>CM076569.1:679057298-679493139 GCA_034641835.2 Pinus albicaulis
AATGGTTTGGATGAGTTCAGAATTCAAACCCTCCTTCATACAAAGATAATTCAGCTGCAAATGAAAATTTGGCATGAAAAGCATATCAAAGAAAAGACATTTTCAAGAAGGAGATTTGGCACTGCTCTGTGACTCCAGATTCAAGGACTTCAAATGAAAACTAATGACAAGGTGGATAGGGCCTTATCAAGTGTAAAAATTCCATGAAAAACCATAGATGACGAGGGGATCCCTCTGGTTTTCAATGGTTACAGGCTAAAAATGTTCAAAAATCCCTCGTCTAAGGCCGAGTTTATCAATTTAATAAACAGGGAGGTGAATGTCATAACAAGCTCCATAGTTTCTAGTGCCTCGCCTTCCTAGAGAAAAAAGAAATAAATAAATAAAGAGGCATTGGTGAAAACCTCTCTGAGGCATCCAAGGCCCACTCCTGTCTTGAAAACCTCCATGAAGCGATCCTGGAGCAAAAAAAAAGGAAAAAGGAAAAAGAAATAAAATATCCTTGGGTGAAAACATCTTTGAGATGCCCAAGGAAGGCTTGTGGGTTGAAAACCTCTGTGGAGGAAACCCACCTATCTTTAAAAAAAAAAACAAAGAGAGAAATAAAAAATAAGAAAGAAAAAGGGATGAAACAACACCTATGCACTCACCTATAATTTTTGTTTTGCAAGTTGTTGATCAAGGAAAAGGACAGTTGGGACAAAGAGGAGAAACATCCTTTCTCTCTTCTCTCTCTCCTCTACCTATCCACTCCATGATAAACCCCAATATGCATCCATCCATCCATTTCTCCCTCCAGGTGAGAAAAAACCCCATGTTTTCTTACTCTCTGGAGTCTTACAGGATGTCCTAGGCTGCTACAGGATTACCTGTAGTGCTACATGAAACCTTGCACTGCTATAGGAAAGTCATCTGAGAGAGAACAAGCTCACTCAAGGACACCTAACCCCCAAGGAAGACATGAAAATCATTCTTTTGTCATAACCACCACTCTGAACCATCACTCCACTCCATGCATAAGTATTCACTCACTAAACCCTCTCTTTCGCCATTGTGAGCTAGTTTAGCTAAAATCCTTACATAGGGCCTCTCCCCTCATCTCTCCACCACTCCATAACTCCATCCCTAGCATCCTTTCACTACTTCTCCTCATTTCTCAACTAATTGGAGCTCCAAAGCAGGAGAAAGGGGACTGCTACAGGAAGATGATGTCTTCGTGTCGCAATCTTGTACATGTCACATCAAGCTAAAAATGCCAGAGGTAGCTCATGAAGATGGCTCCAGAAGATCACCAGCGGACTCCAAGAGGAAGGCCACACTAGCAATAGCACCCGAGGATATCCATGCAACATCTTAAAAAATAATCAGCAAACAAAAATAATAAGCAGCTCACTGAGAAAATATGCATAAAAAAGAAAAACACAACAAAGAAAAAACATTGATGGCTATCACCAGACTCTAGCCCCCTACATCAAAGAAATTCTACAACTCCTCAGCAAGAGGTAGGCTTAGGTATGGCTCCCTCACCCTCTCGCTATGCATCATATTGGCTAAAATTAATTAATGTTGAGAATAGAGAGTTCAAAAGGCAAAAAGGTGACTAGTTAACTTGGCCACCCTCGTAAAGTTAAATTGAAGGGGAAGTGGAGTTTTTCATGCCACTTGGGTCGTCAAATCAGTTAAGGGAGAGATCACGAGGAGTTGGAGGTGATTATGAGGCAGATAGAAATGATTGGCTCGAGTGGGACCAATGATATACACGCAAGGGCAGAGTATCAAGCTCAATCCCCTTCAAGGTTCCTCGACATGGTAAATCTGAGGTTTGCGAACAAGTGACCCCAGGCTCCTCGACAATGGTTAATATGAGATTTGCCGTTTGTAATACGTGCACATCTTCTATCTTCGCCAATGAGATAGGTATGATTACCTCACTAGGTCCGACATGATCTTGTGCTTGACTCTTTTAACAAGAGCTTCCAAGAGTACAAATGCAACAATTGGATTTCCCTACCGCAAGATTCTACTTGTTTGATTTAACTGCTTTGGAATGTTTATTACAACTTGTTCCAAAACACTAGCCTAAGCTATATTGGTCAAATGAGCCCTAGAAAATGTAAAAATGTCTAGATTGATTTTATTAGGCATTGTATTGATTTGGATGTTATTTAACACAAAGGGTATGGAGTTGAAACTTTGATGATGTTGTGACTCGATGAAAAATACTCTAAATGCATCAATGTGAGAAATGCAATTCTTTCTTTTCAATGAATTCGATTTAGGATAAAGTTGAGAGATTTATTGATTTTAAAACACAAATTTCCTCATTCATAAACAAAATCCTTTTTGAAAATAAGACAATTTCACTAAGAACTAAATTTGCAAGTATGATCGATTTCTCTTTTCGAATGAAATTTTACTGATAACCAAGTCAAAAACTACAATTTCAACAATTAATCAATTCCCAAAAGAAAACAATTCCTAAAAAACCCTAAAAAGTATAAATTTAAAAATTAAATCAAAATTCTAATTTTGAATCCTAACTAGGATACCTATGAATGTTTTACAGATGATCTCTCTTAGTTGTGATAAGACTAAGAAGGTTTCCACTTATCTCAGCAGAAATGAAATCATCTAAGAGTGCTTGGTGTTGAATTAGACTTCAGTGACCTAGAAGCTTTTCTGGGTTTGCAAATGAACAGGGAACAAATATTCATAAAAGTAAGGTTGGCTACAATCATGATGGCTTAAGAAGACAAAATCATAAAACCAGTGAGCTGAGACAAACGAAGGTATCTTCCATACAGAGAAATAATAAACTAGGGAAAACCCTAACTTGTAAAATGCAAACAGGATGATCAATCATACAAGACTGAAAATCACTGAAAGGGAGTTCTCACACAGGATCTGACACCCAGAATGGATCAGGGCAAACTTGAAGAATTTGGTTATCTACCTCTGAAAGAGAGAAATTTAATTTTTTCAAAATTTTCTAAGGGGTGTGCAGCTTATCAGTTGACAAAGCGTGCATGCGCACTAAACTGAACTAACAAGTTGCGCAGGTTGTCGCTCTGTCTTCCAAAGAGAACAACGCAAGTAAAGGAAAAATTTGAAAAAATAAAATAAAATATTTCTTTCTCAGAGATTCTAAAAAGTTATCTACCCAACCACACTCAAAGAAGTAAAAATCATAAAACTAAAGTTTCAAACTGAATATAAACTAAGAAAACTAAGCTCTAGTTCCAGTATGGTTGCCAATTTGTTACCACAATTAATCCCTCTTGCGGACAAGAGAAATATACCTAGTACTCCAACGAGCAACTAGAAACAAAGATCCATTTGTCTACCTCTTTCTCTATATTATTTGTATTTAAAGATCATTATAATAGTAAGGTAGAGAGGACATGCTCCTACCTTGAAATCCAAATGCATGATGTAGCCCTTTGTCCTGTCGCTCCAACTTTAGTTCTCCAATGATGAGTAGAACCTACAATCAAAGGCAAGACAAATAATCAAAGCATCTACAACATGTAATAATCAAAAAGTACTAATCCAACTTAGTGATCAAGGAATCTAAGTATTGACATTATTCCCATGAATACAGAAACAAGGCAATGAGAAAAAGAGATCCATATGTATTATTAAATTAGAAAGAGCAATCTTACAACCAAATGCCTTGATATTGTACAGATTTCTCCCAGGGTCCTAGCAATCGTTCTTCTTCAGCCTGATAAGCCTTCCTCTCTAGAATTACTAGCATGAAGTTATGGGCACAAAGGTGTGATCTTCAGTGTGTGGACAACAACTCGCTAGTATAGAAAGTAAGCACTATGTGAAATCTCTTCATCTTAGAAACTATATATATAAGTTTATATTATTCATAATCTACCTTTGAACCTAAAACTTTAGGTCAATTTATAGGGAGATTGAAGTAATTTCAATTCCATAAAGAGAGGGATGGATTCCTCCCATGAAGGGATTTGAGTTCCTTATACCAAGGGATAAGCTCCATGAGTGGAGGGGTAAAGCTCGAACTGGCACGACTCTAGAGGCTTCCATTTGGGAGAATATTCGACCAACTAGGCTTCTAGAAGTTACTTTTTATTTTTACTTGCTTTTCATGGGGGTGTGCAGGTTTTAGTGGCAAACAGTGCGGCGGTCGCAACGGCTAATGGAAGGATCATCAACACATGCGTAGGTAAATGCTAGTAAAATCGTGCAGCCAGACTTTTAGGGGTTTTACAGAGCTTTTCTCCAATTTCCAAGACTTGATTCAGGAACATCAATGTTTTTTACCTCTAAGGGAACATGATATGGGTGGTAATAGACCCATATGAACATTCAAATTTCATGGTGACAAAATGACGTGTAACAAGGAAGCAAAAAGGGTCTTGGCTATCTTAAGCCCTAGATGTACTAGAAAACACCCTCCAAATGAATGTCCACTAAATGTCGTAGAGGTTTTCTTAGTCTGTGAAGAGAATCATGCCACAAATAAGTGTACCTCCTTACCTGGGCTCAAATCTGTATATCAAGGTGGGGAAGGAGGACCCGAGCAACTCTGTTTCATAAATTAGAGGATGCTTCAAGGGCCTCGGTCATATCAGAAGGGTATGCAAGGTGCACCTTACTCCTATAATCATATAAATCAGAATGCACCTATGCAGTCTTGGTACACCTCCACTCCTCCATCATGGCCTACACCTCCTACTTGGCCTTACAACCCTCCATATCACCCTCAGCGTGTGAACCAACCATTCCAGCAATATGTTCCTCAACCACCTCAATGGAGCAACCCATCACAAGGGTGGAGACCCCAACACAATCGACCACCTGCTTTACTGCATCCACCCCAACCTCAACCTCACCTCACCCATTATGCTCCACCTAAGTTGCCTTAGATGCCTACCCAGCCCAATCCGACTCCGAACAAAAAGTAGGCACAACAGTTTTACATTGGGGAAACATCCTATCCATCTTATGTTGTGGAGATGCATGAGATCAATCTTAGGTCGAGAAGAGTAATCCCAGACAATAATCCTCCATATCCACCTAAAGAGGTTGAGGAGGAAAAGAAAGAAAGCAACACTTAGATCCAACAAACTCCTTTTCATGAGCGCTTGATCCACCCTAGTCAGCACACCCAGAAGAGACTGAACTTCTGGGAGAACTAAAAAATTTGTGTGTGAAAATACCTCTTCTCCAGGCCATCAAGGATGTTCCTATTTACAATAGGCTCATCGAAGAAAATTTCTTTAAGAAACCTGGGAGAAAGAATAAATAGACCCCACCATCAATGTAGTCTCCACATAAAATCTCAATAAATTATGATAACTGCTCTTCATTATGGTAAAAATATTGAAATTTTGACTTCTAATAGGTTAAAGGCTTAAAGTAATAAGATTATATTCACCAAAAAATTATAAAAGTTGAAAAAGGTAAGTTATTTTGACCATTTGAGTTTTAAAACATTTGGAGAGCAGTAAAATGGTTTTTACCTCAAAAATTCTGGAGCTGATATCGGGCAAACCAGTGAACCAATTGATGAACCATCTTTTCCAGGTAATAGATCTCTTCCATATCTTGCATTTCAACTGTTTAATTTTCGTTTTTAGGCTTTAGAATAATTTTTTGGGGTGCACGGGTTTTCCTCATCGGGGGTTGTGCACCCCGATGATTTTTATATACAAAATTACGTTGGTTGCACGGGTTTTCTCTAAAAAAACTATGCAAAAAACGCGTTGTCTATAAGTAAAAACTATGCAAGTTCCGTGAAATTTATATAACGCGGAAAACCGACCTAAAAAACCCTCAAATTTCTCTCAGTCAAGGTTGTAATATTCCTAAATTGTCATTTTCAGGGCTTTTGAACCAATCATGTTGGAGTGGAGAGAACGAGAGCATGAAACTAATGATGTGATGCAGGAGCATCAAGCTTAAATTTCATTATTCATTTGTGTAATTTAGGGGGTGAGGTTTTTTAATTATTTTATAAATTATTTTGCTCATTTTTAATAAATTGAGAGAAAAATATGAATGTAATATTTATTGTAAATATTCTCTTAAATTAATTTAGGATATGAGTGGAGTGAGTTAGGTAGATAATTTAGGGATTAGGAATTCCTTAAACGACACTTAGTTGAGTCCAAAAAAAGGATAAATCTAATTTAGATTTTAGTTGATATTTGTGTGGAGGAAATTATGGATGGAATAAATTCATTATTATGTATAAATATGAGGAGTATGTGAGGATGAAAGACAGTGAGGAATGCATAGCGATAGAGAGAGAGATGGTTTGAGGGCTTTTGTAAAAGGGCCAAGAGCCGAGAGGCCATCCATTGTAATATTCGACCAAGGAATTTCTTGTGTTATTTTATACTAGTATTTTGTTTATATGGCTCTCTTTCCTTTATGTATATTTGAGTGGAATCATAGTTTTAATGAAGAGTTTTCTTGAGAATTTTCATGTTGAAGGAAGCACGTACTCATTTATATGCTAGGATCTGTTTTATAGAAGAATCTTGGCATCATTATGTGGAAGCCATAGATAGTTTGGCAACTCTGTAGGCTCTCAAAAATTGTGGTCTCTATAAATTTTGGTCCATTCCAGGAATGAAAGCTCAAGTGGAGCTAATGACTTTGCTAGTGAGGGCCTGGGATATCTAGGAAAAATGTTTTGTTATTGGTGATCACTGGCTTGTTATTGACTCTGAGGATATTTACTTTCTCACTGGATTGTCTCATAGAGGATGTGATATTTCCTTGTTTGGCTAGCGGACAAGTGGGGTAACTATTGTTTCCTACATGTGACGATATTGTGCTCCTAATTCCACGCTCGAATATGGCTGGATAGATATCAAAACTATCCAGCAGCTATATTTGAAGATTAAAGCCTTCGCAGATAAAAAATTGTGTGGTAGTGCACCTCCTCACATGGATACAAAGGCCTAGATGCATACTGCAGTTGAGTGTTCAGAGGGCATTGTATTTAAATAATGTGAGGGAATGGTTGTCAACAAAAAATGATAACTAACCACAGCCAAGGAGGAAATACTGAATAATTTTGGTTATGGTGTCATCCTTATATTGTTTTCTCTAGAGATGATTCCACTTCTCATTCCACAGCAGCATCCGGTAGATCCGATAGGACCTATAGATTGACGCATGTTGCATTGGGTTTCGTTAATGGCATGCCATGGTGGTGAAGGAGGTCCAGTTGTGAGATATATAACTCAGTTTTTTGTGTGGTTGAGAATACAAATTTTCATGGTTGAGGACTTCCTGTATACAGGGATGGATTACAAGGGCGACCCAGACATGGCACTCCCAACTGGGATGTAGTGGGATAACACAGGAAAAAATGTTTCTTAAGTATGGGGTGTTTTTGCAGTGCATTATATTAGTTATACTTTTTTTGGGATTCAACTGCGTTAAGTAAATCATTCATCCATGACAATTTCCATGAGAGGTAGTCGTAACTGACTAATTTCTCATGATTTTTGAATAGTCCACTTAGCATTCATTGCATCGGGTGATGCTCACATGGGTGAAGAAGTGGGATTGAAACTAGTGAAATGAATCACATAGCGTTAATCATCACTTCTGGGGCTTGCGCCCGGTAACCAGGAATTCCTTGGAGGTCACCCATCCCATAACTCCTCTGGCTCAAGTGCGCTTAACTATGGAGTTTTCCCCACAATCAAGCCCACTTATCTTGCTACCCCATTTGCAAAACCTTAGCAAGTATTGTGCCTCATGAACCATTCAAATAGAGCTCCCTTTACTCTTTGTATTTTAAGTATGGGGGGTTTCCGCAGTGCATTATATCATATATAATTTTTTTGGGATTCAACTGCGTTAAGTAAGTCATTAATCTATGACCATTTCCATGAGAGGTAGTCGTAACTCACTAATTTCTCATGATTTTGGAATAGTCCAATTAGCACTCATTGCATCCGGTGATGCTCACAGGGATGAAGAAGTGGGATTGAAACTAGTGAAATGAATCACATAGCGTCAATGATCACTTCTGGGGCTTGCACCCGGTAACCAGGACTTCTCGGGAGGTCAACCATTCTAGAACTCTCCCAGTAAATTAGCAGCAACTATGGAACTTTTACATCCAAACCATAGCTTGTGCTACATATTTTCCAAAACCTTAGTAAGTATTGTGCCTCATGAACCATTCAAATAGGGCTCCCTTACTCTTTTTTATTTTAAGTATGGGGGTTTCTACGATTGCATTATATTGAATATATTTTTGAGATTCAGCATTAAATGCGTGAGCAATCTATGACCATTTCCATGAGGAGTATTAGTGACTAATTTATAGTTTTCAGAATAATCCTTAGCACTCATTACATGGTGGTACTCCTTTGGAGTGAAGAAGTGGGATTGAAACTAGTAAAATGAATCATGGCAATGATCACTCAGCACCAGGGCTTGCGCACTAGAGTAACCCGAGGGACTTCCCGAGGGAGTCACCGTCCTAGAACTCTTTTGACTCAATTGCACTTAACTATGAGTTGCCTTACAATCATTAACAGCTTGCTCTAGCATTTACAAAACCTTAGTAAGTATTGTGCCTCATGAACCACTCAAATAGAGCTCCCTTTACTCTTTGTATTTTAAGTATGAGGGGTTTCTGCAATGCATTATATTAGATATATTTTTTTTTGGATTCAACTGCATGAAGTAAGTCATTAATCTATGACCATTTCCATGAGAGGTAGTCGTAACTGAACAGTTTCTCATGATTTTTGAATAGTCCACTTAGCACTGAATGCATCAGGTGATGCTCACAGGGGTGAAGAAGTGGGATTGGAACTAGTGAAATGAATCACATAGCGTCAATCATCACTTCCGAGGCTTGTTTGTTGCAGTCTTCTGAGTCTTGCATCCCAGACTCCTTTGGCTCAGTATACTTCTGGAGTTTTCCCCACAATCAAGCCCACTTAGCTTGCTACCCCATTTGTAAAACCTTAGCAAGTATTGTGCCTCATGAACCATTCCAAAAGAGCTCCCTTTACTCTTTTTATTTTAAGTATGGGGGGTTTCTGCTGTGCATTATATTAGATATAATATTTTTTGGATTCAAATACGTTAAGTAAGTCATTAATCTATGACCATTTCCATGAGAGGTAGTCGTAACTCACTAATTTCTCATGATTTTTGAATAGTCCACTTAGCACTCATTGCATTCGGTGATGCTCACAGGGGTGAAGAAGTCAGATTGAAACTAGTGAAACGAATCACATAGCGTCAATCATCACTTTCGGGGCTTGCACCTGGTAACTAGGACTTCTGCGGAGGTCACCGATTCGAGAACTCATCTGGCTCAAGCACACTTAAATATGGAGTTTTTCCCACAATCAAGCCCACTTCTCTTGCTACCCCATTTGCAAAACCTTAGCAAGTATTGTGCCTCATGAACCATTCAAATAAAGCTCCCTTTACTCTTTGTATTTTAAGTATGGGGGGTTTCTGCAGTGGATTATATTAGAATTTTTTTTTTTGGGATTCAACTACATTAAGTAAGTCATTAATCTATGACCATTTCCATGAGAGGTAGTCGTAACTGACTAATTTCTCATGATTTTTGAATAGTCCACTTAGCACTCATTGCATCGGGTGATGCTCACTGGGGTGAAGAAGTGGGATTGAAACTAGTGAAATGAATCACATAGGATCAATCATCACTTTCGGGGACACAGGTAACGGGGACTTCTGAGAGGTCTTGTCCTAGAACACTCCTCTGGCTCAGGCTATTGCTTGTGATTTTCCCAGTCAGCGAGGCTGTTGCTACCCATTTGCAAAACCTTAGTAAGTATTGTACTGAACCATTCATGAGACTCCCTTACTGAGGTAGCATGAGGGGTTTTGCAATGCATTATATGAATATAGTTTTTTGGATTCAGCTGTGAAGTAAGTCATTAATCTATGACCATTTTCATAAAAAGTTGGTAATGGCTTGAATAGTTCTCATGATTTTTAGACCAGGTCCATTGCCTTAGATATCGGTGGTGTCACGGTGAAAGAAGTGGGATTGGAACTAGTGAAATGAATCACGTCAATCATCATAAGAACACTCAAGCGACAAGACTTCTGAGAGGTCTTACATCCCAGAACTCCTCTGGCTCAAGCGCGCTTAACTATGGAGTTTTCCCCACAATCAAGCCCACTTAGCTTGCTACCCCATTTGTAAAACCTTAGCAAGTATTGTGCCTCATGAACCATTCAAATAGAGCTCCCTTTACTCTTTTTATTTTAAGTATGGGGGGTTTCTGCAGTGCATTATATTAGATATAATATTTTTGGGATTCAACTACGTTAAGTAAGTCATTAATCTATGACCATTTCCATGAGAGGTAGTCGTAACTCACTAATTTCTCATGATTTTTGAATATTCCACTTATCACTCATTGCATCCGGTGATTCTCACAGGGGTGAAGAAGTCAGATTGAAACTAGTGAAAGAATCACATAGCATCAATTATCACTTTTGGGGCTTACACCGGGTAACCAGGACTTCTGCGAAGGTCACCGATTCGAGAACTTGTCTGGCTCAAGCACCCTTAAATATGGAGTTTTTCCCACAATCAAGCCCACTTAGTTTGCTACCCCATTTGCAAAACCTTAGAAAGCATTATGCCTCATGAACCATTCAAATAGAGCTCCCTTTACTCCTTGTATATTAAGTATGGGAGGTTTCTGCAGTGCATTATATTAGATATATTTTTTTTGGGATTCAATTGCGTTAACTAAGTCATTAATCTATGACCATTTCCATGAGAGGTAGTCGTAACTGACTAATTTCTCATGATTTTTGAATATTCCACTTAGCACTCATTGCATCGGGTGATGCTCATAGGGGTGAAGAAGTGGGATTGAAACTAGTGAAATGAATCACATAGCGTCAAACATCACTTCCGGGGCTTGCACCCGGTAACCAAGACTTCCCAGGAGGTCACCCACCCCAGAACTCCTATGGCTCAAGCGCACTTAACTATGGATTTTTCACCACAATCAAGCCCACTTAGCTTGCTACCCCATTTGCAAAACCTTAGCAAGTATTGTGCCTCATGAACCATTCAAATAGAGCTCCTTTTACTCTTTGTATTTTAAGTATGGGGGGTTTATGCAGTGCATTATATTAGATATAATTTTTTTGGGTTTCAACTGCGTTAAGTAAGTCATCAATCTATAACCATTTCCATGAGAGGTAGTCATAACTCACAAATTTCTCATGATTTTTGAATAGTCGACTTAGCACTCATTACTTCGGGTGATGCTCATAGGGGTGAAGAAGTGGGATTGAAACTAGTGAAATGAATCACATAACAACAATCATCACTTCTAGGGCTTGCACCCAGTAACCAAGACTTCCCGGGAGGTCACCCATTCCAGAACTCCTCAGGCTCAAGCGCACTTAACTATGGAGTTTTCCCACAATCAAGCCCACTTAGCTTGCTACCCCATTTGCAAAGCCTTAGCAAGTATTGTGCCTCATGAACCATTCAAATAGAGCTCCCTTTACTCTTTGTATTTTAAGTATGGGGGGTTTCTGCAGTGCATTATATTAGATATAATTTTTTTGGGATTCAACTGCATTAAGTAAGTCATTAATCTATGACCATTTCCATGATAGATAGTCATAACAGACTAATTTCTCATGATTTTTGAATAGTCCACTTAGCACTCATTGCATCGGGTGACGCTCACAGGGGTGAAGAAGTGGGATTGAAACTAGTGAAATGAATCACATAGCGCTAATCATCACTTTCCGGGCTTGCACCTGGTAACCAAGACTTCCGGGGAGGTCACCGATCCTATAACTCCTCTGGCTCAAGCATGCTTAACTATGGATATTTTCCCATAATCAAGCCCACTTAGCTTGCTACCCCATTTGTAAAACCTTAGAAAGTATTGTGCCTCATGAACCATTCAAATAGAGCTCCTTTTACTTTTTGTATATTAAGTATGGTGGGTTTCTACAATGCATTATATTAGATATATTTTTTGGGGATTCAACTGCGTTAACTAAGTCATTAATCTATTACCATTTCCATGAGAGGTAGTCGTAACTGACTAATTTCTCATGATTTTTGAATATTCCACTTAGCACTCATTGCATTGGATGATGCTCACAGGGGTGAAGAAGTGGGATTGAAACTAGTGAAATGAATCACATAGCGTCAATCATCACTTCTAGGGCTTGCACCCGGTAACCAGGACTTCCCAGGAAGTCAGCCACCCCAGAACTCCTTTGGCTCAAGCGCACTTAACTATGGAGTTTTCACCACAATAAAGCCCACTTAGCTTGCTACCCCATTTGCAAAACCTTAGAAAGTATTGTGCCTCATGAACCATTCAAATAGAGCTCCCTTTACTCTTTGTATTTTAAGTATGGGGGGAAGGGGGGGACGGGGGGGGGGGGGGTTTCTGCAGTGCGTGGGATTGAAACTAGTGAAATGAATCACATAGCGTCAATCATCACTTCCGGAGCTTGCACCTGGTAACCAGGACTTCTCGAGAGGTCACTCATCCCAGAACTCCTCTAGCTCAAGCGCGCTTAACTATGGAGTTTACCGCACAATCAAGCCCACTTAGCTTGCTACCCCATTTGTAAAACCTTAGTTAGTATTGTGCCTCATGAACCGTTCAAATAGAGCTACCTTTACTATTTGTATTTTAAGTATGGGGTGTTTCAACAGTGCATTATATTAGATATATTTTTTTTGGGATTCAACTGCATTAAGTAAGTCATTAATCTATGACCATTTCCATGAGAGGTAGTCGTAACTGACTAATTTCTCATGATTTTTAAATAGTCCACTTAGCACTCATTGCTTCGGGTGATGCTCACAGGGGTGAAGAAGTGGGTTTCAAACTAGTGAAATGAATCACATAGCATCAATCATCACTTCCGGGGCCTGCACCTGGTAACCAGGACTTCCCGGGAGGTCACCCATCTTAGAACTCCTCTGGCTCAAGCGCGCTTAACTATGGATTTTTCCCCACAATCAAGCCCACTTAACTTGCTACCCCATTTGCAAAACCTTAGCAAGTATTGTGCCTCATGAACCATTCAAATAAAGCTCCCTTTACTCTTTGTATTTTAAGTATGGGGGGTTTCCGCAGTGCATTATATGAGATATAATTTTTTTTGGGATTCAAATGTGTTAATTAAGTCATTAATCTATGACCATTTCCATGAGAGGTACTCGTAACTGACTAATTTCTCATGATTTTTGAATAGTCCACTTAGCACTCATTGCATCAGGTGATGCTCATAGGGGTGAATAAGTGGGATTGAAACTAGTGAAATGAATCACATAGCGTCAATCATCACTTCTAGGGCTTGCACCTAGTAACCAGGACTTCCTGGGAGGTCACCCATCCCAGAACTCCTTTGGCTCAAGCGCGCTTAACTATGGAGTTTGCCCCACAATCAAGCCCACTTAGCTTGCTACCCCATTTGCAAAACCTTAGCAAGTATTGTGCCTCATGAACCATTCAAATAGAGCTCCCTTTACTCTTTGTATTTTAAGTATGGCGGGTTTCCGCGGTGCATTATATTAGATATAATTTTTTTGGGATTCAACTGCGTTAAGTAAGTCATTAATCTATGACCATTTCCATGATAGGTAGTCGTAACTCACTAATTTCTCATGATTTTTGAATAGTCCACTTAGCACTCATTGCATCGAGTGATGCTCACAGGGGTGAAAAAGTGGGATTGAAACTAGTGAAATGAATCACATAGCGTCAATCATCATTTCTGGGGCTTGCACCCGGTAACCAGGACTTCTCGGGAGGTCACCCATCCCAGAACTCCTCTAGCTCAAGTGCACTTAACTATGGAGTTTTCCCCACAATCAAGACGACTTAGCTTGCTACCCCATTTGCAAAATCTTAGCAAGTATTGTGCCTCATGAACCATTCAAATAGAGCCCCCTTTACTCTTTGTATTTTAAGTATGGTGGGGAGGCGCTTGAGCTAAAGGAGTTCTGGAATGGGTGACCTCCCGGGAAGTCCTGGTTACCAAGTGCAAGCCCCGAAAGTGATGATTGACGCTATGTGATTTATTTCGCTAGTTTCAATCCCACTTCTTCACCCCTGTGAGCATCACCTGATGCAATGAGTGCTAAGTGGAATATTAAAAAATCATGAGAAATTAGTTAGTTACGACTACCTCTCATGGAAATCGTCATAGATTAATGACTTACTTAACGTAGTTGAATCCAAAAAAAAGTTATATCTAATAAAAATGTTTCGTTTTAATTTTTTTGTGTTTTTTATATTTTTATTTATTTTTAATCATTCAAAGCTAATTGTTGTAACGTTAATGCAACGGTAGTCCCAATCCAACCAATAGGACTACGATGATTTTACCGGCGAGCGGACCAACCCATAGCAGCTATGCCACCACGGGTTGACGCATCAGAAGTATTGACTGAGTTGGAGCACAACTTGGAGAGGCTTACCATAGATATTCTAGATAGTGACAGATGAATTTCCTCTTCGATACCAGAGGCACGTTGTTGGGGTTCCAGGGCCATTGAGGTGATTTTTACGTCGTGTAGCTTGTGATATAATCTGCTACCATGATCATCATCATGGATAGCTGATAGTCATTCTAGGGCTACATTTTAATTTTCTGCATCAACATATTCAGAAAATAAAGGCTTCAGAAGCCTATGTCTTTGGATGATGTATATTTTTTTACACACTTTTGACAAACTATTATTAACCTAATGATGACTACTACTTTTATTTTCTGAGTATCTTGTTCAATATGGATGAAAATATTGTTTTATTTTACTTCAATGTTGCAAATTTCTATTTAACACTTAATTAACCAATGCATCGGCTAAAGTGTTTGAATTTTTTGAAATGTGTTGATATTTGATGTAATCAAATTGTCTTTCCAAGAAACGAACCCTTAAAAGAATTCTTAACTGCAGTGGATCTGACAAGAAAATGTATAGAAATGGAAAATATGCCCAAAAAATAACACCATAGAAGATAAAACTTCAAATCTTCAATAATATCAAAACCATTGAGGTAGGGCAACACCATACATTCACTCCTTAAGGAAGGAGATCACTCCATAAGCCATATGCTTGCTAATACAATAATCCTTCACCTCTCTCAATGGAGAGTCTCTAGCCTTTATATAGGTTTCATACATGCAATACCATGGGTAGTTACCATGGGTCTGTCAATACCATACATCCAATATAATGGGCTTATCACTTTATTCCCTAGATACATGTGGCCCCTTTCATAATGTGGGTTAACCACTTTATTTATTAACTATGGCTTATTTCTTTATCATTCTTACATTATTACATCATATTATTCCCTTGGGTACCTCCTTATGTACCCTATATTATCCCCCCTAGGTATACTACATTAACATTATTGGACTTCTCACTGTATGGACACCATTTAAATGTAATACAATGAGTTGTGAATCTAACCTAACAATCAAACCTCGAATTCCAAACAAAATGGAATCAGATAATAGATCAATGAATCCACTATATTCTGCTATGTTGTTCATTGTTTGGCCAAGGCATATCCCATGAATAGAAACTCACTCATCAATGGGTGAATAGATGACCCAGGTTGTGGAAGATAAATTCCAAGTACTATGATAAGCGTCGTCAACAAAGCCAATGTAATTTTGAGGGAAAGTCAACATAGGAAGATCAAGAATAATCAAGATAAGCAGGAAAAGTAGTAGAGACGCGTAAGAAAAATAACTAATATACGATACACACTCATAAAAACTATAATTAATGTAAAAGAAATATCTCCACAGGGTAAATCACGCATAATATCTCTTCAAATGGAGACCATTTCTGGGCTCTCCTAAAGAGACACCCCATAATCAACTAACTCATAGGCCCCTTTTGCAAGTACACATTTAATAATGTAAGGGCCATGCCAAATGGGTTCGAACTTACCATCGCCTAGTTTATCATGTGCTTGGTTGTAGACTAAGACTAGGTCACCTTTTGAAGAAACACAAGGATTAATGCTTTGATCATATTGAGCCTTAACACGTTTTTATGAGCCTCGCTAGCCAGTGCATTATTACGACGAGTTCCATCTAACCGTGCTAAGCATAAAAAGTGATTTTCCTATGTAGAGGTAGTTGTAATAATTCAATGGTTATTTTTAGTGACGAAATTTCACATTCAATAGGTAAAACGAATTCCAAATTGTAAACAAGTTGGAAAGGACTAAAACCAGTGGATGTTTTTGCAAAGATGCGGTATGCCCACAACGCTGAAAAAAACATGGTATGCTAGTTAGTTTTATGAATTCTAACAATCCTCTTGATCATATTGGTCAAAAATTTGTTTACAACTTCAACTTGGCCATTGGCATGTGAATAATAAGGTGTAGAATTGTCATGGCGTAAGCCGAGCTGAGCGGAAATTTAAGTCATCATAAAGTTTCGAAAATGGCTACCATAGTTTGTAACGATGCCTTGGGGTACGCAAAACCTAGAAATCACACGATTGAATATGAAAATAGCTACAGTTTCACCGTAGTTCTTGAATGTAGGCATCGCCTCAGCCCATTTTGTAAAATAATCCACTACGAGAGTAATATACCCATGCCCCTTGACCGAGTGAGGGTTACATGTAACCAAATCGATGCCCCATTTTGAAAATGGACTGACAACTATGATTGGGTGAAGAGGAGCGGGAGGTGCATGTATATTTTGATCAAAAATTTGGCAATTGTGACATTTTCTAACAGCAATAATGAAATCTTTAAAGAGTGATGGCCAAAAATAGCCAATGCGTAGTATCCTTTAGGCAGTGGAAAACTCAAACATATGACCACCACATGCTCCAAAATGATAGTCATTTAATGCCTTCTCTGCTTCTTCGTGTGTTAAACAACATCAAATACATAATCAACACCATGGCGATAAAGTGTATCGCCAAAAATATTATATTGTTGGGATTGGTATCGAATTCTACGATCATCAGATCGTGATGGGTTGGGCCAAAAAATTTGAGTTTGAAGATATATAATGATATCCCCATACCAAGGATCCAGAGTACTGATGAGAAATAGGGATTCATCAGGAAGATGCTCTTCTGTGATGGTTTCAGATTCAGTATAGGGAAAGTCACGTAATAATTCAACAAATACTAATGACTTCTTAGATTTAGATTTTTCAAATTCCAAATCAAAATCTTGTAGGATAAAAATCCATTTATAGTATTTCCCCCCTAGTAGTTGTTTATTTAAAATATACATCATAGGGTTGCAATCAAAAATCACGGTAGTCTTGCGTAAAAATATGTAGTGACGAAAACGTTGGACAAATTGAACAACTTCCAGGGCCAATTTCTCCACATGTGTGTATTTAATCTTAGTAGGTGTTAGATTCCTAATAAAATAATAAATCACATGTTCAAAGGTGGATTCATCTTCTTGAACTAATACCATTCCTATTAGGGAAAATTTTAAGGATGGAAATTTATCTTAAAGTTTAGAAACCTTGGAGAATCTTAATAATCCCTAACATGGAAACTATAAAATGTTTAACAATATATTTGTAAAAATATTCAAATTTCTAATGATTTTATATAGTATATATAAAACATTGGCGATTTTTAAGGTAAAATAATTTTATGATATAAAATTTGGGCGAATCATTTCTAGGAAAAATGGAAATTAACGAACCTTTTTTTTGGAAAAAACATAGAAAATTAGCCCACCTGCGAATATTTTTCCCCAAAATTTTCCCTCATTCCTATGGTAGAAATGGACATAGCTAGATATACAAAGTAATCTAAATGATAATTAGGCAGATGCAGTAGCGGTGCATGGGTCAACACATGTTTCAGTGCATCAAAATATTTGTCAGCAAGGTCGTCCCAAATGAATGGAATGTTTTTTTTCAAAAGTCGAGTGAAACCTTTAGCCAACTCAACATAGGTAGAGATAAATCAACATAAAAATTTTGCTTTCCCTTGCAAACTTTGGAGTTGGAAAAGATTGGAAGGAGGAGGTAAATTGATGATAGCCTTGAACTACAACAGTTTTACCAGGACAAAGTTGGTCCTATGCTATGACAGTGGTAGTCTCATTAGTTTTTCAAATGATCATGTTCCCTCATAAAGGGAAATTTGTCAAATACGATCAATTCTCTTACTATACTTCCGATCCTGCCTCTACATGTAGTGCCTTTTATGTTTGAAAGATGGTTACTCCTTATGAAGATGTTGGAGTAGGGTTAATCAAAGATTCATCTCTCCTAGGAGCTTTTTCCATGCCTCCTCTAAATATTCCTCATAATATTTCCAATTTCAACATGATTACATTAAGAATAATACCATCAGATGATCCATGGATTGTGCCTTTAGAATCTTAGTTAGACTGATATGGCAGTGAGATGCATTTAATCCCATTTGAATTGGATTATGTGGCAGTTCAATCTCTTTCCGACCCGTCATCAACTGAAATTGATCATGGAATGTGGCAGATCAAATCATAAGAAACATGTGAATGTGGTCAATAATGAATTTTCTCCTTTATTAGGTTTAACACCGATATATTTTCCTGATCATTTCAATCAATTTTTCAACTGACGAAAGTATTAGGAAGATTATGTCGTTGAATGAATTACCATGGGACGATTCTCATCATCGTTCATATTTTCTAACTAACCTCGATAAATTTGAGGCTGAAATTTCATTCATATTTTCGATTGAATATGTCACTGATCCTCAAAATCCCATGAATCCTTCATTCTGATTCAGAAATTAATTTAGGAAACTTATCTTTGACGATACCAATTGACATTTCATTTAAACCTAGAATCACTGAAAACATTCATATATGCACTTCATGCTTAATTGACGAAATCAATACGTATAAGGCCCTATTTCAGGAATTCTCTGAATTTTTTGCCTGGTCCTATGAAGAAATTATAGGAATTGATCCTATCATTGTAGTTCACGAATTTAATACATACCTAGATGTTAAACCTATTAAACAAAGATTTCATCCAATTCATCCACGAAAAGCTGTTGCTATTAAGGCTGAGGTTGAAAAATGACTCAAAGCAGGTTTTATTTACCCTATTCCCTTAACAAATTGGGTATCCAATATTTTTCTAGTGAACAAAAAACATGGAACTATTTGAGTATGTGTCGATTATAGAGATGCCAATAAGTCTTGTCCAAAAGACAATTATCCTACCCCTTACATCGACCAAATTGTTGATGATTGTGTTGGAAATGAAATATTTTCATTCTTGGACATATTTTCTGGATATAATCAGATAAACATACTCCCTGTTGATCAACCCAAAACCACTTTCATTTTTCCATGGGGAACTTTTCCCTATCACAAATTACCTTTTGGATTAAAGAACGTCGGTGCTACTTTTCAAAGGGCCATGTCTTACACCTTTCACGATATCAAACATATTGTGCAACCCTACTTGGATGACTTGCCAACCCATTCTAAGAGACGACAAGATCATACTCCACATTTATGAGCTATCTTCCTCTGATGTAGGCATTAAAATATTCATTTGAATCCACACAAGTGCGTTTTTTTGTGTACAATCAGGACGATTGTTGGGATTTATTGTTTCTAAGGAAGGCATTCGTGTTGATCCATAGTTAAGTGTCATGGTGACAAAATGACATGTAACATGGAATCATCCAAAGAAGAGTCCTCCTCTTGACATATAGAATGAGTTTCCTCCTGCTCTATCTCTACATTTCACAGGCATGAGTGGTCAGGTCCCCAAGGTTCTTTGCAGATGAATCAAAGTCCCTTCCTCCTTAGCTCATTCTTGCTGCCTGATCCACCAAACTGGAGCATCTCATCCATGGTTAACTATCTCCTGAACAACCCAGTGTTTTTCTCAACCAACCTTTTGGATAGCTCATAAGCAGCAAGTGAGACCGACTGCTCTCTCCTCCAAATGCTCAACAATCTAGTCAGCAACTCTCGACAAATAACAACACAACCTCTCATACATGATGACAAGATGTAATGCATGTGTGCTACGAATGTGTTAGGATGATGTCTCCTAATGCTGAAGAAGGATAGGAACATCTACAAAATCAAACCATCACACTCAAGATCAAACATGATCTCATAAGTCCTGGTCATGGCCATGACCTCTAAAACCTCAAGCTTCTTCCCAAAGGTAGAGTCTACACTGTTTCCCAAGTATTGGAAAGTTTCTACTATCAATCTTAAAACCATCCTCATAACATCATCATTGTAAGGGGCCATAGCTGCAGTCAACCTCATAATGTTATTGAGGCATGATGCAACTGGAAGTCTGAACCCTTCACAAGGTTATTCCAAGAACTTTTGTTGTATAAAAGAAAGCATAGCTGGTTTTAGAGTCCAAATCAGTTTCTTCCCTTGCAATTGGTTTACTTCAAAAATGAGTGCATCCAATTCATCCAGTTTGTAAAGGACTCTCCATGTGATCTTCATGTGTTTCAAATATGTCCCAAGTGCAAAGATTTTCTGTCCAATCTCCATTCCTTTTTGCGTGTCCTTTGGTTGTTCTTTTTGTAGCATGTCATGGACCCCTTTTGATAGAGGTTTGTTGTTCGGATTGGGTTTTTGGTCCAAATTACAACTCACAAATGTATTTTTGTGTTGATTTAAGAGGTGTTAAAAGTACTCCATTGTTCAGGAGCCACAAGACATAAGCATACAATACTTGCAGCACACAGACGTACATAGTGATGCTACATTGATATGACCAATTGTCACAACATATAATCCCAAATACATAACATCCCACATATTACCCAAAAATATGACAATCAAAACACATTACATGGCTTGGCTTATGAGGAATATTTTGATGCACTACTATAAGATTCCATTAAGGAAACCTATGCTAAAAACCATAATTTCTTGAGTGTATTGGTGTAATTTTTTGGGAAGTGATGTCAAACAGTTAGGTAGCAAGCATGTTGTAGGTATTCTATCATCATTTTTATTTTGAGAACAATTCATAACATATTCCCAACAAACCTAGAACAAGCATGCAATATATATTTAGCATCAACATAAATAATCTTTTGTTTTTCTTTACTTAGAAATGAATATGTTGTGAGGAGATAAGAGTGATGGAACTTGGTAAATAGACTAATAGAGAATCCTTTAGTACAGTGATAAGTAGGTATCTCCCACTACCCACTGTTGCAGCCTTCAATCTAGTCCCAGATAAGCTTCAACAATTCTCTCTTCAACTCATTTGACTTTGGAATGAGGGGTTTGACTTTGAGAAAACTCCACGCAACAAGGTAAGCTCAATTGTAGCTAGGTGGTGGCTACAAATCGTGCCCAACCGATAGAATAGTCAAGCCCATCACACATCATGCCACAAATACGCAACCCCTTTCAAAAAGGAATTGTACCGAATATACTGCAAGATGCTTGTCCGACAAATATATGAAGGAATATGTCCCTTATCCTACGAAAACATGCCCCTTGATTCAACCTTGCCCATAATCTGATGAGAAGAAGAAACTCTTGCTTAATCACACTATATTTTTTCATTCGCTAAACAACACAGCTCCATCGAATAATATTTGACTTCTCTACTTCGCACATTTAATGGCCACGTGCTGCAATTCAGCCCTTTTTAATCCACACGAAAGATCTTTCCGTGGTAGTTGTGTTGTCAAACATGCATATTTGGCTCCTCACGTTATGGCATCTTCGTTGGGTTGGAAAAATAATTCGGGTCTCCAGAAATGGGTGATCGGGTCCTTTAAATTCAACTTCAATTTATTTCTACAAATTGACTCACTCCTTCAATCCTCCCACTGTGACTAATGCGGCCTTCGACTGGTGATTCATTCTCCTTGGGCACTCGCTTTCTGATTTGGAATGTCACCATCCATTTGATAATAACCAAGATTATGGGACCTTAGTCACATTGCCAACAACCCATTTAGCACAACAGTTGTGGCTTGTGTTGTGTCGTGACTCCTTTCTCAAAAATTGTTTGCACGCCCAAAACGATGGCCCAATCTTCCTGGATTCACAACAGTTTTTGTTCCGCGGTCTTGGTTTGAACCAGAAACTTGGTTGTGATGACGCGTCGCAAATTTAATATCCTTTATCGAAACATTCAACGCCCCTTTGATAATTAGTTGCACAACTTTTGGAATAAAATAAACCAAATAGTTGGGATTTCATAAAAATAATGTGATGCCCCCCTTTAAACTATGTTGCCTCATAAAAGGCATTTCCACAGCCCCAGTTAAATTTCGACAACTTCTTAAAATTCAGAAAAAATTATTGCTTTATAATTTTTGGCCCACAAGATTTTCTCATCCTTTAGAGGTTTTAAATCTTTCGTTTGGTCGGTCACCGACAGATCGCTAGCTGGAAACCGAACTATGAACAAATTTTATTTGCTCCGTTGAAAAACAAAATTTCTTAGGGTTCGACACTTACAAAAATACCACTCTTCACATTGCTATTGTGACCTCCATAATATTGATTTTGGGTTTAAAAAATTATTTCGACAAAAATCATGCAACTGGAAATTGAAGCCTGGAGGTTGAGCCATGAACAAGGATCAAATACCACTGTAATATTCCAAATACGAAATTTTGGGGTTTTTTTAAAATTTTTAACTTAAACAATATTTTAGATAATTTCTCATTCATAACAGAAGATTTCCATGTAAAATATGATCAATAATTTCAGTAACACAAAAAACATAAAACAAAAAATGATCTCAGCTTTTATTCTAATGGACAAACTGGGATTACAAGCAAGTATAACCAAAACAACTGAGATAAGATGTTGGCCTATGAGGTAATCTGTTGCACTACTACGCTCGCCCTGCAACTGAACTGAATTGTCACCGCTAAGCTTTCATGTGAATTCTGGATAAAAAAACCAAAGGGAGATGGGTGCTCGCCCAATCTCTCTAAATCACCCGAGGGTTTCCGTCATGGGGCTACCAATGGAGTAGAGAACCAAGTTCTCAACGTCACATTCAAGAAGCAATATCAAATTCAAGATGTCCTCTAATGGCCCTTCCTCATCTTTTTATAGATATGATGGAATCCTCTAGAAGCTCTTATTTTATTATTATTTTAGTCATTGAGCACATTTCCCTTAATTAAAATATTCTTTTTAATGTGGGAAAATGATCAATTGGCCATCTTGCCTCCTCAGGTCATTGAAAATCACTCCTAGCCATCCCATCCTGTAGATCTTCTCGTTCATGTTCCAACGAGATATTACACTAAGGGTTTTGCCAAGAATTCCTCCTGAAATGCCACCTTAGGCGTAACTAATTGAGTTAGGCCCATTAATAACTCAATTTTCTGAAAGTTTTTGGAATGCAACAGAATGAAAGGTAAACTTTGTGAATGGTGGAATATATCAAGCGAATGTTGTCGAACCTCATAAAAACTCCTCAAAACCCAACCAAAAGCTCCTAGGCCCGCTGATGACACCAACCTGCACCTGTGACCTGACTGCTCCCAACTCTGAGAGTCCATCCTAACCATGTCATAAGGAACGACATAAAAACGAATATTACATATGATGCTTGTTCATATGATATTTTTTTTAATTAATGAATTTAATTAAAAGGGGAAAAGATGAATAACTATTTTAGAAATAAATCTTAACATTTCATACATGTAGACTACTAAAGATATTCTAGAATATTTTATGGAGGTTAAATCCTAGCATCTATCTAATAATTATTGGTAATTAAATTAAAATTTTGGAAGCCCTATTCCAAAATAAATGTGCTTAACATAATTAATATATAATTATTAATATTATTTAATTTATTAGTATTCTTTAATTTGAATGTGTTATTAAATATTTATTAATTTTTATAATATATATTTTTTAAATTTATTTTTAAGTAGTAATTTTCAAATTTTAACACCGAAGGAATAGAATATTTGGGAAAATAATCTTGAAAAACTTAATCACTAAATATAAAAACTCTTATTTCTAATACAATAAATATTAGATAAATATTTGAAAAAAAAAAATTGAGAAAACTTTAGAGCAACCTTCTACTTCAGTGGTTGCTTGTTGATGGAAATTTGTAGTTGTAGCATTTAGTTATGGTTAGAGTAAGATTACTGATGGAAAATTAAGTAGATAAATAACTAAATGACCACATATTTAATATAATTCCTTATTTAATGATGGACAATTAATAATAGCAAGGGGACATCGACACATAAGTTATGGAATTGAGATTATTGTGAATTTTTGTTTGCTCTTGATAGCTAAGTTACACCTAATAGATATTTTATTTTCACTTTTAATGGTATATTTTTTTTTATTATAGAGGTGATATTGGGGTCCTTGGGGTTGGGGGAGATAAAGACAAACATCATTTTAACATTTCCAAGAAAATGCTTTTGTTTCTGAAACAATTTCGTACATGCAACAATTTTTATAGTAAAACATAATCATTTGTGGCTTCTAGAGAAATTTGCAATAAAAATGACCATGAAGATCATCAAATGGAAGTTCTATAACATAATCCATAAGAGTTCGTAGAGAAAAATATCTAAAGAAGAAATTATGTCTTCCTAAAGTTTTAACGAAATGATTTCTAGGATCTAGTCTTTGGATAGAATAGCTGTTTGATTCATTTATGTGTAAGTTACATGTATCCACATGGAAATAATCCAAGATAGAAAAATGCACATTTGTATTAACAAAATTTGTCACCATGTCAATGTTTACTGTGGTTGTTATTTTCATTGTATCCATTGACATCTTCTTTGAACTTGTGTTTGCTTAAACATACTTTATCTTCATTGTGAATAATAGGTGTGAGTTATAGCTTCTACAAATTGCATTGTTAAAGCTTGCACTATACACAAGAAACATTCAATTTTCATGTCTATGTACTTCTGGATCCTTAAAATTCTCTGCAAGAATCCACTATTTCAAGCAGGTGTCTCACAACCAAGTTCCTCTTTTGTGCTACAAGACAGTATATACGATGGAATTTGTTTTGTGTTCTTTTCTTTTTGTCCATTTACAATGGAAAACATGAAATCCTTAAAAATGTTGCAAGAAGCTTACATTTGTGAAGTAGAGACGAAGAAAATAATAAACAATTTTTGTTTAGAAAATAATGACTTGTTGTCTTCACCATTCTAACATTTGGAAAGGAAGACCAAAAATAAAACAGGAAATCTCTTGAGAGTGTTCATAAATGTATTTTTGAGGAGGGATAAATCAATGAACAAACATATAAGTCTATATCATAATCCTGCAAAAAACTTAAAAACAAATTTTCCCATGTCTATTATAATTCTCTGTCAACAAGTTATTTGTAAATTTGAAGTCATTATTGAAGCGAAATCATCCAAATTTTCACAACAAGAGGAAAGGTTTTCCTATGCAAACCACTATCCCTTGTAAGTGAGGAATTTGTCATTGAAATATCACCTAAACTCAAATTGAAACAAGAATTTCGCTAAGTTGTCCGTAATTTCATAAAAAAGGAGAAAAAATATTTTAATGTCATAACCTCCCACACTCAAAATACTCATATTTTCAATTGGAAACAAATAAATCATTTCTTTAATCTGATAACTTTTATAATTTATTACCAACTTGCATACACTTTTATGTTATGCTATTAATTACTAATCAATAGTGACTAGACTCAAAGGCCTTGAACCCATACATCATGCACAGATAATAACAAAGTGAGGAAATGGAACCTAGGACCTACAACTGGCTAGTGCAACAACATGCCTTTTGAATACCGAGTGTTGAAAATTCTTGCCAATCATCTGCACTGAATTGAAATAGTGTGAAGCTTAGAAAACAATCTGTGTGTACAAATAGTGAGAAGTTTTTCCTTAGTACAACTAGAGGATTAAAAGTTAAAACTATTCATGATTAAACCTCGAGAGGGATTGGAGGAGGCTAGGTGCAACTCTTAACAATTTTGACACACAAGTGGCCATCACATTATGGTAGCATAGCCAAAGGACAACCGTAAGCAGTATGTGAACCATCTATTCCTTTCAACCAAAGCTACTAAAATCACAGGTGAGGAATTGGGTTTGAATTTGAATAAGGTATGAGAGAGGAAAATTGTCAAAGCTTCAGAATTTGGAGATCATCTTTCCCATTTTTATAGCATGTAATTTATGTTTATAGTAGTAAATTAGTGAAGGTGAGTCTCAACACACCCTATGTTTATCCAAGTCCTACCTAAAAATCCCACAAGGGATGTGTTCGAAGGAATGTGTTCTAGGAGTTAGATATCGTCTTAGACAAAAAATAAAACCCTTGTAATTTGTGTTTCACTAATGTTTTAATATGGCATCCATTACATGTCATAAGATATATGATAACATTGTCTCGCATCCTACTTCCTCGCAACATTGACTTCAAAAAGGAAAACTCTAGATTTATAGGCATCCAAGAATCTTCCTTAAAAAATCATATCTTTCAGCAGCTAGTGTGGACCTACCAAGTTGGTAAGCACATCAGTGGCAAAAAATCATATCTTTCAGCAGCTGTTGTGGACCTACCAAGTTGGTAAGCACATCAGTGGCAAACAAGCATTGAGATACATTTCAGTACCAAGATTGGCTAAATTAAAATAGAAAAAGAAAATCTAATATTCCATATCGAAAAGCCTCGACGCATAAGAATAAAAAATATGCATCAATTACCTAATGTGTACCCATTCAAACAAACAGATTTATCAAACATTTTATACTATTGAAAGAGTAAAATTATTTTTCAAACATCCATATTTGAACCCAACCATTTATACTCTTCAATAGAAGAATATAAGACTGGCCAATCATGGTAAGGTTAGCCACCCATATTCATTTTTAAATTAACATTAATTTATTTTGCTAAGTTTATGCATTGAATGTTAGGGCAAATAATACCTCCCTAAAGGAAAACCATAAAATAAAAGTTATGGAAAAAAAAGAAAAAAAAAATTGATACAATATGTAATTTTCATTATTTATTGATGGAAATTACTATTTTTTATTTTATGGAAAAAAAAAAAAAATTTGATACAATATGTAATTTTCATTATTTATTAATGAAATTACTATTTTTTTTGGAAAAAAAAGAGTTATGGAAAAATAAATAACCTATTGTGGATTTTTTCCTGGGAGAAAAAGAGTTATGTCAAAATAAAAAACCTAGGGTTCAAGACACAAAGACATCAAAGCCTGATTTTTTCTTGGGAGAAAAAGGGTTATGTAAAAATAAATAACCTATTGTTCAAGACACAAAGACATCCAAAACCTCATCCAGTCCAGCACATACCATTCCACTCTTCCAAACCCCATTTTGGCATCTTTCCCAACAATATCCTAGAGAAGAATGCTACCTCAAGCCTTTCTCCTTTAAGGCTCTCTCACAAAAAAAGTCCTATGTATAAAATCTTGCCTTTGCCGAAAATGTCGAATAATTTCTGAAAAAGAAAACGAAACCCACAATGGTCCTTTCGTTTCCTAGAGCCGAGATGAACAAAACCATTTCTGGGTCATTCACGAGGCATTTGAGGTTCACATTCTTAATCATTTGTTCAAACGATTCATCTAGGGTTTTCGGGGTCAGGATGTGTTTATGAGATATTTCTAGCAGGAAGACTGTGGGGGCTTAAAATGGAGGTGTACTAATGAGGGTTGATGAAAGATCCTCTTTAGTTTCCATGCAATGATCGATGAGGTTTTCAAACTCAGTAACTATTTTCGTTGACGCCATATGAAATGGGAGTTGCCAACTTTCAATTTTGGTAGGATGAGTTATCGTTGGCTGAAACACACAGTGAAAAGGATTAGCTAGTGTGATATTTGAAAAGATCTGGAGTGATCCATGCCATATCTTTGCTAAGGCCACAAGTTCAAATCATGGAAAATCAAAATGAATTATACTGCACAACGACAGGGACATGTGAAATGTAATTAATGATTAAATATATCCCTACTCTCCTTATCTTCATCAATCAACACCACCGCCTTGACCAGGCGTTGCCTACTTAATATATTGGGCAATGCCATTGTCGATAGAATTACAGAACAAACGAACAATGAAGAAGAATTATGATATGGTCTTCTTCTGTATTTTCGTCTCTCGGGGCAACGTTACATGCCCTGTGGCCTCTGTCATTCCATAGTCGAAGCTCGTCGTAGAAAATATATTGCATGACTTACACGCATCCTTTTGTGGATGCCTTCTAGAGTTGCCTCAATTCGAAGCTTTGTTGGCTACAGGAAAGCAACACGAAGTGGCTCGACGAAGCTTTGGAACTCTGGCTTGGCATCTCAGGTGGAGGAGCTCTTTCCTCACATCCAACAGGCGGTTTTGCATACACACCAGGTGCGGATCCGTTGCTCTAGCGTAGGAGCTGAGACAAGACTTTGGAAAGGCAAATGTTCCAACTATAAATGGAAACCAGAAACAGTTTCATGCCTGCTGGACAACTATACCGAAATTTTTTGATAAAGGCAAAGGCTACCTGAAGAATAAATTTTCAATTCAATTACATTAATATACAATATGAGGGTAATGTTGTTCCATGTTTCATATTTTCATTGGACTGAGAAGGAAGAAAATGGTGGTGGGATTGACTGGGATGAATAATGTTTTCCCTATAGAGAGAACACTTTCACTTTCAGTGTAATTAAGTTAACTAAAAACAATTATTTGACTTTATTTGTGCAATTTATTTCTTACTCTATCATCAGTGCGCAAATGCAGGAAATATAGTTTCAATACTCTGGTTTAATGACGAAATGTGTGTGCCATATTGAGAACAAAATTGAGATGAATAGGTGCGCAAATGCAGGAAATATAGTTTCAATACTCTGGTTTAATGACGAAATGTGTGTGCCATATTGAGAACAAAATTGAGATGTGAATACCATATTGGGATGTCCTGTAACAAATAGAGTTGAATTCCATGAATAATTTCAACCTAATCCTCAAGTTTCGAGATGATAAGGGGATCAACAACGTGTTCCGCTTGTTTGGAGGAAAGTGGATGCTTATTTCCTGATTACACTTCCTTTCTCATGCCTTCTCTTCTTTCCCTTCTCTATGAGGGGAAGGAGCAAAATCACTTTCCCACTCAGGAGAAGGAGCAAAAAGCATGTGCCCCACATAGAGAACTAAAAGTATTGGATATGGGTTAACGCAATTGGATGCGCAAATAAATTTGTTTAGAAGATAGTTATTTGCAATGATACAACAAAAAGATAGGGAAAAATTATTAGTAATCTCCTTAATGAAAACAAGGGAGAGATGGTTGTAATACATGTACATAGTAATTTATATTTTGTCATGATTTATTAGGCTTCTTTTTTATGCTTGAATTGTTAGTGAATGCATCGAAATAATATTTAGAAATGAAACACAATTATATATATATATATATATGATAATGTATAAATAAGAAATTATAAGCAATTGGAGTACGCAATTTTTAAATTATGTAATGTTTTTATGATTACATTACATTTTAATTATGTAAAATATTTTTTTTTTACATTTTGTTACAACACTATTGAAGTATGGAGTTAAGTCATTGATTTGTGTCACAACACCCATTTTATTTTATTTAATTTTTTTCAATAGCATGTGTTAAATTTTTGAGATGAAATTTTGTGTTGCAATTCTCATAATATTCACAATATTTAAAAAAATTGTTGTTTTACATCATTGTCTTTACATCATATTTGAATCCTTAATGTATGGCTAAAATATGTCATGTATCACATGCATTTCAGTTGCAATATAGTTGCATTAAGTTAGCACCTTATTCATAATATGTTGAGGTTTTAGCTCATACTTGTGAATATAAATACAGCTAAAGTATATAATAACATAAATGTGATGGAGTAGAAAAAGTTTAAATGTCTACATACAAAACTAATATTGAGAACAAGAAGATAAATTAAGATGAGGATTTCATAGATTTGAGTTAAGAAATTCATGGAGATATTATTGGAGCTAGTTATGGAGATGTTTGAACTAAATATTTTAAATGTGACATATTTGTTATGTTTATGTAAATTTATATAGAGGAGCCTAATATACAATAACAACACATAGTGAAATGAATTGATTGAATAGAATTTCCCCTTCAAGGCTTCCTTAAATATGAAATCCATATGTCCCTTACTTATATGATTGATTGTTATATGTGTTATATATCATAAATTCCCAACATTTGTTCTTATAATTGAACATTTCACAGTAGACTTCTTGTAGAAAAGAATGGGGAACAATCAAGTCAACCATAATTCTAAAAGACTAAGAAACAATCAAGTTGCCATGAAGAGTATATTGTATAATAGTATAAATAGTCCTATAGTCACAAAAAATAGTGTAGTGATTGCAAGATTCAATGTGCATATCGAAAAATCTAAATCGTGACTTGAGGATGCATCCAATTGCACGATTGTCTAATCACAAAGGGAAGGAAAGGTTGGTATACTTCGAATTTCCAATTCAATGGGGGATTTTAAGCATAAATTGAGTCAATAGAGGAGAAAAGGAACTACGGAGGAGATAATACACTTTATAAAACCCAATTAAAGGAAAATATACCAATTCAATATATATATATATATATATATATATATATATATATATATATATATATATATTAAGAGGACTCTTTTGAGGGGAATAAATCATCCAATAATTTTCCAAAATACATATTTCCTTGTTCCAAAATGAAAAAAAAAATTTGATTAGTGTTAAAGATATAAATTGGAATTGGAATTGGAATTGGAATTGAACCTTGGCATTCTTTGAATTCAGCTAAAAGAAATGGAATCCATTGTTTATTGAAGAACAATACCAACAATGAAGCAATGAAATGTTTTTATCACCAAATGCTTGTAGCATGCAATGAATGCCATTAGAAAGTTGGATATTGGAAATGTTATTAGTTCTTTGAAATGTGTGCAATTGAGAAAAGGTGGCCCTAAATGTGTTGTATTTAGGTGGAAAAATATCAAGGAACTTATGTCAGATTCTTCATATAATGATTATATAATGAATGTATTCAAATCAAATGAGGAGACTGAGGAGCTTACTCGATAGCTCAAAAATTGGGATTTGAAGTTTAATTATGTTGTGTTCCATGAGATGAGATTCAATGAGAATCCTATTATAGACATGTAGATTAGGCCATGGAATGTGTACAAACGAGTGGAGTATAATAGCTAATGTGAACATTTATATCTCAACCCAAATGATTTAATGTCAAGGGGTCGAAATATGTTTCTTTTGGTTTATATATAAAATTTGTCTTCATTTTTAAAACATAGTGAGAAGTAGCAAGCATATTTAAAAGATCTAAATGCATAATTTGGTATATTGGGGAAACAAGACTAGGTCATTGTAAATTCTTATCCATTGTAACCAAAGTTAAGTCCATATAATAAAAGAGTATAAATACAAACACAACAACATAATAGAGTAAAAACACAGAAAAACAACATAAATATACAGACGAATACAAAAACAAACAAAGAGACTGGTAAGAAAAGACATTTTTCTCTATGGGTAGGCAAAGGCAAAGGCTATTTATAAAGTTTTTTTTTGTCAGTCATCAAACATGAATTATATTATAAAAATGAAGTTCAGTACATAAATCATCTCCCAAGGCCCTTTCTTCTCATTCCAGACAAATTTAGAAAGCATAGGGTCTGGGGGAAAACAATTACACCTAGTATCAGAGTTTATTTACACTAGGCCTACTAGCCATACCATACATTTACAAAAATTGAGCCACATCTACAATGAGAAAAGCCTCTAAAGGAGGTGCATTGGGTGGAAAGACATGAGGGGCAACAAAGAGAGTTGCATGATTATGCATATGGAAGTTGATGTGTTCAATACTCATCTCTAGAGTGCGAAGGTGATCATTGGTGTGACGATGGTGTCGCCGGAGGCTTTCTAGATTGTCTAGGATTTCATTATGGATGTGTTGTACATCATTAATACAGGCCACCAATTTTTTCTGGTCCTCATAGTGCTAGCTCCTCATGCCATCTATATTCAATTGAATATGGTGCAGCCGGTCGACTATCGTGTCCAGGATGACTGGACCTACAACTTTCCTTGGAGACCGACTAGGAGAAATGGCCGCATCCGTTTCCATGTCCTGGTTGGTGGCGTCACCAGAGGATTAGTGGTTGACCTCGTTATGTGGCTGGTGGACTTCAAGATAAGGAGCAACACCCCCTCGACACGGATGAGCCCTCTGGTGAGGCATTAAGGCATGCCAAGGGTGGTTGTCAACGAATGAAGAAAAACAAACGAACCCGTAATACTTCCCATAAGTCCTGTAGAGTGACATTCGATATAACAGAGAAAGAAAAATAGAGCTGAACAAGAAAATACTAAACCATTTACCAAAATTCACTAGACTAGGACTGGAGGCTCGAGATCGCGGATTACTGAAATCCTCTGCACCACCCCCGAGCTGCCTTGCGTGAGTTGTTCCCCTCTCACTGAGAGAAGCGAAGCCCACCAAACTAGAGGGACAACATGAGACAATAATCATGAAACCTTCCCTTACAGTGAAAATATAAACAACCCGAAACTGCTCCCACCACGACACCGAACTGAAGACAAGCCACAGATAGAGGAACCAACAACGCGACCCAGAGCCCAATTCAACCTCCATGGGAAGAGTTGGGCACAATAATGTCAAGCACAAAAGACCTCAGAGGAGCCACAGAACCACAAACACCCATTACGTGCCAAGATCCCATAGGCCTCCTTAGGGCGAAAGCTCTCCTTGCTTCATACTATTCCATGTCGCTCCTCCCTCTCCTGCCTAGAGCCATGAATGCTGCAAGGAAAGCCACCATTCGAAACCCAAGTGATCTGCAGATCCACACCTCATCGCCCAACACAATAAACATTCCAGAATGCCAAGGGATTTTAACAAAGCAACCCGTGGGAGAAGATCCCACTTTCTTGGTATTAATTATGATGCTAGAGACCATTATGTTGAGTGCAGTGTGCGCGTGGAAGCCAGGCGGGCTTCTATGCCATTTCATTGCCACACATGCCAACTGATCCATCACTCCCATCAGGGAAAGGGTATTTATAAATTTAATGCCATGTTTTTATGCTTTTTTTTTTTATTAAAGGAAAAGGTTAATTTTTTGTGCAAATTAGCTTACCACTTGTGAAACCAAACAACAATGTTTATATTATGGTTTCACATCAATGTTATTGTGAATAACATATTAGTGAAAAACACCATAAAGAGGTAGCATCAAGGAGCCAAGGTCTTTTTCTTGGTAAGGAGTCAATAACTGTGGTTGAGGCATAAATTGATCATGGTTCGAATTTGGTTTGGTTAGTTTTTTTGGAATAAAACTTAATTTGTAGGTTTGAAATATCTTCCATCTCTTTTTAATTCCAAGATATTAAATTTCCAAATATTATAATCCAGTTAAAATTATAAATTTAAATCAATAGTTTTTTAAAATTATTTAATTGGAAAAGGATTAATAAATATAAATCTATTATATTATAAAAAGTTCTCTTCCTTTTGTAAGACATATTTATATTTTCAAAAGTAATAAAACATTAAAATATATTTTAGATTTAAATTTAATACATTGTTAATAAAGTTAAAATCCATAAATTTAGATGAATAGAACTTTTAAAATTTATTTAATCATAACAAATTAACAAATACAAATTTGTCTGTGTTGTGTCAAAAGATATTCTTATATTTTCAATAATGACAAAAATTTGAAATATATTTTAAACTTGATACATTACAAAATTATGAGCATTGAAATTAACATGTAGGGGAAAAACATATGTTTAAGCATTTTCTAAGCCCTTTTTACTATAATACTAGTTATTAAGAACTATAATAGGATAACAATGCTGAAAAAAATATTCAATACAAATGAAATTAAAATATATAACAGGTTAATAATGTGGAAAAATATATTAAGATAATTGTTATTATATATTATATACAATAAAATGTCTTATGGCATGTAATTTTTTTTAAATCAACTCTTCTAAGTTTGAAATTTTAGTTTGGGTCCTAAAATAACATAGATTTGTCAATTGATAAGTGTTGTTTTTTAATTTGATGATGTTTAATTATAAACGAATGTTGTTTTATAATTTGACAACGTTTATTATTATGATATAAACAAGGTCGTATGGTTAGTGTTCTTTGTTGTTAGTTTAATTTAGTCACTAATTTATTTTGTATTGTTATGATGTAATTAGTTTCGGCTAAATATAATTCCTTCAAAATTTGGTTAAATGTATTGTTGTTGTCATATTGTTTCTTTTCAAAGATGCTATATAACAATTTATGAGTGGCATTGAGAAATTGTATTTACAATGTGAGATTTTTGTTTTTTCACAACTTTTTGTATGGTGATGTTTCACATATTTTTACAAACTCTATAGCAAGATAATTCAGGATTTCATTATCTCTGGCAAGGTAGAGATAATAATCATTTCCTCTTGGATTGTCTTATGCACATCTACATTAAATTTTAGTTTCAAAATATGTGTTATAATTATGAATTTTCTAATTTTTCTTTTCTCATAAAATCATGATAATCGAGGAACATGATTTTTAAATATAGAAATAGAATTTAGAAAAAAGAAGAAGTAATTTCCTCACCAAACAATAAACTAAATTTAATCTAAAAAAAGTTAACCATCATCATTACCATCCTTGTTAACCTAATATATTATTACAACTATTAATCAATATTATAATTATTTAAATTTTGTAGATTTATCTCATCATGATATAATAATATTTATAAGAAAAACAATGTCATTAATGGTTATTATTGATGGGGTTTTGTGTTTTCTTATCACAAATAACCTTAATTCCATATATAAAACCAAATATTATTTGCAATTGTAATTTAATCTATTGTCTTATAAATTTCTAAAAAAAAATTCTCTTTATAAATTAATTTCTAATTATATTGTTGTGAAAATTTTGATATTTGGAATTTAAATGTGAGTCTGAATGATGTGAAAGAACTATCATATAAGGTATCTAAGTTACAAAAGAAAAAATTGGACATCACTTGAAGCTTCTAAATTTGAGGATCGAGAATCATATTTAACTGGGTTGTCATATCCAGTGCAACACAATATTCAATTTCTCGTTGTAACCTACATTACTATACACCATACAAAAAAAAATACTTTGCAACATTATAATTATAATTCTATATACAAAAAATATTCAATTGTCAATATATATCTATATATATATATATATATATATATATATAACCATAACTTACCAAGTACCATATCTTTCTACCATATAAATATTTGACTTGTACTACCTTATAACAGCTGAGATTTTCTGGAAATACATTACAAGTATATACATATATGAGTCATACTTCAATAAGTTTTATTGTATGATTAAATTATTGAATCCATTCATTGCAAATATTTTGAATCAGCTTTAATGGCAACTTATGGTATTTGTACCCAAAGCATTAACTGTCCACTTGAAGCTTATCTGTCCACACGATGGGTTCTGTTGGGATTTGGGTTAACTCCAGTTGTCATTCATTATCTCTGTGCTGTCAATTACAGTAGTGGACAGTTGGTTGACTCTCTACCCTTGATCTATATTTCAGAGATCCAACGGCGAAATATGCATTAGGGTTTTTATGGTATGACCTTGTTTCTTGTAACCGCTTTTCCATGCTGATCGGTCATTTTCATTTCACCGTTTCTCTGGAGAGGCACTCCTCCTCCACGATAGTTCCTCTAGTATTGCCTCTTCTAGCAAAAGAAAAGTAATGTGATCATGGTTTCTTAATAGTTTTATTCGGAAATTTCTGCACTAAGCTAAACTTCATTTGACAGTCTCTGCATTTAAGTTTAATCTCTGTTGACAGTCTCTGTTTAAAGTTTAGTTTCCCCGCACATGGGTTTTACTGGGGTTGTTACTCATTACAAAATCTTGGAGTAAGTTGTATAGGTTTCATTTCATTGATTCAAGTTGTTCACTTCTTGATTAATTTCGGCAGTTCCCTGTTAGGGTCACAGATACGTCTCAGGCCTCGGTGCATGAATTTTTCGGTCTTCAACTGAACCTTCTTCAGGAACTTTCCGAGGTAATTTAACCTAATCATGCAATTCCTTATTCGAGTTTGAATAAAATTAAGACTGTCTTATTATTATTACGTTTTTCTATATACTTATCCTCCGCATTTTCAATATTATACGCAGGTTACCTTGTCAAGGTTTCTGCCCTAATATCCTAAGGTAAACTGATGTTATTCCTCTTGTTTTCAAGGGTTAGTACATGTTAATTTATCCATAACCGAGATCTAACAGTTTGGTTAACTCGTTTCCTGTTTTCCTCCTACAGGTAAGCTCGCTAAGGGTTTTGGAGCATTAATTCTTTCACAAAGTGATAAATTTGGGAGTCAAATACTCATCTTCCTCCGTTCCTGACAGGTACTCCTTACAACGAGAATTTTGTATTGAAGTTTTGTTGAGCATACCAGAACATCTTATGGCCTTATTATGAGAATCTCGGTGTTGACATTGTTTTATTTCAAATAGCACTTGTTTTCTTACGGTTAATACCCTAATGGGTATATCAGAGTTCTCATTTTGTAATGACTGTACTATTTTGCATACTTGCCAGATGTACCCGTTTTATAGTGAAGCATGTGTGTAATTCTGGAATTTGTTTGCATTCAGTTAATAGTCCGTCCGAGACTTCCCTTAGGGTTTCTTTATTTATTCAGAGGAAGTTTGGTGGAACTTTCTCGGTTATCAGTACAATAACTACTTTAAATGTACAATTATTTTTTGGAAATATACACAGTGCACATTTTTGCCACTATTTGTAGTTTTTTATTGTAAATATTCTCATATCTTAACATGTTTTGATAGAATAATATTGTTCGGCTCTTTTCTATATATTTAGGGATATATAAATATTTATTTACCAAGACTCTGGCTGAGATTCTAAGCATAACTCTATCAAATGAATAATTTTCTGTATGATTTGATCTTAAAGTGTATTTATTAGTTGACTACTCAACTTTTTTTTCTTTCTTTTAAAAATAACTACTTCTCTAGTCATTGTTTTGTTTTTCTCTAAAATTTCAGATTTAGTTACTACCATCCTCTGACATTCTCTTCTGAAATATTATGAGTCTGTTTTAGATCTGGTTGCCTGCATACAAACAACAATATCTTCTAGATTGAATTTTTAAAGAGTCTATTTCACTATACAGTTCGGGTTCTTGAAATAAAGATTGTATATTTCTTTTTCTGTCTATATCCATGGCTTAAATGGTTTGATTCTGCAGTCATTTACAGTTTTACTCTATTTTTATAATCTTCTAGATGAAAGATGGCCGGACCATTCTGTCTGTGTTTCTCCCAAACACAGGGAACGCCCAACCCAGAGTCCTCTACCAGAGGATTCCAGGTTAACGATTTCAGGTCTCAATATTTGACTAATAATCAAATCCTAACCCTCTGGTTTACCTTAATAACTTGAAAAAAATAAAATTTACAACTTGACACATATCAGCTCTAGGTACTGTAATTTTACCTTCAGATAATTTACCTAAACTGGTATCTTTTCCATTCATAAATATTAAAAGAAAACATAATAAGGCAGCAACTTATCTGTTCTGCAAATTTTCTTGATTGATGTAGTTCCTCCCTACCATGAGAGAGGCATTCACGTCCTCTTCTCTCCCCGTGCTCCAAGACTGAGCCTCACGAGTTGACAAAAAACTCTGGAGAGACCTCGGGACAATCCGGTCCAGTCTTCCAATCCATATTTTATTTTCAAAAAATCAGAGTATTCCATTGGTTAACACTAGATTGGGAATTTGTTCTCTGCAAAATTCTATTTCTCAGTTACCGAATAAAACCCCCAAACCTCACTGGGATTAAACTTTTATCCTCAGAGGTTGGGTAATCGTTTGAACTGATTCTGCCAACCAACTCTCAATTCTTGAATACTTTTTACCATCAACCTTGTTATTCTTTTCTGGAAATCATTTCCATAATTTATTTAATTAAAAAATAATTTATGCTCATAATGTATTGTTAAAATATAATAATAAAAACAAAAAAATGTATTAGTGTCTTAACAACATCTTATAATCATCAGTTAGTAATAAACTAGTTGTTACAACTTCCCTCCCTAGAAGTGAACGTCATCCTCGGTGTTCTCATTCTTCTCCAGCAAATAACTCTGGATATGCCTCTTGAAAAAAACCTTCATCTTCCCAGGTAGCCTCATTGAGGCCAAAGTGCTTCCATTGCACTTTAACCTGGGTGATGGCTTATTTCCGGAGAATGATTTCTCTCCGGTTGATTATACACTGAGGTTCTACCAGAAATTTTCCGTCTGGTTCGATCTGCAATCAATAATCTTGAATTACTTTTCTCATACATCTTATAATTTCAAATCAACTCTGGTATTCATATCCTACCTGAATATTCTACCAATGAATTATGTGCTTTGGATCATGAATGTATCGTTTCAATAACGATACGTGAAAGATGTTATGTACTCAGATATGACTAGGCAAGGCCAATCGGTAAGCCACACGTCCTACCCTTTCCAATATCTGGAAAGTGCCGCAAAACTTGGGAGCCAACTGAGGCCCATCTGAAAGTGCTTTTCTTTGGTTTAATCCTTACGTACACATGGTCTCTCACTTCAAACATAGGATAAGTCCTTTTCTTATTTGCATACACTTTTTGCCTATCCTGAGCTGCCTTCAAATTTTTCCGGATCTTTTTTACTTCTGTCTCCATTTCAACTAGCATGTCGGGTCCAAACATCAACTTGGTCTCTAGACTACACCAATTAATAGGAGTTCTGCATTGTCGTCCATACAAGGCTTTGAACAGACTCATCTTAAGAGATTCATGATAGCCGTTATTATATGAAAACTCCACTAGGCATAAATATTCTTCCCACCTAGTTGGTTGTTGCATTACATATATACGTAACATATCCTCCAGGATCTGATTCACTCGTTCTGTTTGCCCATCTATCTGTAGATGGTAAGCGGTACTGAAATTAATTTGAGTTCCCAATCCTGTAAATAACGTTTTTCCACATCCCTGTTAGATATGACAGTCTTTGGGATTCCATGCAGTCTAAAGATTTCTTGCATAAATATGTCTTCTATCTGCACCGTCTTATAAGTGGACTGCACTGGTATAAAGTGTGTTGATTTGCTTAATCAATCCAGCACTACCATTATAGAGTCATTATTCTTCTTTGATCTTGGTAGTCCAGTGATAAAATCTAATGATATCACTTCCCACTTCCACTCAAGTACTGGTATAGGCTGCATCAGCCCGGCTGGGTGCCGGTGCTCCACTTTCACTTGCTAGCATTCTAAAAACTTGTTTAGATATTCCGAAATATCTCTCCTCATACCTGGCCAGAAGTAATTATTCCTTATTGCTGTTAGCATCTTCTGATATCCAGTATGTCCAGAGTAATTACTTCGATGATATTCATTCAAAATCAGTTCCTTCAACTCCATTATGTTTGGAACAAAAATTATCTTTTTAAAATTTATCAACCCATCCTTATCAATTTCATATTCAACAGATTTTCCTTGGTCTTTGAACTCCTTTTCTTGCTGCCACATAAACTTATATTCAGGATCTTTCTCAACTTCTTCTTTTATTTGCTCCAAAAATCTGCACTCAATCTGATTATAATACAGCTCATAAACACCATGCAAGTTTCTACTTAACGCATCAGCTAATCTATTCTCCTTACCTTTTACATGCTGCATATCAATGTCAAATTCGTTCAGGAAAGAATTCCACCTTGCCTGGAGAGAATTGAGATCAGCTTGCTTAAAATAGGTGGTTAATCTACTATGATCAGTTTTGAGTACAAATATTTTTCCAGGCAAATAGTGTCTCCATACCCGGAGTGCATGCACCACTGCTATCAGCTCCAAATCATAAGCGGAATAATGTTGCTCATGCTCTTTTAATCTTCGTGACTCATAGGCAACCACTTTACTAGCCTCTTGTGACAGAATCGCCCCAACTCCTTCTTTGCATGTATCTGTGCATACCTCAAACTCTTTATTAGGATCAACTACCCTTAATACCAGAGCTATAGTCAATAACTGCTTCAGTCCTTCAAAACTGTCCTGACATTCCTTTGTCCATTTAAATATTTTTCCTTTCCTTTGTAAGGAAGTAATTGGAAAAGCAATTTTTGAAAAACCTTCAATAAACCACCGATAATAACCGGCTAGCCCCATAAAAGATCGGATGTCTGTCAAGTTTTGGGGTACTTTCCATTCCATAATCGTTCTGATTTTCTCTGGGTCAACTGCAATACCCTCAGCAGAAATTATGTGACCAAGGTACTATATTTCTTCCTTGAAGAAATCACACTAGCTGAACTTAGTGTATAGCTAAAGCTTCCTTAGCATTTCCAGTACTATCCGCAAGTGCTCTTTATGTTCTTCCGCATTCTTGGAATACACTAAAATGTCGTCAATAAATATTAATGCAAAATTATCCAGAAAAGGGTGAAATATACTGTGCATTAGCCTCATAAATGTTGCTGGTGCATTTGTCAGTCCAAAAGGCAACACCACAAACTCATAGTGTCTGTACCTGGTACAAAAAGCAGTTTTCTGTATGTCTTCATCCTTTATCCTAATTTGATCATATTCCGACCTCAGATATATATTTGAAAATACTGTTGCTCCCTTCACTTGATCAAATAGATTGTCAATCCGAGGTAAAGGATATCTATTTTTAATCGTCAATTTATTAAGCTGGTGGTAGTCCATGCACATCCGCATGGTTCCATCTTTCTTCTTCACAAATAGCACAGGTGCTCCCCAAGGGGATACACTTGGTCATATGTACCCTTTATCCAATAATTCCTGTAACTGCATCTTCAATTCGGTTAACTCTAGTACACTCATTCGGTATGGTGTCCTTGAAATGGGTGATGCCCCATGTATCAACTCTATGGTAAATTCAATGTCCCTTCTTGGTGGAAAGCCTAGTATTTCCTCTAGAAATACATCCATAAACTCTTGTACTATTGGAATGTTTTCCATCATTGGTGATTTTTCTTTTGAATTAGTAAAACCCACTTGGATGGCGTACAACTGACATCCCTTCCTCATGCACTTACCCATTTGAGATGCTGTGATGGGTCGCAGCTTCAGAGGTTTCTTTATACCTTGAATTTCCTTGTGAGTACCATCTTGCATTCTGTAATAAATAATATTTTCCTTACAATATACTAACGTCCAATGCTTCTCCACCCAGTCCATGCTAAGTAGCACATCATAAGAACCCAGAGGTAATATATTCAAATCCACAGTTAGTTGATGTTCACTAATTTCTAGTCCACAGTTCAATATTTTGGCACTAACTTTCCTCTTTTCTCCTATGGCTAACTGTACTAGCCATGGATTTCTAAATTTTTGACTCTACAACTTACAATTTTCTACTACTTTGGGACTTACGTAACTTAAACTTGCACCTGGTCTACCAAAATAGAAACAAGTTTGTTGTGTAACCGGCTCCAAAAATAGAAGAAAAGAGATATCAACGCCTTAGAAATAAGCCACTTCGAGGGGGAAACCTCCAATACATTACATAAATGAACAATTCTTGGATGATATAATTTAAAAAACCTCCTATCTATATATAGGAGTCCATGGGGCCATAATGTAATCCTTGTGGGCCACAATGTAATCCTAGCCGACCTAACAATAGTAATTTAAGGGCACAATAATAACAAAATGGGGGTTACAAGGGTACAATAATAACAATAAGGGGGTTACACTAACAACAATAAGGGGCTATACTAGTAATATAGGGACCTAACATGCCCCTCTCCTTCACAAAAGTGTTGTCCTCAACAGCTTGAGTAGCTCGGGTGCTTCGTATAAAATTCTCATTCTCCCATGTAGAATCTTCGGTGGGTAAGTTCTTCCACTTGATGAGATACTCGAAATTGATCGATTCCATAGTCAGTCGAGTTCTTGTTTCTATGATCTCGCTTCATAACTTCTTTCGATGTGATGTTGATCTTCCTATTGTTTCATTAGATTCCCGTACCAAAGTTGGGTTATCCTTTGAGAGTTGGAGAACTTGTTGTTGATGCTTGATGTGATCTTCCACTAATTTATCATCCATATTTGCTATTATTTGATCCTTCAAACCATCCAACTTAGCCTCCATTTCTGCTTTTTAAACCATCTATGTCATCTTCGGTTGCTCTTCGTAAGATCGAAATTTGTTGCACTTGGTACCGTAATTTTTGATATCTCATATTGCAATTCTTCCTCCTCATGCGTCATAGTATAGATTTCTCGAGGGCTTAATGGGTATGGAATTATTTTTTGGAGGCATAATAGAACCCATTATCGACAAAAAATTCTTCAATATGCCCTTGGAATCAATTCAACTTGATTCTTCCAACAAGACTTATGCAACTCTGACAATACACACACCTTTTTTCTTGCTTTTGAGGAGCTCGATATTGAAATTGGATTATCTCTGTGATTGCGGCCCTTAAATATTTGAAATTCAGCACTAAATTATCCCTCTAAATTCTCTTTTGAATGCCACAGTTTTTACCTGATTTGGATTCTCCAAGACAAAGTTGTGTCCAATCTCCCACAATGACCTAATTATGGACTGGTTCAGTAGAGCGAACTTGTATGACTTGTCACGTGTCACTGTTTCGTCCTTTGTCTCTGAAATTTATAGCCAAGAAACTATAGTCCGTGTACTTGTGACCAATTTTTACGGCACTCCAATCCAATGCCCAGAGAGAGAGTTATTGAACTTTTCCCACGATCACCTCTTTTAGATGAAATTCAGGAACCTGAAAAAGCACTACCTTCCACAGATCATATCTCCAAAAATATTGTGAACCAAGCTCTGAAATTTTTTGATGAATCTCCTTAGGATTTCAGCTTCGCACCATACGAATTTCAGGTTCTGAACCTTCGTAGAAAAAATTTTATAGCGCAAATGCCACGATGACTCTGTTTAGGAGCTTCAACAAATACCTAACTTCCACGGATGATATCTCCCGAAAATATTGCGAACCAAGCTCGAAATTTTTAGAAAATATTCTCGAGATTTCCGCTTTCGCACCCTAAAAAATTTCAGCTTCGAAAACTTCGTAGAAAAAATTTTATAGCGAAAATGTCACGATGACCTATTTGGAGCAGCGAAACCCTAGAATCCAAAGCTTTGATACCAAATGTTGTGTAACCAACTCCAAAAATAGAAGAAAAGAGATATCAACGCCTTAGAAATAAGCCACTTCGAGGGGGCAACCTCTAATACATTACATAAATGAACAATTCTTGGATGATACAATTTACAAAACCTCCTATCTATATATAGGAGTCCATGGGGCCATAATGTAATCCTTGTGGGCCACAATGTAATCCTAGCCGACCTAACAATAGTAATTTAAGGGCACAATAATAACAAAATGGGGGTTACAAGGGTACAATAATAACAATAACGGGGTTACACTAACAACAATAAGGGGCTATACTAGTAATATAGGGACCTAACAAAGTTGAGATAGTAATTTACCTTCTAACTCTATCATTGTCGGTTGGTAGTCTGTCTGCCGGTCTTCCATAGCTACATTAATTCTGGGTATGTTTCTGGCTACATCTCCCACTATTGAAGCCTCCTGTAAGTTGGTAATTTCCTCACTCATTCCTCGCTATGGACAGTTTCAGTAGTAGTGCGCCTCACCACATCCCCAACACTGTAGAGGTGGCTTCAGATTTTGTGCTTGATCTGGTTTGCTGGAAGCTTCCGTGGGTTTATCTTCTATAGGCCATCTTATTCTTTGATGATTCCTTCCAAACTGTTTTCTAACTGAACTTATGGCAGCATTCTTGAAATTGTTGGTTATTCTTTTCTTAAAATCAGAACTCCCTTCATGTTCCTTCTTTGTCTGCCAACTTTTTCCTTGTTCTCCTTTCGATTTAGCTTGCTGATAACACATTCTTGCCTTTCGGATTGCATCATACATAGTTTTGGGATTCACAAACTCAATTCGTTCTTTCATATAAGTCAGAAAACTACTCATAAAACATTTTACTTTTGCGTTTTCATCTTTTAAATAAGGAACGTAACGAAATAAGGAAGTAAACTTGGTGATGTATTCATCCATCGTCATTTTTCCCAGCTTTAAGTCATGGAATTCCCTAGATTTCTCGTCATAGAAGCATTCAGTTAAGTATTTATCTTTAAAATACTGCTGGAATGAATCCCAAGTCATGTCCTGATCATCTATACTACGGACGTTTTTCACTTCCTCCCACCATAATGTGGCTTTCTCTCTCAACTGATAGATAACCAATCTGGCTTTAAGATTACTGTTGTATTCATACACTTGAAAATACTTGTTCATGTTTATCAGCCACGCTTTAGCAACCTCCTTTTCAACTCCATCAAATGTAGGTGGTTTTATCTTTCGAAATTCACCTTGTAATTCCACCTTCTGTCTCTTAACTTCTTTCTGATCGGTTACATTATCTGACTCAGGTTCGTTGTAATTTTTATTTCTATTACTCCGCTGAGACTGACTTCTTTCCAATCTATTAGTGGCATGGTCTCTTGCTTTCTGCTCATTTCCTTCTTGTAGCAAATCCATATAAGCGCTGGGCTGCTCAATTCCTTGATTCTGTTTGTCTAAGAGGCTCTTTAAAATTCACTCTTGTTCTTGCATCAAACGCGCATTATCATTTCTCACCCTCCTCATTTCCTCTTGTAACTTCTATACTGTATTTAGTAGAATGATGGTTTGGTGATGCTACTCTTCCAACAATCTACTAGTTTTCTGGTGTTGATCTACACTCAGCTGCACCCACATTTCTGGGTTCATTTCCGGTCTGGGTTGTGTTTCCCCGGTATTTGGAGGTGGTTGCTGTGTCAGTACCCTCCTCATAATATCCTGTTAGATTCTTTCTTTCTATGTGTGCATCAGTAATACACATCTTAAAATGTTAGTTGAACCAAAGGGTCCCAACGTACGAATGCTACTGTGATACCACTTGTAACCTACACTACTATACACCATAAACAAAAAAATTTACTTTGCAACATTATAATTCTAATTTACTTTGCAAAATTCTAATTCTAATTCTATATACACAAAATATTCAATTGTCAATATATATATATATATATATATATATATATATATATATATATATTATAACCACGACTTACCAAGTACCATATCTTTCTACCATATAAATCTTTAACTTGTACTACCTTACAGCAGCTGAGATTTTTTGGAAATACATTACAAGTATATACATATATGAGTCATACTTCAATAAGTTTTATTTTATGATTAAATTATTGAATCAATTCATTGCAAATATTTTGAATCAAATTTAATTTCAACTTATGGTATTCGTACCCAAAGCATTAACTGTGCACTTGAAGCTTATCTGTCCGCACGATGAGTTCTCTTGGGATTTGGGTTAACTCCAATTTTCATTCATTATCTTTGTGTTGTCAATTACGGTAGTGGACATTTGGTTGAATCTCTGCTCTTGATCTATATTCCGGAGATCCAACGGCAAAATATGCATTAGGGTTTTTATGATATGACCTTGTTTCTTGTATCCACTTTTCCATGCTGATCACTCATTTTCGTTTCACCGTTTCTCTGGAGAGGTGCTCCACCTCCGCGATGGTTCCTCCAGTATTGCCTCTTCCAACAGAAGACAAGTAGTGTGGTCATGGTTTCTTAATAGTTTTATTCGGCAATTTCTGCACTAAGCTAAACTTCATTTGATATTATCTGCATTTAAGTTTAATCTCTGTTAACAGTCTCTGTTTAAAGTTTAGTTTCCCCACACATGGGTTTTATTGGGGTTGTTCCTCATTACAAAATATTGGAATAAGTTGTATAGGTTTCGTTTCATTGATTCAAGTTGTTCACTTCTTGATTAATTTCGGCAGTTACCTGTCAGGGTTGCAGATACGTCTCAGGCCTCGGCGCATGAAGTTTCCAGTCTTCAGCTGAACCTTCTTCAAGAACTTTCCAAGGCAATTTACCCTAACCATGCAATTCCTTATTTGGGTTTGAATAAATTTAAGACTGTCTTATTATTATTACATTTTTCTATATACTTATCCTCCGCATTTTCAATATTATGCGTAGGTTACCTCCTTAATATTTTTGCCCCAATATCTTAAGGTAAAATGTTGTTATTCCTCTTATTTTGAAGGGTTAGTACTTGTTAATTTATCCATAACCGAGATCTAACAGTTTGGTTAACTCGTTTCCTATTTTCCTCCTGCAGGTAAGCTTGATAAGGGTTTTGGAGCATTAACGCTTTCACAAAGTGATAAATTTGGGAGTCAGATACTTATCTTCCTCTGTTCCCGACAGGTACTCCTTGCAACGAGAATTTTGTATCAAAGTTTTGCCAAGCCTGCCAGAAAATCTTATTGCCTTATTATGAGAATATTGGTGTCGGCATTGTTTTATTTCAAATATCACTTATTTTATTATGGTTAATACCCTACTGGGTATATCAGAGTTCTCATTTTGCAATGACTGCACTATTTTTCCTACTTTCTAGATGTACCCATTTTATTGTGAAGCATGCATGTAATTCTGGAATTTGTTTGCATTCAGTTAATAGTCTGTCCGAGACTTCCCTTGGGGTTTCTTTATTTATTCAGAGGAATTTTGGTGGAACTTTCTCGGTTATCATTACAGTAACTACTTTAAATGTACAATTATTTTTTGGAAATATACACAGTGCACATTTTTGCCACTATTTGTATCTTTCGATTGTAAAAATTCTCATATATTAACATGGTTTGATAGAATAATATTGTTCATTTCTTTTCTGTATATTTAGGGATATATAAATATTTATTTACCCAGACTCTGGTTGAGATTTATAAGCATAACTCTATCAAATGAATAATGTTTTGTATGATTTGATCTTAAAGTGTATTTATTAGTTGATTACTCAACCTTATTTATTTTTCTTTTAAAAATAACTACTTCTCTGGTCATTGTTTTGTTTTTCTCTAAAATGTCAGATTTAGTTACTACCATCCTCTGACATTCTCTTCCGAAATATTATTAGTCTGTTTTAGATCTGATTGCCTGCATACAAACAACAATATCTTCCAGATTGAATTTTCAAAGAGTCTATTTCATTATACAGTTCGGGTTCTTGAAATAAAGATTGTATATTTCTTTTTCTGTCTATATCCATGGCTTAAATGGTTTGATTTTGCAGTCATTTACAGTTTACTCTGTTTTTATAATATTCTGGATGAAAGATGGCTAGACCATTTTTTCTGTGTTTCTCCCAAGCACAGGGAATGCCCAACCCATATTCCTCTACCAGAGGATTCTAGGTTAACGGTTTCCTGTCTCAATATTTAGCTAATAATCAAATCCTAACCCTCTGGTTTACCTTAATAACTTGAAAAGAATAACATTTACAACCTAACACATATAAGCTCTAGGTACTGTAATTTTACCTTCAGATAATTTACCTAAACTGGTATCTTTTCCATTCATAAATATTAAAAGAAAACATAATAAGGCAGAAACTTATCTATTCTGCAAATTTTCTTGACTGATGTAGTTCCTCCCTACCGCGAGAGAGGAAATCACGTCCTCTTCTCTCCCGCGTGCTCCAATACTGAGCCTCACGAGTTGACAAAAAACTTTGGAGAAACCTCGGGACAATCCGGTCCAGTCTTCCAATCCAGATTTTATTTTCAGAAAATCAAATTATTCCACTAATTAGCACCAGATCGGGAATTTCTTCTCTGCAAAATTCTCTTTCTCAGTTACCGAACAAAACCCCCAAACCTCACTGGGATTAAACTTTTATCCTGAAAGGTTGGGTAACTATTTGAACTGATTCTAACAACCAACTCTCAGTTCTTGAATACTTTTTACCATCAGCCTTGTTATTCTTTTATGGAAATCACTTCCATAATTTATATAAATTAAAAATTAATTTCTACTCACAATGTATTGTTAAAATATAATAATAAAAATAACCAAATGTCTTAGTGTCTTAACAACATCTTATAATCATCAGTTAGCAATAAACTAGTTGTTACACTCATTGATGCTAAATCTCTGCCACACCCATTAATGTGTTGATGCTAAATCTATGCCAAACCCATTCGTGTTGAATATTTTCCATGCCCAAATTTTTGCTTCAAAATGTAAAATAAAACAAAATATGGTTCAATGAGTTCTCAAATTCAAGTTTGAATGCTTTTGTTTCCATCCTAAGCACATATACACAATTTAAACTACAAACTAGAATGGTATTAATACACACAATATAAAATTATAGCATTAATCATGTGGTGACTTGACAATAACATTGTAGCCCAATTAGTAATGAAATCCACATAACATCAAAGGCAGGTAGATGAAAAATGGGCAATTTCCATGGTAAGGGGCTACATGATCTTATGTGGTGGCTCATCTTCTTTGGATGTAAGTATGTACTTCAATTTAATCATGTACAAGTCCACTCACAAATTGCTTCGACATTAAGAATAATATTCACCTGAAGAGGAAAATCAATTAAATAATCTAATATTTTATTATTATTTCATGTTGGTTAAAGAGTGTAAAGAAACAATTATTATATTCCATACCATTTTTAGGTTACAATTATGCAGTATTATGGAATAGTCACACAAAATTAATATAATGGTCGTTTACAATTAATTAATAGATATTACATGATGAAGCTAATTTTAAAATTATGATGAACAGGGACCTGCAAACCTTTCGACGAGAAGACGCGAGCCTAGGTGCCATGAACTATCTTGCAATCAATCGATCTTATTCCATGTAAAACGTCTGTAATCGAGAAAGCATGTCCTCCCCTGTTACACACTCGACGGAATGAAAGCCCTTGCTCGGTAAAAATTCGAAGGAGTTACTCACTCGACTGAAAACGAGTGTGTTTTTTAAGTGAATATCTATTTTTTTAAGTAAGAATGTCTGTGTTTTTTTTAAGTGGGAATTCCTGAATAAAGAAAGTAGGTCCTCCCCTGTTACTCACTCGAAGGAATGAAAGTCCTTGCTCAAACACTACTGAAGGAGTTACTCACTCGACGGAAAACTGATCTGTTTTTTTGAAGTGAGAATGTCTTTTTTTTTTTGAAGTGAGAATCGTCAAATAGCATTACATTCTCAGACCCATTTAATTTTTTTACCACAACTAGAACAAAATTTTGAAACCCAAATTATTCATACCATTTTATAAGTGAGCATAGGTCAACTTGCTGGACAACCATTACGCCAACTCGTTGGTCAACCGTTGCAACAAATCGCTAGTTAACCATTGCAACAACTCATTAGGTCAAGAAAATGGTAAAGAAAGTAAAATGGGAGTCAATAATTGCCCTTTCGGTGAAAAACCCTAAAGAAAATCTCATCTTCTCTAGGTCAGATTTAGATTGGTCTCTTGTACAAGGAAAACACATGGATTCCTTGGATTGGATTGAAAAAATCCCTTCAACTACAATTTGAAACTTTATTAGAGGAGAGGAAATGAACCCAGATGCTCCATGTTATTTCACTCAGAAACAAAATAAATGCCCAGGCTCAAGACCTATTGCTTCGTTGCTATATGAAGTGTAAGTTTTTTTAGAGATCCTACATATATATGTTGCTATTAATACTGATCCATCAATTTTCATGGATTCATATGTATTGAGTTTTCAAACTTTTTTATGCAGATATGCTTGTTCATATGGCCCCAATGACAGAAGGGGACAAGATGAAATGAAGCGAAGATACTTATTTGTGAAAACGAGGGGATGCCAATGCCATTTCACTATAAAAATTATGGTTCAAATCGCTGAGATTGTGATAATAACATATAACATGTATGAGAATATAGATAGCCAAGGATGGCCTTGTCATGTCCAACAGGACACCTCGGGTCATGCTAGGGTGCTGCATCAACCAAAGTTATCAAGGGACATGGATTCCTATGTCAAGAGTTGTTTCTTCATGGACGTGCCAGTTGACTCTATTTGCAAAATGCATGTTAAAAAATATATTGATGTGGATGCTACAACTCGAGATAGGAATTAATTTTTGTGTAGTTAAGATGTTGTTAACATATATAATCGTCTAATGAAAGGAAATTATTAGTTGCATAAGAAGGATCAAATGAGTGTGAACCTTTGGTATAGGAAACACCCAAATGGTTTTTTCTTTAGTAAAAAGCGCAATTGTGGAGATGTCCCTTTTATAGTTGGAATTCAAACAAACTTGATGTTGGAGACCATGGTGTAGCTATCGAATAATAGCCTAATATCCATGGATTCGACATTCAACATGAATAAGTATGGGGTGAGTGTATTAATAATGATTTATCTAGTACAATAATTTGATTAATAATGATTGATGATCTAAAGTTGACTTCATATGTATTTTGAATGTGATAGTATCACTTGTACACACTCGTGGTGTTAGATGAGAACCAAAGTGAGGTGCAATTTGCATGGGTGGTGGAATCACGTAATACATTGCAGGACATTTCACTATGCTTGGAGAAACTCATGCATAGGTGTCACCACATTGATCATAGTTGGAAAGTTAATGATTTCATGGTTGATGATGCATTGGATGAAATCAGTGCTTTAAGCTAACTTCAATATTCTTATTTTACAGTACAAATTGTATTTATTACAAAAATAACATGCTTGAAATGAATTGAATGTGGCAGGAGAATCACAAGGTGCAATGTTATCTTGTGTGTTTGGAATGTACGTCAAACATGGCTAAAAAATGCGAATCAATTGGCCAGTAGTTTAGAAATAGAAAAATAAATTCTTAGTGATTTGGGTTTTATTATGAATTATTGTTCCAGTGTTGAAGTGAGCAATGAAATTAATTCTTTCTTCAACAAATTTGCTAACGAGGAGAAGTTACTAGACTATTTCCACAAGAATTGGGTTGTCGGCGACAAGATTTCTAAGTTGAAAAACTCTAAGTTACATTTCTCTTTTTGGTTTTCATATAGATGAAATGTCTTCATTAACCCAACTTTTATGAAATTAGGGATGTGGGTCAAAGTTTGTCAGGAATTTTCCCATGCAAACATGAGACAAACAATGATGTGGAGTCATATCACTGTTACCAAAAGATAAACTTTCTAATTGATAGAAGAAATGTTCTCGTAGGATGGATTGGTTGATATATGTTCTTCTAACAAATGTTGAAAACCGTTATCGGTTTAAGGAAATTATAAAAAAGGAAGTATTTTTACATGAAAAAGAAACAATTGGAATCATTAATGGAAAATGAAAAAAGAATTCTAGATAGTGATTGCAGCCCTCATGAGAAAATGTCTCATGCTTTTTGGGTGAGGAGTCAATCTAAATTTAATAAGAAATATCTTGTCACTTGTCATCACACAAATTTCATAACTTGTGATTGCCCATGGTCTATTCGTGGAAACATATGCAAGCATGCCATAAAGGTGGGTTGGTTGTGTTTCCATTCAATGGATTCAAATCAATTACAAAATCATCAAAGGACAAATGATACATAAAATGACCCTCCTAAGATAAATATAGAGGCAATATCAGATCTTCCTAAAGATGCAAACACATTTGCCATGTATAGTCACAATGCTGATGTAAATGTTGAATAAATTGAGATGGCAAAGGAGGAGTTATTTGGCTACTTAGACCTAGTTCGAAACATTCCTCTTGCTACTTTGACCAAGATTGAACAATTGATTGATTTGTTTAAAAAATTGTTGGATGACGCCAACAATATTCATATTATGGATTATGAATTCACATGTGGATTGGGTGCTTTTGAGTTGTCTTTGAGGAGGAAGAAGAGTTTCCTAAGCCCCAAAAAGAGAAGAAAAAGAAGGCAACAAAATGCAAGATTGGAAATTGACTTGAATATCTCGGCAGATGAAGATGAACCATTTCAGTTTGAACAAATCAACAAGCGAGGTCGTCCTCGCTCCAACAATGAATCCTTTTCTAGGTTTCTTGTGCACGATTTTGTTTTCAATTTGATTTTAATATTTATTCATGTATTAGATGTATTATTTTTTTGTTGACTATGTCCATGTATCTTTGATAGGTGGTGAGGATATGTTTGGTGATTTGTCTAATTTGACGGAATTGCCATTTAAGGTGATTAAATAACTCCATGCATTTACACTTAGTCTTTCAATACATTGATTGTTTTGTAGGTCATGGAAGATGACTTTCAAGTGGTTTTTCATACTTGCATATATTGGTGTCTAAACAAGAATCTAATATATAAATTCAAATAAAAACAATGGAATGTAACAAAATTATTAGAGGAACTGCAATGAAATTGTAACTAAACATGTCAAACACAATTTTGCCAGTTTTTTATAACTTCTTAATGAGACTGGTGATATATTATTGGAGAATAATATATATTACAACATCAAATATAATGTGTTTGCTGTCAATGAGTTGTTGCAATGGTGAGCTAGTGTGTCAGCAATGGTGAGCCAATGTGTCAACAACGGTGAGCTAGTGTGTCAGCAACGATGAGCCGGTGTGTCAATCTGAATATGTGGATGAAGGGGGGATTTCATGAAGATTGATAATACAATAATCACTCTGTCCTGCTTCACTAGGACGAAGATACACTCATGTCTCCATAATTACATTCCAACAATCAAACTCTTTTTTTTTTCAGTGTATATTTCTTTTTATATATCCTTGTTGGAAGCCAGATCATTGGATAGTGAAATCTAAGACCTATCCATTTATTTGCACACTATCCCATGGAAATAATATACTAAGAAACCCTTATTAAGGTTGTATTTAAGTTTAGGTAGTTAAATGGATATTTATTTCAGGATTTCTTTCTTGAGGCATCCCACCTTGCTTTACCTCCTACCTGTGCGGTAGTTTCCAATGATTAAATATGGCCTGCACAACATGCATTGGTCATCTTCCTATTCTTGGTGATATCCTCTGTTACTTTTGGAAAATTGATGGAATTTTAATGTTCTTCTATCACGTCCATAGGTTTGGGATGTTCTCCTCTAACCCATAGAAGGCTCTTGGAATTATGCAGATAAATTTTAAGATCATCCAACCAACTCCCCTGATTTCTCAAATACGATACAAAGGATATCAATTGGACATCCCCTGTAACATGGTCGGGATTCCATTTTGTATAATGAGGTACCAAAAAATTATGTTGGTACAGTTCACATAGAAAGTCTCTATCTGGATTACTGTAGGTTATATATGCCTTCTTGAAACCATCATTGTTTTCAACCTGGAGAGGCATATTTTTTATGATAGCATTCTTTTTAAATATCAACAATTTTTCTGTCAAGTACACATTGTAATTAGCTGGAGGAGCCCTACAAATAATCACACCATCCATTATCTGCCTGATTTATTTCTTATCATTCTCCAACTTTCCCACCCTCCTTTCCATCTCATCCACTTTTTTTTATGTCTTCGTAAAAATTTTCTTTTATATTCTTCGCATCTCTTTCAAAGGTCACAAAGTGAGTTTTTGTGCCAACTATAAGGTACTAGGTGTCCCTGATATGGGAATTTACACAGTTGTAATTTATCCTTTCGTTCCTCATCATTTGTTTGCACACTAATGTCTGTAGTCAGTTTGATCTCTGGTTCCTCATTCTTTGTTAGTTTCATATCTGGTTGTTGTTCCTATGTTTGTACAGTATACACCCATTTATTTTGTTAGTTCATATGTGATTCATGTTTCTTTGTATGGAAATATGTGATTTTGGTATGGTCCTCTGTTTGCACAACAATGTCATCAGTCTGTTTTTTTTCTAAGGGGTATATTTTGTTAGAACCCTGGAGAAGGAATACCTATGACATCAATGGGTATGGACTCTGGAACTTGGGCCAAGCAATCTAATCTATCAAAATTTTCTTTTTTCCTGAGCTCATCTATTAGGGTTTTAACTTTTATATGTAGTTTTCTTTTTTTCATCTGGATAATCCTATTCTCCCTTAACAATGAACTATGAAGAGGAAGATTTTTAGGGGTACTTACTTTTACAATGTTCTTCTTTGTCAATTATGGTGGTGCAGTTGGTTGGTCCTCTTGATCATCCCCATACAATTTTTTTTGTGAAGTTGGTTGGCCCTGCTCATTTTCCCCATACAATTATGGTGGTGCAGTTTTCTGGTACTCCTCATCATCCCCATACAAAATTTGAATTGAGGCAAGGTCTTATGAGTTGTACCATTCGACTAGTCCCTCTATGTAATAATAGTTAGAATCAAGAGAGGGAAGCTTATCAACTTGTTCCTCTATGTCATTAAGGTGGCCTAATCCTTGTTGCATGCATCCTTGGTCCATGACTTCTTCAATAAATACACCATGTGGATACTCTTGCTCTTTCTCTTGTTCTGCTATTGTCTCTTCTAGGAGTTATTATGTAGCAACAGAGAGGGTTTCAGAAACTAGAGCAAGATGACCTCTCTTTATCATATTCTGCTTTGATTTTGGCACTACTGCCAGACATTTCCTGTATCCTCTCAATATTCTGGTCGCAGGTTTACTCCCCAATATTTCTACTTCATCGTCATCATCTTGGCCATATCGTTTCTATGCAGATTTAGAAGCAGAAACCCTATAACCCTGGTAGTTTGAACATTGGGTGGCTCAGTTTCCATATGGAAAGGTTTTATGGGAATTTCTGCAGGTGGGAGGTCTTGGGGCAAAGTTGCAGGTGGGAGATTATGGGGTGGAGTTGTAGTTGGGGGGTCATGGGGCCGACTTGCAGTAGGGAGCTCATGGGGAGGAGTTGCAGTTGGGAGGTCATGGGGTAGAGTTGCAGCTGCCAGGGCGTCCTTTGGAGGGGCTGCAGCTTCAAAATGCAATGGCCTTACAACTAGTTAATTCCAAGTTCTCCCTTCCCTTTGCAGCAAAACAACCACCAAAAGTTTAACAACGCATTGGTGGGATAGGATTTCGAGTGTCCGCTTTTATTTCTGCACACCTCAGGCCATTTGGTCTAGGGGTTTTGCAAGAAATAAAGGCATGTTAAGAAACCTACCATGACGCAAGTGGTCTAACAAGTGGAGGTGCTCATAATAAATAATGTCATACCTTCCTTCACATGTGAAAAATATCTTGACAAGGAATACAACATCCGACCATGGTTGTGGTAATGACTTCCTCTCATATCATGTGCCTCTCTTGATTATTTGTTCGCCTGCCTCAAGGAATTTGCGCACAACATCAGGTTGGGGTTTTTGAGGCACAAACCACTTCTCTCCCATCTGGGGTAACCCTGTCACTTCCGTTATCGTTTCTTCTATTGCATGCACCACTATACCTGCTACCTCTGGCCTACCCTCCCTGTAATGCATGAAAAATCTAGGGCTATGCCATCATCATACCCCTGAAACCTGCAAATATAATCCATCTAACCGACCTGTTAAAAAAAAAAAATTTAATGGATGAAAATGCGTCTAGAAATTCTTCGGCATTTTCTCTTCATAGTATTTCACCTCCCATATTTAGTCAAAGTTCATAGTGGCTATGGTTGTGTTAGTTCTTTTCAATGGTTCAAATGTGGGACAATGGCGCAATGGAAGAGTTGGGGTAATCAGTCTAGTAATATAATGACCCGTCGTCTATGGAGGTGCCATTATGCAGACAGGTGTTTCCGCAATGGCTGCCTCCTTTCCATTACAGTTATGCACAGTCAGAGATTCCTCAGGAGTTTCCGCATAATAATTTAAGGTTTTATTATACCAACTCCTTAAATAACTTTCCTTAAATAGGAATTAGGGTCTATACCACCTCTTTCCATGTACCACTCATCCTTGGGAAAGAATTTGTTAGCATTGAGGACAGTCTGACCTGGGCTAATGCAGAAATGTTGGATAAAAAAGCCCCATTAGACACTATCCCTTTTAGCATCACCCACAGAGCAAGTGAAATCACACTCGAGGCACCTATGTGGACTGAAAGAACCAAGATGCTGCAATGGTGAAGGGAATCTAAATTTCAACCACAACAACCATTAAACATATCAAAACATTAACCAAATGTTGAAAGGGGTGTTGAAATTTTAGACATCGAGCGGGCTTTCAAATTAATGTATTCGACGCATTGGAAAACAAATCAAGACATTAGTAATTCACACTAAAAATAATCATAATCTAATATATTAAGCATCCATCACATAAACCATATAAATGGGGACAACCATCCATTAGCCATCTTCTATTAATATCAAAGGGTGTTGAGCACAAAATAACATCATTATTACTTTACCTAGTTTGGCTCACCAACCTAATCAAAACAACATTACAACAATCACACTCACAAAATTAACCCCAGAGTAATAAACCCAAAAATTAGCCAACCAAAATCCTCTTGGATTATATCTATTTATAGATGATGGAGTGTTCCGAAGCCAAACCCTTTACTATGGAAAATATTTATCATGGGAATTTACCATCAGTCGGTAAACTACAAATGCTACACTTGACCCAATCAAAATAGGTCGAAAAGATCTAATCAAACTTAATCACTTCTGATTTGACCACCTTTAGCATTGCTCCTTTCCATGCACTATTTCCTTTTGTGACACTTGTGTGCACTGATACTTCTACAAAAATACTATGCACTGATAATCTGTGTCATTTTTTGTTCTTCACTTCTATTCATTGACAAAGTGTTGGTTACAGTTTATTAGTTATCCTTTGATGCATATTATCATTTTGCATGGTTATTGAGTTAACTTCATTGATTTGAAATTTTTTCATATTATTTTAACTGTTTTCAAGCTAAGTTGTTGTTGATGTCATGTATGTCAAAACATGTTTCAGTTCAAATATCCTGGCCTTGTGGTTGTAGATGTTGATAATGGAGAAATTCAAAAAAAATGGATTGTTTGTTTGGATATTTTTGCATTTCTACCCCTTAAATGAGGTTGGATCTATGGATTGTAAAAGTGCAAGATGTCACAATTGCATTTTTCGTTTAACCATGTATAAAGGGAAAATAATGATTGATATAAAAGCTATCTTGGTTGGCTTGTAACGAAGGGTATCTCACATAATTTGTCATTGAAGAGGATTCTTTAAGAATTAGAGCTCATTAGAATTTTATTAGAGGCTTGTATAAATTATGCATGTGCTTCTCATGGATAATGAATGAATGAATGTTCCTAGAATTTGGAATTGTGAAGACGTATTGAAGGCATTCTAAGGTCTTGTTTTGTAACATCTTTTGGAATCCTCTATTTTCTAATAAAATTATTTATTTTGCTGTTCATTTTTGGGTTCTGTTTAAAGTGATCTTAATTGATAAAATATCGTTTATAAAAGGAAATAGTAAGTATGTATGTTTTATATATATTAAACATCCATCACATAATCTAATGACAGAACTAAACTGTAATTAAAATTACTGAATTGTAATAACAATGTTGAGATACATTACATTAATAGTATTAATGAAAAATACATTTTCTACATGCATGTTGTGTTGAGATATAAGAAAAACAAAAAAAATATAGTGAGCCCATCTATAAAAAACACACCTCATATAAATAAATACATCAAAAAATGATGGACATAATGTTGCTCCAATCTATCTCAAGAAATAGGAACACCATAATAGGACTCCCACCATAATAACCCCAATACTAATGACAAGAAAAATCAATTCATTAACATGCCATGTATATTGAAGCCTATCAATGATAACTGGTGGAGCACATGACGACTCCACATATCTGGCACATCCACATCCATTGGATGTTACTTCAATGAGTATGGAGTCAGCAACCCTTTGGACATCTGATTTGTAAATAACCTTGAAGCTTTGAAACTATGAAGAAACATTTTTTTCCTATTGGTGAAGGGGTTTCAAATTAGGTCTTCGGACCGAGTAGGTGCCATTCATTTGATTTGTGATTAATTCAGAATTTTTGTGAGTGATAATGTCATTTGCACCATAATTCCCGCCATTGTGAGCCCATCAACCAAAGCATGATAATATGCTTCATTGTTTGTGCTTATGCCATCAATTTGTCTACTGTTTTGGTACACTTGGCTAAGTGCTTCATTATGAAGCACAAACCTTGTCCATGCATGCCCTGGGTTTGGATGACACCATATTTGGATGATCAAAACCCATTTATGAACCATCTGCAAAAGAAGAAAATAATTTAATGAAACATTGTTAGATTGTTAAAATGCAGTAGCGGCAACTCGTTGTTGCAGTAGCAGCAACTCGTTGTTGCAGTAGCGACAACTTGCTATTGTAGTAGCGGTAACAGTGACTTGTCACCACTGTAAGAGTGAATTGCCGCCACTGTAATAGTGAATACTTCCACCACTCTAACACTGAATTTTTGCCACTGTAACAATGAATTATTTTCACCACTGTAAGAATGGTAGCAGCTCCATGTAAAAGTTAATTGATGTCAATGTAACAATGGTGACAACTCCCTGTTACAGTGGCGACAACTCCCTGTGAAAGTGAATTTATGCCATTGTAACAGTGAGTAATAGAACCACAGATATAATGAGAATATTGGTTGAAAAAAAATCATATAGCCACAAATATAATGAGCCACAAATACAATTATGAAAATAAAGCATTCACTTAATTTTAAATTATCAAAAGGAAACATTCACTTTCTACATCATAAAAATCAATGCAAAATCCTGGATCCAAACAACTTGTAAATTGGACGATAAAATTCTTAAACATTTTGAATAAATATGATAATGATGCTTCATAAAAATCCTTGTAGCCCAAAGAAGTTGTCATTGTCTGAGCCGCATTTAAAGAATAGGCTTTTTGGAAGCTTTGCCGATCTACAATTTATGGGCTTACTCGGACTTGCATGGGTGTTGTAACATAGAGAACTTTTAATATAAAATATAGAATTTGAAACTATACTATTTTTTAATGTTTAAAATCATATGATTTAAAACAATAAATTTTGTATTTAATTTTATAATTATAATTTGAACAGAAAGAAAGAAGTTTTGTATATGTAAAAATGTAAAAAGATGTGAATTACAAATAATAGCTATTATGAATTTAGAAAATTAGATAAAGAAGAAAATGTTAATATTGAGATGAGTTTTCATTTTGTGATTTAATATTTATCTCCATTTTATTATATTTAAATGAAGTGTCTTTTTTTCTTATATTAATTTTAGTGTATATCAAAACACTCTCAAATTTTGATGATGTTATTGAAAATTGGACAATGGAATGAACAAAGTTTTTATTAAAATTAATTATATTTTATAAATTTTTTAATAAAAAATATATTTTTATCAACAACCTATATATTCATCTTTAATTTCATACTATAAATGTTTATCCTCAATTAACCTGGTTTGATATTCACATGTCTTAATCCTCCAATTTGCAAGGTTTGGTACTCAATTAATACATTAATACTTTATGAGTTTCCAACCAAGCTTGGGAACAAGACATTGGGTTTAAAAGAATAAGTGGCCCTTCATACTTTTTACTATTAATTAATGATAATGTAAAAATAAATGGATTTGATCTAAAAGGTGGGTTTATCACTTAAGCATTTATAGTCTTCTAAATGATCATATATTTGAATTGGAATTGTACCCTTATTGCCATTGAGTTCTCTCACAAACAATATTTAATTAAGATTTTTCACATTAATTTGTTGTTTAATTAGGTTATAAACTCAGGGGCCGAAAGCGTTTGGTTTTTTAATACTTAGGTTTAACACCTAAGCATTTGTAATTTTCTAGATGATCATACATTTGAATTGGAATTGTACCCTTATTGACATTGAGTTCTCTCACTAACAAATATATCTCAAGTTAATTTGTTGTTTAATTAGGTAAGATGTCTCACATTAATTTGTTGTTTAATGAGGTGACTTAGCCTTTCAAAAGCTTTCTATCTAAATTCACCACATAATTCATTGACATAATAGTGGTGAAACCTCTGGCAAAAACTCCCTCTGACAGTAGCAACAACTCACTGTAAAAGTGAATTTGTTGCCACCGTAACATTGAATAATAGAATCACAAATCTTGAAGAGATGTAAGAAAAAGAGTTGAAGCTACATTGTAGTTAACCGATGCAATGTTTGTTTGAAACCTTTATATTCACTATTGGGGCTATAACATTTTTTAGTTGTTGGAGGAGATGTCATATAAGATTTTAATGGATTTTTAGTTTTCTATGGATAGATTTTTTTTTTTAGATAGTGTTGATTTATTATCAGTGTTTTACTTATCTTTTGTATTAGAGAAAATATAAGTTAGAAGCCCAAAATCGGCACTAAATCCATTATTGTTCTTCCCTATTCCAATGGTTGCTTGACAAAAAAGTATAAATTAGCTTCTATGAATTTAGTTATGGCTATAGATTTTCAGACCTACAACTTAAGATAACATTATCAAAATTTTCAATTGTAGCAACACATTAGAGGATAATAGAGTTTAAGGAAGCCAAGGTAGAGAAAAGCAATAAACCAACATTCATGGAAGCCCACCAAAAAATGAAAAACAATAGTGACAAACGAGTTTCCACAATGGTAACTAGTGAGTTGCCACAACCATAATTAGTGAGTTGCCTCAATGATGACCCAGTTGCGGCAACTCGATGGTCACCATTGTGGCAACTCGATTGTCACCTACATGGCAAATCCAGGGAACAACATCCCAGAGAAAAGGCAAACAGATTTTGGGACGGAGGGGATGGAGGGGATGAGGAAGCTACACATTATCTTAGTTAATATATACTTAGCAAACAGATACAAAAAAAACAATGATTTTCCTAATAACAGTGAGTTTCCAAATAATCGTGAGTGAATTTACCTTTGCTATTTTTCCAGAAAGAAAGGGAGGCAACCTGGTATTCTGTAAAGCTCCATGCCTGTTATTCTATAAATCTCCACGCCTAGTTTCATGCTTGTTATTTTCTACGCCTGGTATTTAGTAGGAATTGCGTATTTTGTAAAGCTCTTGTTTCAATTCCTCCCTTAATACAATGTGGCAGTGTCTCCTTTCCCCTTTAAAGCTCGTTGTTAACCATTCGACGCAATGAAATCCCTCTCCCCCTTTCCCCATTCGATGGAATAAAAGCCTTTCCTCACTTGACAAAATGAAAATATAAACCCTTGGTTGATGGAAGGAGCTCCAAATCTAAATTTGATAAAAATGAGGTTTCAACGGTAAAACCATTCGACGGATCGCCCATTGTCTGACAAGCCACGCGTAGTAGATGGCAAGGCCGTTCGACAGATATGCAACATTTAATCTCATTAATTCAAATTCAGGTTTTCCCATTCAAATTTCAAATTGGAACAATGACTAGTCACTTCGGCTCTAGAGTGGCTACGTGAGTTAGGTGCCTTGCTCATGTCTCGCTGCGTACACTGGCCTACAAACGGAGAGCGTCGAAACAGACCTTCACTGCCTGCGGGCTAGACGACGCAGTATGTAACCGATGTTAACGTCTATTTCGTTAACATTTGGGATGGAGGGGACAAGCTCGTTGGAAGGGCTTCGCCGACGGCGAAGGGGCGCGAAACCCAAAGGGCGTTTCGTCAAATGGTTAGCACACTCCCAAAATTATCAGTCCAAAGATTGATGATGTACAATGTCAACAAAGTTTTATCTAACAAAAGTAATGTGTTACAACCAGAAGTAATGTGTTGCGTAAAGTAGGGTGAGAACTTAGACTAAGAAGATGGGCGAACGTACAATCAGGTGACATAATTCATTATTGTGAAATAAGACTCTAGCCTTTTGAACCAATCACAATGTAAATAAATAGAATTAATTTTTTTATAAAAATAAATTATTTTTATTTTCTAATCTAAACTTTATATAACATTTATTAAATTTTTGGTCAACTGTAGATTAATAGCAAGTCAACACATTACCAAATGCGTTATACCCTGCATAGCAGGGATAATAAAAGGCAATGCCAATTTAAAAAAATGCAATGATGTTTATCATTTCAAATAGTTGTTTCCATAGGTTTGCATCATAATATGCATCTAGGTAGAGATATAGTGGCTTTAGAGCCCTAATGTCAAATGGTTTTTTCCATAGCTTTGCATCATAACACGCACCTAGGTAGAGATATAGTGGCTTTACAGCCCTAATGTTAGCAGTTTTTGGGATTTTTGTTTTTTAATGGGAGGCTAAAAAAATTTTGGTTTCAAAAGTCTTTTTGTGCTCTCGCGCTACAAGGTTAAAGTTTTGTTTTATAGAAATCTTCAAATCGTCCACATATGCCATCGAAGTCCACCAAGCACCAAGTCACATGCAAACACAAGTAACAAGCCGAAGGGAGGAGCCCATGACGGAAACGATATGTATAATATATAACCCTGCATATATAACGAGGGCAGTATCATTTTGCTTCATCAATTTGGTATAAACCTCAAACCACAAAACAAAACAAAAATCCAAGTGTCATAATTTCAAGCAACGAAGGGAATTATGTGAAGGTTAATTCTCAAATCAATTTCCAAGCACAACTATTTTCACCTCCTTTTAACACTGCCAAACTCCCGATGAACTAATATTTTCACCTCAAAAAGTCGACTATCAAGTGTATATTACACAACACAAATGCTAATGTTAGCTTTTGAAACCACCGAAGAAGCAAAATCCAGCTAAAAGGGTGCCAAGTACGTGCACAATTGTGGTCAAGGATCAACTCCAACATTCAGTGGGGATTTCTTTCAGTAATTTATGACAAAGGATCAGTGGTAAAAAATGAGGTGGCACTCGATCAATAAATCCAAATGCAGACCCTAAAATACTGAGATGTCAAAGGCTGTCAACATTGTAGAATCAATTGTAAGTGTTTACATATCCAAAATTGAAGTCGGTCACCATTTGTCATGAAATCTCCTATAGTCTACCAAGGGTCAACGCCAAAGAGCCGATTGACAGAATTTTAGGGGGGGAATTAGCAGTGAACCGTCATATATTAAGTACAAATGGAAGAAGATCAACAAGTGGATCATTACAAATCCAAGGGGATTTGATTCCAACAACAAGTTAAGACATCTAGCAAGTTGAGACATCTAGGAGCAATTTTCATATTTTTTATTTTTAGTATGAAGATAGGAATTGAATGAGAGATGTTAGAGATAATTTGATTGTGATTTCTTATGTATTTCATTTTTTTGTAATAGTTTAGAGGTTCGGATTTTAGGAGTCCTGGGATTTCTGTGTATCGCACTTTGTTTGAGATTAATGAAAGTTATCTAAGATAGGAGTATCGAAGTTTGTCATATCAAAGATTTATGTGATATGTTTTCCTAGTTTGTATTTCTTATATGTGAATGTGTTTCTTTGAAACAATTCGTTTGGTGTTTATCTTCAGTATTTGAGTGTTTCAATTCGTTTGGTGTTTATCTTTAGTATTTGAGTAAGAGTAAATGAATTAGAATTCATAGTTGATGCTCTTTTTCATAGTATTCAAATACCTTTCACCTTTATATCTAAAATCAATGTAGAATTAATCGTTTGTTAGATGTTTGTTAGATGTTGTTTCCTAGTGGGTTTGTCTCCTCTTATCAACCTGCATATTTTCATGCTCTAAGTGTCTAAGGAAAGTGTGTCTAAGATTTGCGTACTCCCTTAACCCGTTTCTGGTCAGTTTGCATTAACTTTCAACGTGTTTGACTCAATGCCTAGTGGACTTACCTCTCTTCCCCACCACACTCTTAAAAAAACCCTTATTTACACAATAACTAGCCATTTTATTCATTAAGAACCAGTTGTTGACTTACCTCTCTTCCCCACCACACTCTTAAAAAAACCCTTATTTACACAATAACTAGCCATTTTATTCATTAAGAACCAGTTGTTGTAGTGACATTGAAATCATGCTAAAAAAAAAAATTAGTCACGTGTTCCAAGTATACTTATTCAGATACAATGAAGAAGCGTTCTTATGTATGCAGAGAGGCACGATTTCGGAAGAGGCTCCATATGCTATTGAAGAAACTCCTAGACCTGCAATCCCACGCATTAAACAATAACAATCAATTTTCTCCCACGTGTTTAATTTTCTCCAAGCACAAACATGTTTGCGTGTAATTCATAACAAGTTAACACAAAATCTATACTGAGAATCAATTTTAGTTTATTTTATTGATATTCTGAAAATGAAAAATAAAGTTATAAATATAAATAGATATTATGCAAAAATCTTTCAGTAATAATTACATTACAATGAACAATGTTGACGCGTTCCGAACCAACCAGTGTGGTTCATCATCAGGACTAGGTGAGATAGGTGAGAGATCATATCCGGTTGTTGAGTTTAAATAGATGTAGAAATGGCAAAACAGGCCGCTAGAATAACAACTAGTTTGACTTTGAAATTTAATAACTGTTAGTTCTATTAATTTAATTATTTAATAAAATCCTAATGGCTATTTTGACTTTGAAATGAATAATGGCTAGTTCTATTTAATAGTTTAATTTATATATAAAAGTATTTTTATTTTATTAATATAGTTAATTAATTATTAATATTATTTATTTATCTATCTATATAAAAAATAAATAATAATAAATAATAAATAATAATAATAATAATAATAATAATAATAATAATAATAAATTAAAAAAATAAAATTAAAAATAAATAAAAATACAATTAAGAATATAGGGCAGGGATCCAACACTTGCTTATATTCCAACCGTCGTCTCTATTGAGATTTACGGGTCTTTTTTCAATTTCAAAGGCCTCCCTTAACTTACGTTGATGAAAATGGTCAATCCTGGCTAAGACCTTAGCCTCTTCGATGCAGATATGATGGTTAGTCTTTTCCACATGCTCAGCTAGGGCGGAGGTGCGGGACCTTCCATGCCTAATGTCAGGTGCATGTTCACCGATCCTTTGGCTTATAGACCTACCAGTTTCACCAATGTAAGGTGTCCCACAGGAACAAGGAATAATGTAGACACCTTTTCCATCCCTAGAGTTCACCAGATCTTTAACCGATTTAAGGGAGTTGCGAATCGTGTTAAGGGGCTTGAAGGAAGAAGAAACCCTATGCATCCTAAGGATCCTAGCAATCCTATCAGTGGTACCCTGAATGAAAGGAAGCCTTACATTGCAAGACCACTGATTAGGTTCATTTTTATTTTTAACTAAGGGATCTCTTTCTGCTTTAAGAAAAGCCTTAAGTCCTTGCAACTTACTATAACCATTTTTACAAAAGACACTAAGGAGATGGGTCTTTTCTCCCTCAAGGTGAGACTCATTAGAGATTCTCAACGCCCTAGTGGCTAAGGTGTTGAGGACACCTAATTTTTTAGCAGGGAAATGATGTGAACTAGCATGAAGATATTGCTCAGTATGGGTTTTCTTACGAAAGACCTGATGGGAGAAAGAACCATTGTCCTTTCTAGAGATAAGAACGTCAAGCAAAGGAAGGCTACCATCCACCTCATAATCCATGGTGAATTTTATGGAGCAATATTGACTATTAAGATGAACAAAGAAACGATCCAGCTCTTCCTTACCATGGGGCCAGACGACACAAGTATCATCTACAAAACTTTTCCAAAGCTTTGGTTGGTACAGAGTAGAGGAAAGAGCCTTAGATTCGAAGTCCTCCATAAAGAGATTAGCAAAAATCGGGGAAAGGGGAAAACCCATGGAAACACCACAAATTTGCTCATAAAACCCACCTTCAAAACTAAAGAAAGAAGATGTTAAGAAAATCCAAACTAAATGGGCCATGTCTGGATCAATGATGCGATTAATGACTTCAATGGCCTCAGTGTCTGAGTTCAAGAGAGAGCCCTTCTTAGGTTGGAAGGGCTAGTAATTTTCAATCTGAAAGATTGGTTCCAAGTTACGTCGATATTTTCCATTAAAACTCGAGTGATAAAAAGTGAATAAGATATTTATTCTTTCAAGTAATATACTAAGTATACTAATTGTGAATGAATAACTTTATAGATATAGATATTTATTATCTATCATTATCTCTTATGTGAGTCTACATTTATTTATTCACCACCATTTTTTTTTAGTTATAGTCATATTTATCATTAATGTTTATGTTATTATATTATGTTTGATATAAATTTTTCAAGTTCTTTCATTATCTAAAGCTACTTAGTAAAATTATTTGTTCAAATAACTTTTCATTCTATGTTAGGTACAGTGGTTTATCACCATATTTTATTATATTAATAAAGAAACTATAATTAAAGTAGAAAACAAATATTAGTATGTAAAATGGTTATTTACTTGTAAGTAAAATAAAATATTATAAATTATTCATATTTCTATAAATAAAAAATGGAGATATGAATTCATGAGTTCCTTTTACAATCTCTCCAATAATTAAAATCAACCATTCTATTAGTGGCCTAATTTATAAGACAAGTAAAACTGAAAATCAACCATTCTACTGGTGTATTCTATTAGTGTCTTAATTTATAAGATAATTAAAACTGAAAATCAACCATTCCATTGGTGGCTTAGTTTATAAGATACGTGAAACTAAAATTTACATAGTGAACCCCCATCCATGCACATTAAAGTCATTCATAATGTGGTCTTAACAAGGAGAAATGAAAGACCGCAAATAATAAGCTACCATGACTCGTTATATTCAAGAAGATATGATTATACGTGAAAAGAAGCCCTCTTCCATCATGCCAACTAATTGATCGTTCTAAGGATTGGGACCAACTTCAAGAGAAGCTTGAACAAAATAATAATTGGAGAGGAAGTGCATGTGAGTACAAGTTCAAAGAATTTACATAAATTTCTAGTGTTTGTTCATGGAGAAATATTTTTATTCACGCCTTAAAAATGAGAAGCTTCAATGTGATATTTCTTCTTAAACTTGTAGCAAACCCAAAAATAGTAACAATATTAAGGTTTTTTTTACCAATATGGTGTCTAAAATTAACACATACACATAAGTAAAATCATGGTTGGCTAGCTAACTAACCTATCTTTTTTAAAACAAATTTTGAATTGTTTGGGCTCTATGTTGAGTAGTGTTGCACAACTTTCTATGGACCGTTGATGAAGAATAAAACAAGGCTTATGATAATGTCACTAGAGTCACTCAAGTGCCTCCACCTAATTGGCTTAATTGGCCATATAACACACATATTTTCCCTATTCCACACTTGATGGATTCCCCTCTTGACTAGACATTACCACTGCTACCTAAGTGATCAATTGATGAATCCAACTAAACTAGCTACCCCAAACTCTATATGCATAATATCACTTGTTCTTCAATTTATAGTAATATTTCTAAGCCTTTGGAGGAGCTAAGAGGGAAAAACAACACCCACAAAATCTTGTCACAAAAATCTATTCTTATTCTTCGCAAATTGGAAACAATCAAAATCCAATATTTTCTTCTTTGTCTACCTAAGGCCAATAATAATAATTATTCACATATAGAGCCTTCATATCATCAATGCAATGCAATAACCATGTTCTTGTGCATTAAAAGAATGTGAAAGCAATAACAATAACGTGCAAGGGAAATTGGAGTACCTACACCATTTCCTTAAGCCCAAAGTCCAAAGTACATGGAATTACAAATTTCATTAAGAGTTTAATCACATTTTCATTTGCTGATTCATTAATTTTTCCAACTAATAATATTTTTGAGTTTTTGTAGAGGTTTTCTACTTATGCATGAATTCAAATTTGTTTGCCTCGATGAAATAATGACTACACATTATGAATTATGTACTTGAGACAAATATGGATGATTTTGTTTTCATATACCTAGATAACATTTTTATATACACATAAAATTTCCTTGTATTCTCTTCCTAGAAGGCATTAATTATAATGCCCTTGATTTTGTAATTAAATTGTACATAATTGTTATATAGGTTGATGATTCAAATGATATGGCTACTTGCATAACATGGGGGAAAAATAAGTATGGAGGAATATAACTACACAAGAGGGGAATGAAAGGGGGTTGAGCGGGAATAATGGGGAAGAAAATAATGAATAATTATTATTTTATTATAACCCATCATGCATAATATACATTTATTCATATAAAGGAGAATTATCCTTGGGAATTGTGCAAAAGTAGTTGGGAAATACTTCCTAGGGTGCCAATAGTCAAGTGGTAAGCATGAATAAAAAAGTAGGGTTTCATGAGTTAAGGTCATTCTCCTATGTTCATTCATCCCATCATCCCAATTCGTATGGGCATCCAATATTGGTAAGTGGAACATTACAAAGAGTTGAATTACATGCAAAATTGATCTATAATTTCCCTTAAACTTCCCTCATGGTGTCTAAGCACAAATATTTTCCTAGCCATCCTACATTGAAGCCTTGGAAGAGGGATTTAAGTTGAGGGACTACAATTGCAGAGAAGGACAATCCCCTCCTAGCTTGTGTGGGCTAAAGGGGAAAGAGGAGTTGAAGATTGGGATGGTTATTTGAGTGACTAAAGTGTCTACCTAAGGGTATTGAGTTGGTAGTTAGAGTGCTCTTATCATCCCTTTGAATTAGAGATCTTATTATCCATTGTGGTGGCATATCTCCAACTTAGAGATGGTCTGTTGTTGAGAGACCTAAAACAATAGTGCTTAAGGCTAGGAGGAATGTCATATGTCAACATTCAATTGTGGTTTTATTAAAGATACATGTTTCTTCTCTTATGTATTCCTTAGTGTTATTGATTATGTGTAATTTATATGTATTTTCCTAATGTTGTTCTAATGAATATGTTTCATTACATGTATATATTACCCATGAATCAATTATGCATGGTAGTATACCTTTTAAGGACTGCATGTTTATTCATATATAATGCATATTGATGTTATAGTATCAAAGTTTATAATTATGCAATTAAGAACCAAGTGAATGATGAAATTCAAAACTAAGGATTCAAAGTTAGTTTGAGCTATTGTAACCTAGCTTAGGGTACTTGGGTACATTATAGAGTAGCATCAAAGGTAGCTAAAACATTAGGATTGCATGTGCCAAGCTAACATCTTGAAACATAGGAAATTGTAGAGGTAGAAATTCAATGGATGTATACAAAGTGTTTGAAATAATTCCTTGTGAGAAGTTAGGTATTCATGGAAAATGAGGCCTAGGAAGCAAAACTTGATTTTAATTTTCATTTGATGATTTATACCTATAATTAGCCAAAAATATGGTCTATAGAATGTTCTAGAGTGAAATTTAGAAAAGCACTAATTTATGGGTGAAGCCCATGGATAAATTCATAAGGAAGAAGTTGAATTGAAAATTTAATGGCCCAATTCGTAGAAAGGAATTTTAGACTCAACCATGGAAAAATTAGACACAATTTCACAAATTTTGGGAAAATCAAGAACAAAATTCCCAAATTACGAAATGAATTTAAGTGGAATTCATTCCCAAGCATGTCAAAGTGGATGAATTCAACGAAAATGTATTAGTTTCAATGGTAAATTTGGTCAAAGGAAGCCTAATTTAAATCTTCCATGGTAGCTAAGGCAAAAATTTGGAAATTAAACATTTTTAAATAAATTGGATTATTTTGAAAAAAGTAAAATTTTGGAAAAAATTAGGGATTTTTCATACTAATGATGTGGGGATCACATGGTGGGGTTACTTGGCAATGCCATGGTGATAGGTACCTAGAGGGAATAATCCGGGGGCATGTAGCATGAGGTGGTAGGTCCAAGCAGTGACGTTACCAACCACAAAGGACTAGTAGTATAAGAGGTCAGAAAGCTGGTATTGATACATTTGAAAAATGGTTTTAAAATGTTACCAAACAACCCAACACCAATAGTAATTAGATATGTAGAAAAAAGGCGATGGGACCCCGATAAGTGGTATCATAGGTTAGGGAAAAATTAACCTTTCCACGTACTTTACCCCCAATATCACTCAAATCCATATATCTAAGTGGGGGTAATCTATGTTCTTACATGGGGGAAATAGAGGGTAATGGTGGGAGATGTGGCTAGCTCATTACCACATCCAAGAGATTAATATTGCATTGATTAGTGGGCCCAACTACGACTAAAGATAAAATAAGTGATGGTAAATATTATAAAAAATGATAAAAAGAAAGACAAGAAAAGAAAATAAAAGATAAAGAAAGGGAAAATGAAGAAGAGAAAGGAAAGATAAGGAGAGGATATGGGATGGTGGGGTAAGGTCAAGTGGTGAGTATGGTGACATAGCACCACGTCGAGGTGCCATGAGGACCTATATTCTATGTCAACACCACATAAGTAAATATATTATAATTTTTTAAAGGAAATTCTAGGTCTTAAATATTGGGAGTTGTTTTGAGGCTTTAAACAACATTATTAGAGAAATTTCTAGCACTAGGTATATTATTAGAACACTCAATCCATGATGTTCAAATTATAGTGCTAAATAGGAATTTTCCAACAATATATTGTATGCACAAAAAGGAGCTAATATGAAAAATTTACACCTAAAATAGTGTAGGAAGAAGAATAAGATACTAACTCTCTTCAAGGAGAGATAACTCCTTGCTCAAAGCTCAAAATGGAGCACGGGAGTAGTCAATGGAAATATCTTATATAGGATAATCCATCTATGTGGATATAATTGGAACATGGGCATTGAAATCCCTAGGGAATTACCATAAGTTTCCTATAACATTAATGGGGAAAATTTTGAATATTGACAAAAATTTCGAAGGCCATATCTTCTTATTCAAGGCTCATAATTGAAAATATGAATAGTCATTGTATAGATATTGAAGATATGAATACATATATACACTTAAAATTTTGAACTAGGTAGTATAAATGCTTACAAAATAAAAACAACTACTATTGGTGACCATAAGGAATATAAAAATATGTCATTTTTAGAATTCCTAAATTGTGTAACTAACAAATTGTCGCTTGCAAATTTTGTAGAATCGTGAGGACAAGCATGGAATACGCCGAAGAAATTATAGACATGAAGAGGAAGGGAGGGGCATGAATATCAGTATGGGAAATGAATATATAGATTCCAATGGTCATAGGGTAAAAGTAAAGGCAATCGAGCTGATAGAAACTATAAAATGTTTGAGAATGAAGGTATAAATCTATAGGGTTGATAGCTTCGAGGGTTAGCTCAATTAGTCGAGTTCCTATAGTTAAGCACCTCTACTATTGATAGGTCATGGGTTTAATTCTCTTGACACTCTCAGGGTTAGGCTCCATGTTTGAGCTAGCAGGAAGAGATCCCTTCTGGCGGATCTACTTAGAACAATATATCATGGACCTAATGAGTCACCGATCTCTGGGGACTGTGAACCACATAGGAAAAAAAAATCTATAAGGCCGACAATGTGGAAATATTAAAGTATAGAAGAAAAATTTATTCTTTATAAGACCATATCCACTATATTGGCACTTGTTATATAACATAACACAAAACACATATTATAACATATTCCTAAATATTCCTCTTGTAATGGGATTGTAATGCGAGTGATAGATTGTATATTATTGATGAATCATATGAACTAAGAGAAACCAAGAAATTAGAGGACCCATTGGAACTCGCCCGAGGTACGAGGGTGATATTTTGAGGGATGAATCAAAAGTTTTGGTATCAGGTGTGATATCCTGTAAAAGCTCTATAATATGGTAAGTATGTAAAGGTGGAAATGCTATGAACAACAATCCCCTTCATATCAGGAATGCTACCCCACATCCCTGGGGTTTGATGCAAGTAATCAGGAGACTAGGAGGAATTGTATATAATGAAAGAGGTAATTCTAACCGTAAAATCTAGAACTATTGCTATCCAACCAACCCAAATCTCTTTGCGATAACATCTCAATTTTTATTATTTTGGAATGATTAGTATCATTCAACCTATTAACATTATTCAACATTATTATTTTTAACTAATCATCAAACATTATTTTAGTTGATTTACAACCATATTTATATCATGAAATTATTTTTTTACTTGTTCTTTTACAATCACAAATGTAGTGTAAATGTTCGAATTCTATGTTTTTTCATTTATGTTGTTATAATAAAAATGTATCTCTTTTAACAAATTTAATAAATCAACATATATAGTTATAATGATAACACATAAGAGAAATATAATATTAAGTCAATAACAAAAATAAAGTCTTTACTTGATTTGAGAGAGACAAATAAATGCATTAAATGGATATTGGCTCATGTAACTAGACGTACAAATATAAATTCATAAAGGGAGGGTGATTTGCAATGCATTAGAAGAAATAAGAAGCAACAAGAAGCTAAAAGGTAAAATCTGTAAATAATTTATTTAATAAAAATAATGGAGATATGGTTGTAATGAGATGTACACAAGGTTATATGTTTTGTGATCTTTCATAAGGCTTCCTTTTTATACCCAAATTTATAGCACATGCGTTGAAACAAATTAGAAATAATAATTGGGAATATAATGGTTATAGCACATAAACATTTAGTCTTTTTAATTATGGTTATGATAATGTGCAAACCACAAAGTAGAGGCAATATGAATTTTCGAGCTTCGTAGCTATCAATCATATATTGCTTTTACGATTAAGAAAATTGATAAAAAATTCTATATTTTGATTAAACACAAGTAAAATAAAATATGGGGTTGTAGAATCATTGATTTATGTCATGATACCCATTTTAATTTGGTCAAATATTTCATCACATGTCAGGTTCTTACACAAATTCATATTTCATCGCATGTCAAGTTCTTACAATGAATTTGTGTGATGCAATTTATATCATATTCTCAACATTTAAGGGCATTTAAGTTTTTTTGTTGTTATAGATTGTGTTGTCTCTACATCATTATTGTATTATCATGCATCATTTTTGCATCATTCATGTATGGATATAATATGCCATGTGTTATATGCATTGTGTTTGCATCGAGTTGCATAAATTTAATATGTTCTTCATAATACATTCAAGGGAAAACTCATACTTCTGAATATAAATACATCTAAAGGATGTGGTTGTTTAAATGAAATATAGTAAGCGAGGTTTGTATATTAATTTGCATAACACAAAGAAATGAATCCCCTTTGGAATCCTTTCTTTCTTTCTTCTTTTTATTTATTTTTTATTTTTTTGGTAATGTAGCCTATTAAGTTCCACCATTTTCCAAGATTCTAGTCTCTAGTTTTACTGACTAGGAAATATCAAAGATAAAAATTCCCATAATTCTCATTCATACACATTAATTTGTTGTTTTGTTGTTTGGAAGAATCTTATAGCTAACTAATAATGGTTTACTAGTTTTCTAACTCCAGCTTTTAATATTAGGAAAAATCTGAATCAAAAAATAAAGAGAAAGAATGAAAAGAAATACCTAAAATTACCAAAATGAAAAAGTATGGTGAAATGAAAAAGTAGGTCAATATATGCATACCCAAAATGCATCACGTGACTTCCCTAAGAAGCTTAATTAACAACCTTTCCCACTTATCCAAAATGGATTTAATAAAATATTATAATTGACTTGACCTCTTTTCCCTTCTCTTGTGAAATCATAACTCCTTATGACTTTATCCTAATTTTTCTCTAGTGGGTGATGCATTTTTAGTATAATATTTTAATCTATTACAATGCTATGATCTCCAACTTTCATCATAAACAAACAAACATTATTTATATTGAGAAGAAAAAATAAGGTATTATAATGGAGATGGTTGAACTAAATATCTTAAATATGACATAATTTTTATGACCACTTGAAACTATATAAATGGAGATAGTGTGTAATGGAAACATACACAAAATGACTTGAGTTTTTACAATTTCCTTTTGGTTCCTTAAATGTAAATTCATTACGTTTTTTTATTTTTATTTTTTCATAGAAAAAACACAACTTTTTATTTATAAAAATAAAAAGTTGCATTAGTACATACATAATTGCATTCGTTTAGTATTTTTATAGATCTAGATCTATGGTATGTGCTTGAAACACATCGTAGTTTGACTACCAAAATATTTGTTTTTAATAGATAAATTGGATTCTCTTTTTTTTTTATCTTTTTCTCTTTAAATTTTGTGCCAAAACTGGAAATCGTCCTGATTTCCAAAAATTCGGATTTCTACTAACTTAGGGGCTTTCTCAGTAGGACCCCTCTGTTTCTCTTCTCCCTCCACCACTTGGGAGCCTTATTGATTCTATACTTTTTTTTTTTGAAGAATCTCATCTAGTTATTCATCTTCATCATTTGAAGAAGGTGGATATAAAAATTTCCATCCTTTAGGATTTTCAAATCTTTTCTTTGCCTTTTTTTTGCTTGAGGACATGAGTTCTGTAGGTGCCTTTTCTGATAGCAAATTCGATATATGAAAGTAGTATTTCAAATTCCAGCCATTGTGTCCACTTGAAGTATTGATGGGTGAGATGAATGTGACTAGGAAGACCTTTACTTAGGTCTATCTCCATGAAAATGTTGGCAAAACAAAGTTACTGATCAAAAGAAAACTATTACCTCAAAACGAGAACTCTAACAAAAAAACATCAAAAAAACATGAAAAAAACAACTTGAAAACGAAAAGTGTTGATCCTAGAATAACCTCTTTTCTTTTCGAGGTAATTTTTCAAAAAATTAAAAAATGGAAGTAAAAGCCATTTTTTGTGTGCAAAAAACACCCTAAAAATGAAAATGTTGATCCTAGAATAACATTTTATTTTTTTTTGGGTAAATTGTCAATATTTTTTAATAATGACGTTAAAGACAAAATATCATGACTCTGAAAAACCTTAAAATTCCTACTATATGCATGACATTAAAGATAAAATATCATGTCTCCTTAAAATTCCAACGATTTTTAGGAATGGTTTTAAACATTAAATATCTTGTCTGTGAGAAGCCTTAAAATACCAAGGATGACATTAAAGATAAAATATCACCTCTATAAAAAGTCTTCAAATTCCAACAATTTTAAGCCATGGTGTTAATATTATTTTAAAAAATTATATTTCATTAATGAGAAATATATATAATTTAATTTAATTTTCATATATAATAATAATAATGCTACTAATTTAATATTAAAAATATATTTCTTTTGAATTTAATAAATCAAAACTAATAAACATATTAAAGATTATGCAAAAAAAAAAAAAAATTGTTTCGAGAATGACATACTATCAACAAAACATTATTCTCCTAGACTTATTACTTCTACATATTTTTTATTTTGACATATATTTATCCAATCAAATATATTGAAAATATGAAAACATTGAAAAAAAACAAAACAAAAAGCAGAAAAAAATTTCAAAAATAATAAGTAAATAAAAATATATATTAAAACATAAAAAAACTAACAAACATGACCAAAAAAATACAATATAAATATATTATATAAAAGACAAAAAAAATCAAACATAAAAGATATAAAAAAAAAAAAAGATAAAGGTTTAAAAAAAACATTAAAAATATTAAAAAAACATAATTTAAGAAAAGAATTTATAATTTTGACAATAAAATAAAATAAAATAGAAACATAAAAAAAAATATTGATGAGATAAATTTAAAAAAAAAACCTGTTAAAATAAAATAAAAAACCCTAAAAAAACACAATAAAAATCATAAAAAAAACAAATTAAAGAAATAAATAAGAAAACAAAACATTTAAAAAAATTAATCTTAAAAAAAACATAACAAAAAAAACCCATAAAAATGAAAAAGAAAATTAACACACACACACATATATGGGAAAAAAAACACACACACCCACATTTTAAGGAAAAAAAACCAAAAATATAATATCAAAAACATTTTTTATTAAAGTTGAAAAAAAACTACATAAAAAAAATAAAAAATAAAATATATATTTTTTAAATAATTAAAATTGAAAGATAAATAAATAAGTAAATAAAATAATTAAAAAATAAAAAATAAAAAATAATCTATAATAATAATAAAACATTTAAAAAAAAAACATTGAAAAAACATAATAAAAAAATTAAATATATAAAAAAAATTGAAAATAGACCTCCTCCCTCCCAAGTCGCCGCAAGGGCTCAACCCTGGGCGGGCGGGATGCTGTGCGCAGCTCCCTACCCACCCACGCCCAGGGGGCCACTGGGGTTCGATCGTGGGCACTAGGGAGCTTTGAGTAGCTCCCCACCCACACACGGCAGAGTCCCCGCGGCTACCTAGGCAGGGGAAGGTCGATTCTCGGAATCAACCTCCCCATTACTAAGTGGTCGCGATGGCTAAGCCCTGGGCCAACTCCTCGCTCGCTCAAGGCCCAACCCCTGCGACCACATAGGCAAGGTTTATATATATATATATATATATATATATATATATATATATATATATATATATATATATTCCTTTTTTTTAATTTTTAATGTTTTTAATTTTTTAATTTTAATTTAAATTTTTTTTTTCCTGAAAATGTTTTTTATTTAATTATTATTTTATTTAATTTTTTTTAATAAATATATTTTTAATATTTATATTTTAATTATTTTTAAATTTAAATTTAAATTATTTCGATTTTCTTTTTTAAATTTTAATTATTTTATTGTTATTATTATTTTAATTATGCTTTTTTATTTTACTTTAAAGTTTTTTTTTTCTTTAAATTATGTGTGTTTTTTTTTTTTTCTTTTCGTTTTTTGATTTATTTTTTGTTTAAATTTTTATTTTTACAAGTTAATTTATTTATTTTTTGTTTTTTGTTTTTATTATATGAGTGTTTTTTTATATTTTATTTTTTTGTCATATTTTATTTTTATGTTTTATTACCAACATTTAAAAAAATTATCCACATTTAATACATTAGAAAATTTAATGTGTAAAAAATAAACCCTCTAAAAAAAAAGGGTTGACGTTGCATCAACACTTTTCAAAATTTGCATGAAAATTAATAACATTTTAAAACAAATGTTCATACTTGATACATAAAAAAAATTAAAGTTTCAAAAATAAGCCCTCTAAAAAAATTGGGTTAATGCTCCATTAACACTTTTCAAAATCAACATGAAAATCGATAACATTAAAAAAAAATTGTTAGATAAAAAATTTAAAGTGCCAAAAATACAGTCCAAAAAAAGGTTTATTTTGAATAACTACTTTTCAAAATTGGGTGTTTTTTTTTCTACCTCAAAAAAACAGGTAATCGGTGATTTTCGCGTTTGATTGGTAACTGTTTTTCAAAGTTAAATAAACCTTTGTGCATTCTTTCGTGATCTATATTTAGAAATCACTCCAAATAATTTCCAATGCCTTCTAAAACTTGGTGGTTCCAAAAAAAGAAGCAGCAAGTTATGTAACCTTACCCATACTAGCATCTTCGAACTCATTATGTTGTTTGCTTATATGTTTAAATTTTTTGTATTTTTTGCATCATAAATTCCCAACATTTGGTATTAGAGTTGAAGGCTTCGTAATAAGATTCTTTTAATAGAGAGGCGGATAATAAAGTGAACCACCATTACAAAAAAGTAAGAAACAATCAAGCTACGGTGAAGAATGTACTCTACAAGACTACAAGTAAACCTATGGCCACAAAAATTAGAGCAATAATTGCAAGCTTTGGTTTTCATTTTAAATTGACTAAAACACTACTTCCGATTTCTAGTTTAATGAGGGATTTCTAGAACTTGGTTGAAGGAAAGAAGACCAATCCATGTTTTCTAGTGCAAGAACACTCTTGTGAGGTGAACAAATCATCCAATTTTGTTGGAAAAATATAGATCAAATAATGTCAAATGTTAAAAAACATAGGATTTTATCACTATTAGAGATATATACTTCAAATATATAAATTGAAACAAAACCTTAACATGCCTTGAATTCCACTAAAAGCAACAAAAATTGTAGTCTTTTGAAGAACAATGTTAATAATGAATGAATCAAATGTTTTTATCACCCAATGTCTACAACATCCCATGAATGCGACTAACAAGTTTGATATTGGAAATGTTATGAGTTTTCTGAAACACGTGCAATTGAGAAAAGGCGACCCTAACTATGTTGTACACAAATAGAAAAATATCAAGGAACTTAAGTGCCACATTCTTCACACAATGGTCATATAGTGAATAGATTCAAATAATATTAGGGGATTGAGAGATTGTTTGATAGATTAAGAAAAAATGATTGCAAGTTCAATTCTATTATGCTCCATGTTAGTATGAAAATTATTTCCAAGTGTACCAAAAATATTCCACTTAAACTGCTAGTGACATGCAGTCCTAACGATAAAACATGGTCGCTTCTATGCTTCATATCTGCAGCAAAGTGTTAGGAAAACTCCATAGCAAAATAAACCATACAAATGGAAACATCTAACAACAGAAATTCAAGTGTAATAACCCAATGGAGGATTTTAGTAAATGATAAAAAAATAATGAATACACCTAGTGAGGAGAAATTACAAAATTGGTCTGCAGTCCTCCCTTCATGAAATGGGTCCTTCTTGACCTCGTGCTTCAACAACGCGCTTCTCTCTCTCAAAATGCAATGTGCAGAAAATAAAAGGTGTTTGAACTCAAGTGAGAGCTCAAATGCTATGAGACGATAATGGGGACGATAAAAATAGTCATGGTGAAGAATAGAGAAAAAACCCACTATTTATAACAAAATAACGGAATAGATTGGGAATCAGAAATAATAAAATATTATTGACTAAATCAAAATCTAGCCGTTATGAATACTTTATTATATTTGTTGAGAGGGAAAAGATAATCAAAATGGTCATATATCTTTATTTAGAAAGTGGTTGAAGTAATTAACAAATAAAATTGATTTATTAATCACTGTGTGAGAATTAAGAAAGAAATAATTATTAAATAATGGTTTAATAACTATCTCATTAGGAAAATAAGGGAAAAATAAGGAATAATAAATAAATAATTGTTTCTTTAATTATTCCAAGGTGATTAAGTCAAAATTGATAATAAATAATTATCAAATAAGGATTTAATAATTATTTCTAGAAAATATTAAATAAATAATGATTTATTCAATTATTCTCATGGGTTTCTTTTTGGATTTTAATGAGAAATAATTTAGAAAAATGATTTAATAAATTATTTCCTATGGTGAAATTTGGTTTTACCATGGTAACATTAATCTTACATTGTGTATTTCAATCCAACTAGTAAGAAATGACTAGGTGAACATTGTTTGGGTGATAATAGATTGCCCCCCAACGTAAAAGTGTCAAGAGCAAATCATATGACTGAAATACGTTGTCGATTGTACATTCACGAAACACCAAAGGGGAGTCAAATAATTAATTATGGGGTAGAGAATTAAGAGGAAAATGAGGATAATAAAACGTTTAAATTAATAGTAAGATTCAAAACAAGAGAATTAAAAAATTTGATTAATTAAAGGGACGCAAATTAAAAGGAAATTGAATTTAATACAAATAATAATAAAGAGGACAAGGGAGATTTAGATAGCATTAATTAACAAGTGAGAAAATATAAAAATAACCGAATGACCAAATCTTAAAAATTTGATTTTTGCCCCAAGGAAAAATCGTAACTTTCATTATATTGAGAAAATTACATATTGTAGATGTTGTGAAGCATATGCATCAAAAGTGTAACTAAAGTCACGTGTTAAAAAACTGCCCAGAGAAGTCCCTCACATGGAAGCCTGATAAATATGATCATATACAATGTTATGCTATAATAAATATATACATATAAGTGTTAGATAAAATATCAAAAAACTGATGTTGGATAATGACAGAATGCAAATCAGGGCCTATCGCCCCCCCCAAAAAGTAATCTATGTATGGCCTGTGATGGTATTGGTAGAAGTCTTGTCCCATATGCTCCTTGATTAACCAGAGACCCCAAGGCTAGTTCGCGGCCTCCTTGGATAGAGCTTCGGAAATCTGATTATGCTCCCTCTAAATATCATGACAAGTGATAGAGTCAAAAAGAGATTTAAATTTCCAGGTCTCCTCCAAAATATTCCATAGTGTGTGCATGTGACATTCTGATATCTGATTGATCAATTGATCATGATCTTTGAATCGCAAAAAATATGTAAATCCTTATCGATGGAAAAATGAAGAAGGTGTCTTAGAGTAATAAGCTCAGAAAAATTATTTGTGTCATTCCCCAGGCCCATCCTAATTTTGAAATAATGATCATCATTTAGGTAGAACATGACCCCCTGTAGCCAATCTGCTGAGAAAATATATCAAAATATTCCCAAGGATGAAGGTTTTCAATTACTTCATGAGTAATTGTTATAGAAGGACGAGAGTGATCATCGTTTGGGAGGCTGTTATATAAGGAGATGATCTGGGCCGAAGCAAAATTCTAGGTTGGGGCAGAGTTATTGAAAATATATTTATTTCCCAGAAACCAGATGCCCCAACAGATCAATAGAGGGAGATTACGGGTCTTATGAGGATGAGAAGAAATCCACTAGGATTACCAGGCCTCATTTACATTTTGGCCAGACCATCTGGTAGGAATATGAAAATTGGAGAGGATCAATTCCAGAAAGAGATGGAGGAGGTACATAAAAGGAAGAGATGGTCAATGGATTCAGAATCTTGTTTACACAGGATACACCAAGTGGGGCCATGATGGGAGCGCTTAAGAAGGTTATCACCCGTTGGAGCATTGTTTTGAAGAACACGCCACATAAATGATTTTGATCGAGGAGGTGCTTTTAATTTCCAGAGACTGCTCCACCACCCGGCAGTTTCATGGGGCATATGATCAGAGTAGATAATAGGGTGTCCTTCCTTGGGAGAGTGGATATCGACATGAGACCAGATATGCTTGTCATCGCCATCAGTGATGCAGATGTGGGATTCAGAGAGGGCAAATATTTATGATTTCCAATTTGGTCTCCAAGGATCAAGAATATTAAAGTGCTCAGCAAATCTCCTTCCTTGGAAAAAAATAGATGAGTTATTCGAATCAGCAATCTGCGCAATATGATAGATACCCAATCTAGATAAGTAGTGAATTATTTCAGGAGGTAGAAAATGAGCATTTCCATAGCCCAACCATGGGTCCAATCCAACACATTCCAGATTCCCAGAACTGATCCTTTCTAGACAGAGGAGTTGTGTATCATGTTCCAAGTTGGTCCTCATATCCAATCCAGAAGGTGCAGAGGCCTGATGTATTTATGTGTGACTAGAGATAACCAAATATTCTGAGAGGTGAGAACCTGTCAACCCATATTTTTCTAAATTGATTTTGCAAAAGAATCAATATTTTTCATGCCCCAACCGCCCCATTTCTTTGGCAAGGCAATACTTTCCCATCAAACCCAAGAAAATGTGTGGCCTTCCTTTTTATCTTTCGGCCATAAGACGACAACATAACTATTGAATCCTGGATAAGATTCCTTTTGGTATCCAGGCCAGAGACATCCATTATACCGGAAGAGATTCAATCATCGATTTGATGAGAAGAAGATGCCCTACCCGAGATAACCAACGATGATACAAGATATTTAATCTTTTTTCTATTTTTGTAATCAGCCATGTCTAGTCTACAATTATATAGTCAACCGGTTTTAACCGAAATCCAAGTTAATTAAGACCATCATCCAGATCTATAAGTGAAAATGGAAATCTATGATGGGCATATATATATATATATTCCCAATTTGAACAAACAATAGCCATTAAGGTCGATTTTTGGTTATTACTCTCCATTCCAGTAGCCAGGCTGAAATATTTTAGGACAGAGAAAAAAACAGAAGAGTCCCTAATGGATCCATTCAAAAAATTAATACATCATCTATGAAAAGGAGATATGATACAACAAATCTATCAACAATTTTTATGCCCTGGAGTCTGCCCAAGCATCGCTCCTCCGAGACAATACGACTCAAAGCTTCCATAATCAAGAGAAAAAGAAGAGGGGATAGAGGGCAGCCCTGCCTAATTCCCCTCTCCGAACGAAAGAAAGGAGAGGAAGATCCCTTGATGAGCACACTAAAAGAGAATTTAGTTATACAACACATAATCCAATTGATGAAAGCAATGGGGAGCCCCAAATATGTTAAGAGCATACAAATGTATAACCAATTTGTGTGATCAAATGCCTTTGCAAGATCAATATTAAGGATAATACCTTTGAGCTTATTGATCTTGATGGAGTACAAGACCTCTCTAGTTGTGCCAATGGCCTCATGGATTCGATGATGGTTGAGAAAAGAAAATTGTTCAGGTGAGATATGTTCAAATAAATGGGCTTAATCCTATTCGCAATAATTTTAGCAATGATTTTGTAAATACAATTACAAAGAGATATTCATTAGAGGAAATTTCAGCCTAAAATTGGCCTCCTAAGGAAAAATAATAAAATAATAGTTATAAATTTTGGAGGGAAAAGAAGAAAACTACTTTTTTAAATTGTATTTTTGGTTATCTACTTATAGGTTTTCTCAAATTTCAAGTGTAGACACTCATTGGATGTGGAATTAAATTCCACATCCAATGAGTACCCATTATGCATACTTTCAAGAAGACCCACATTGATAAAAATTGTACATACATTTAAAAAGCATGTTAAAACACACTTTTTAAATGTATCTGCAATTTTGATCAATGTGGGTCTTATCGAAAGTATGCATAATGGGTACTCGTTGGATGTGGAATTTAATTACGCATCCAACGAATATCTACACTTGAAATTTGAGTAAATCTATAAGGAGATAAGCCAAAAATACAATTAAAAAAACAGTGTTTTTTCTTTTCCCTCCAAAATATTTATATGTACCTCTTTTTAAATTTAAAGGATTTTGATTGGTTTACATATTATGACATGGAAATTACATGAAAATTTCATGGGAAATTTTAGGATGAAATTTCCTCTAATGGGCCTGAAATCTTTGAAGTTGCGGGGGGAATCTGATTTGGGGATGAGAGAAATAAAGGTGGAGTTAAAATCATCATACATATGACCAGAGACCTGAAATTCTTCCACAACCTGAAGAATGTCATTCCCAAGTATATCAAAAAAATCCAAATATAATTCAATGTGCCAGCCATCTGGACCCGGGCTATTGTCCTTCTTAAACCATTTCATGGTCTCCTTAAGTTCACCCATAGTGACTGCTTGATTAAGATCCTAAGCACCATCCTGCTCAACAAACTAAGGGAACAAACCTGCTACCTTGATGATCTCTGCCAAAGAGGCAGTCTATGAGGCTTTATATAACTAAATAAAGTGTGCAATGCCGAGAGTGGCAATTTTTTGGAAGGTTTGGGCCCTCCGCCTAACTTCATTTTCTAAGTGCCAAATAGTATTAATAACCCGCCTGCCATTTGCAAATTGATGATATAATTTTGTATTTTCATCTCCTGCCTGAAGCCAATTAGCTCTTCTTCTAAGTTTCCAATATTATTTCGTGTCCTTCAAGATGCGGGTCCTCTCAGATTCCAGATGCATCAGATGGGGCTTTTGAAGAATCTGATACAGAACCACCGCCGTCGACCTCTATCAGAGAGGCCAATTCCTGCTCAATTTCCTGAAAAGCAAGGTTGTCCCTTTATTTTTTATCCTTTTCCCATTCAATAGTTAATTTCTTCACTTCCAGGGTTTTGGAGGTGAAGGAGGCCAAGGGGGATTGTCCAGGGGGAGGTGGATGAGTTACCCAAAAAATTGTGATCAGATTGACGTAGTCCCCATCATTTAACCATGTCACATTGAATTTAAATGGAGCCTTTGGTTTTCGAGAGTCACCAACTAACTCAAGATAAATGGGAAAGTGATTAGATAAACCTCTCGATCCGACCCACTGACGATATGATGGAATTATAGCCAGAAGTGAATCTTAAATCAAAAATCTATCCAGTCTTCTCGCTAATATCGCCTCCCCAACTCACTGGGTTTTCTAGCTAGATTGTAATGGAGCAGATGGAATGTCGAACAAATGATGATCTTCTAATAGTGACCCAATAGTCTTAGAGATAGGGTCAATATGTGTAGAGTGGCCCCAAGATTCAACATGCCCAATAGAGAAATTTAGGTCACCTCCCAATATTACATTTTCTGCTCGTATAAAGGAGAGATTGAGAAGGTGTTCCCATAAATCCACCCTATTTGTGTAGGGACCATAAAAATTCATAATACCAAACTCCCTGCCGAGTTCAGATGATTAAATATCCTCTCTAATGAAACCTTCCCCTCCCCAGAGATTATTTAACTTAATATATCAAGGGTTGATACCCAAGGCAATACCCCCAGATCGCCCTCTGACATCGAGGGCATGGAAAGCCCATCTAGGCCGAAGAGATTGTACTGCAGGGACAATCAAATCAGCAAGACCAAGAGTTTCTTGTAAAAAAATCACATCCACCATCTCATATTCAAATAACCTACACAAAGATAGTTCTTTATCGGGGCTAGCCAACCCATGACAATTCAAGGACAACCAATTCATTGAGAAACAACAGTTAGGTTGGTTGATGCTCTAAGGACCCTGTCAAGTGTAAGTTTTCACCCCTCAGCCACATACAACCTGGCTTGGATTATGTCCTTAGATATAAAGGAATGTATGCCTTAGGAGGATTTGCAGGGGGGGGCAGAGGGGATAATTCCCAGACCGCCAACATATACCGATGATAAATTGACCTTGGAGCGAAGATTGTAGGAATGAATCTTCCTGGAATCTGATGAGACATCGGATGTAGAGAGAGTCGATAGGAGATTAGGGATGGATGAGGGGGTATTGGAGAAATTGGTGGGACAAGGTGACATATGGAAATGGATGAGAGGTACTATCACTCCGCCATATTCCCAAGGCTGAGGAAGGAATCCCAAAAGAGGTAACCATAGACCAAGCTTTTGACTTGATAGCTAGCCCTATCAAGTCAGAGAGGGTTCTCTCCAGAAGGGTCACATCCAGGAGGGCTGGAGAAATTAGATTTTTTAGGCTATATATAGAGTGCAGGGAGTTGTTTTGATTTGATTTGGTTGGGGAATCACTGGATGAAGAAATTAGGTCTAGGAAAACTAGGTCAGAGAAAATGAGACAGGGTTACAGGGTTCAATGGGGAAAGTTAGGAACAAGTCTTATCACTTGAAGATGAGTGTGATGGAATGGTTTTGAGACTGAGGAGAAGCTAGGAAGAGCATGGGAGATGTATTCTTCCTAAACATAGGAAAATGGACAAACTATGATCAATTTCCCAAAACAGAGCATGAGCAAGCATGTGTTCTTCCTATCTAACTTGAAAGAGATCATACCATAGATATGTAATGAACATGAATACAATACATTCCAACATATGAAACTAAAGAAAAAACAATGATAAACATCATACCACAAGTATCCCAAAAAAAATAGTTGCAACTCTTCTTTATTAACTGGCCAAACTGAGTACAATAGTTCCTTGATCAACAAGCTAACATCCAAAATGATTCCAACCCTTCACTAGTGTGAATAAAGGTCTAAATAGACATCAAAACAAGCCTCATTCATCCTCAGGGGTCGAATCCATGAGGTGAGGAAGAGATCCACTAATTGCTGAACTGAAAACTGAAGTGTAGGATGGTCCAAATAACTCACTCCTCATTACATTCAACTGATTCATTATGACTCATTAATGAATTTTACCTAAATAATCTACCCTAGGTAATTAATCTCAAACATAATTAAATTTTAAAGATAATTTCTTGAGGTAAAGTGAAAATTTCAGAGAAAATTTGAAACAAATCAGCAAATTGGACATTTGCGCCCTCTGTGTTCAGGGCCACTTTTGGAGGCCTTCCCAGTGTCCAAATCAGGTCCAAGATGGCTTGTTGGAAATCCCTGCCTGTCCTCTTTCTGAATATGCCTCAAGTTCTGAAAATTGAGGTCATTTCCCCCCTCAAAAGGTCATTCTCCCAAAACTGGTATTTGCGCAATGCCTAGGTCAAAAAAGGGGTAGAAAGGTGATTTTTTTAATGGTTTTTTGAGCTTTTCACCCATCAAAACTGCAATACAAGGCTAGAAACATGGTTTATGAGATGCATGGTCATTAGGAATCCACTGGTACATTCCTTCTCCTCAAAACGTGTTCCAATTATTTGCGTAGCGCCTAGGGCGTTGCACAAATAACCAATTTTCTACTAAATAATTGTCTCAAAAAACACAGAGATTTCCAGATTTTGAAAAAAAGTTAGAAAATGACTCAAAATTTTTGGAATGGTTGATGATGATCTGTCTAAGCTGGGAGGGAAGACTCAGCAAGAATGTCCAACTTTTTCTTCTCCTCCATGGTAAACTCTTCAATTTTGGCATTGGCTCTTTTGAGCTTGGCCAATGCAATTTTCTCTTTCCGGGCATGGAGTTTGAACTTTCTCCTCAAAAATTCATTATACTTATTTGCCTTTTCTAGCAACTTCTCCAAGTTTTTATTGGCTCTATCAAGCCATGGTTCCAAATTCTCATTGATCTCTATAGCAAGCTGCTCATTTAGGGTTATCTAATCAGCTAGCTCAACTTCCATTTTTTTCTCTAGGGCTAGAGCTCTTTTCAGCCCTCTAGTTCTAGGCCTCTGTCTTGGCACCTATTCTTCTTCATCATCAAGCAAGCCATACTTCTCCACGATTTCATGTAGCATGGCTTTGGATTTTTGAGCCTCTCTTTGAGTGACCTGTTTGGTTTTCAATTGTTCATTCTCTTGCTCATGAAAATTTATGACATATATAGACTTGTCAAGATTAGTTTAGAGCTCACTAATCTTGGCATTCTTACCTTTGACAACAGTATTTGTGATTTTATCATTTTCATCTTCATCTAGGTCAACCAACTAAAATTCTTGCTCAGTTTCATGATTTTCCTCCTCATCATGAATGACTAGCTCAATGACCTTCTCTTTACCTTTGTCGACCTGCTATGTTGATGTAGAAGGCATGGCCCCTTTCACTCCGAGAGAAGAAAACACTTGTCTATAGCCTCTCGGTAGGTTTTTGGCAATGGATCAACCTCAACCATACTGACCCACTTAGGCTCAATGTCATCTATCCTTCTAGGTGACCCAAAATCATGATGAGATGGAGATGAAGGAGGTGAAGGGGACTGATCTGATGACGATGAGTGAGCCATGGGTTGAGATGATGAAGGGATATCTTGTGCATGCTGAATGGATGTCTCAATAAAAATATCATTGGCTATGAAGGTGCTCCATGGAATGTTCAGTTGATTGAGATGGTGGAGGACTATGATTTTTATGAAGGAATGATGGAATATGCTTCTCATTTTTTGTTCATATTCCTTCTTCTGGGAAATGTATACCATCTTCTTTATACTCCGGAAAAAGATAATTGGGCATGTTAAGCATTCTTACCCTAGTGAAATGCATCAAGACCCGGATGTGATAGGAATAGAGCCTTGAAAATCTGCCTTCACATGAAAAATATTTCATGATAATCTTCATCATTGGTGCATATCTTACCAAGAGGTGTGAAAAATGGAAGAACCTATTTGTTTGATATTGGTGTCTCGGTTTTAGGAAGAAGTCAAAATCATGTTTCTTCAACCTGCCTTTCTTTAACCATTTCTCCCCAACATTTGGGATCCCTGTAGCATCTAAAATGACAGCAGTAGATAAGGTAAAAGTAACCCCAGCTAATTTAACTTGGTTGTCATGGGGTCTAGATATGAAAAGTCTAGTTAGCATGGGGTGGTGTTTAACCTTCTAAATTTCCTCACAAAAATCATAAAAACCAACATGTTTGAATCATGTGACAGTCAATGGAGAAGCTAAGAGTTCCTTAGTGTTAGTAAGGTCAAGTATGAGCACTCTTCCTCCTTTATGTGGCCTCCTTATCTCTATTTCCTCTCCTTCACTTAATGATGCATTTTCCTCTTCTGTTGCCATGGTGTTTTTGTTAAAACCCTAGAGATTAGGGAAGGGAAATGGGAAAGGAAAAAAGAGGGAGATATTTGATAGTGATATGTGATATGGGGAGGGGAGAGGGAGTAATGTTTAGGGATATGAGTAATGGGGAAGGGAAAATGAATGAAAGAGTGATGGGAATTGGGATTTAGGAGCCTAGGTCAAAGTAGCACCTAGGGCTTATGGTTTTAGGAATTAGTAGCTCAAGGATAGGGATGATGATAATAGGGATTAGGGAATGAATTTTAACAATGTAGGGAAGTAAAATGGGATTTTGGGAATTATGAGTGCAAGGGAGAAAAACTAGGGTTTTACATTCAATAAGACACCAAACTAAAACTTCAACTTGCAAAAATTCAACACATAAACTTAAGAAGGTGATTTGTGATGGCATGTGCCTCTTACTGGTTTGTTGGAGGTCAAGACTGAGTGGAGGAGTTTTGAAGGCAATTTTTTATCACTTGGATGCTTTGTTGAGCTTGCTGGTCATTTGCGCCCTTGAAAAGCTATTTGTGCCCTCCTCTATGTATTTGCACCCTCGTCGGCACATTTGCGCCATCGACAACACATTTGCGCCCTCCTAAACATATTTGCGCCCTTGATTCTGCTTCTTTGCCAATTTCACTCAGGATTTCAAAATTTTGGTCTCTTGGAGTGTTGAATTGATATTTAGAGGAGGAAAATGAATTTGAATTGATGTCTACTAGTCATAAATAACTAAGTGAATTTGAATTTGAATTTAAAAACCCACTTTTCTAATGTCTTTTTTCACTTTTTGAAGACTTTTGCTGATTATCCTTTCATTTGATTTTTCTTTCTTGTAGGATGGTGTTGTTGGAGTTTGACACTTTTCTCTTTCAGTCTGGCATGTGTGTTTTGAGTTGACAAATAGGGACCAAATAAAATTACATAAAAAATTAAAAATAAATTACATCTATGTTTTCATATCAAAATTACATTTTGATATGAAAATCATAAAAAACAAAATTACAAATTTAAAAATATCATATTTACATGTGGATAATGTTCTACAGATGAAAATGAAATGTTTATTGAGTCATTCTCACACCTTTTGTTGACCTTATTGAGATGAAATGGTGCATTTTTAGACCTTGAAGATTGAAACCTAATGACCTATTGGGACCTTGAATGACCTAACTTTCATGATTGACTTTGACTGACATAAGACATAGTAAAATGAGATTTTCAAAAGTGTTTTTATGCTCAGCCGAACATGAAGGCGGGCCAACAAATGAGAGTTTGTGAGGGAGAGTGAAATTTTATGACTAGGACTACCATCAGTGAAACAATTTTTAGCATGACCTAATGGAATGAAATAAAAATTTCAGAGTGGGACACCTAAAATGAGAATGAAAAGAGTGATTTTGATCATTGATGGAAAAATGCATATTCTAACACTAACAAGAGGGATGGCCATTTCCTGGTCCGAGGGACCAAAATATATGATACCATCACAAGATGCAATAGATAAAAAAGACGATACATGAGGATGAGAAGGAGGATTGCCTGGAATGAAACCCATAGCAGCCGTATGTGATTGAGTGAGCCCAGGGGATAGAGTGGGAACTGGATCCGAGTGAGTGCCTTCGACTACAGTAATTAATTTATGAGCACGTCCGGCTGATTTGGAATCCTAAGCTGTCTGCAGATCCATAGGAATATGAGTCCTAGTAGATGTATCTAGTGGTGCGGCATCGAGAGGAATGGAGCGAAGTGGGAATTATTTGAAAATGTGACCTACCTTGTGACATTGACGAAATCTAAAGGGCACACCTTCATAATCCAAGATTTATTGTTGAGAGAAATGTTTCCACCGAATGTTAATATATTCCTCCAATCCCTCTCTGGTATCAAGTTGAACCAAAATGCACGCCAAGATCATAATGTCGGAGATGATATATGATTTTTCATAGTAAAAAAAGATTCCGAGCACATTACTGATGCACTTGAAGATTTATTCTGACCAGGATTGAAGTGGTAACATAGGAAGATGAACCCATATCGAGCCCACACCCAATTGTTTGCATTCCAGATTGAAAAGGGAACTCAATCGTTTCAGAAGCACCAGAGCCAACTCAAGATTCAAATAACAAGATAGAACCCATTGAATATAATCAGGGCATTGGAAGCTAGGAGTAAACCACCCTCTAGGAAGTGTAATAACCGCTGGAAATTCCTCTAGGACCTAACCCAAAATCTCCATGATCCATTGCCACAGTCTCGCAGGATTGTAAGTGAGGCCACAAAATCTCCCCACCAGTACCCGGTACGCAGTCTCCAACACATCCCCGATCTTAATACTGTCCTCAAGAGTTAGAGAGACCTTCTTATTCCCGACCTTTACATACTTATATTTTTGGTGGAGCACGGGGGTTGTCCTTGATGGGATGAGTCTGAGCCCCCTGAAGACAAACCCTGATCAAAGGTTGCCCTAGATTCATCCATCTATTGGACGTCTAGGTGTGGACCCTCAAAAAACCCTGAAGCAGGAGGGAAGGAGGTCGGACGAGAGGTCAAAAGGTAAGCTGAAGACCGAGGAAGAGAGGATAAATCTCCGGTAACCTAAGGGATCGAGAGAGTAGGGGTTGCATCCAGATGGGAACTAAGATCCAGAGTTGGAGGATACTCCCAAACAAGATGAGATGAAATGAATGGAGGTTTGGGAAAGGGGATCAGAGTTGGAAGGCGAGTAACTGTCAGGGAGAATGGGCATATCCTCGAAAAACAATGAAGTAGGAGGGGATTTTGTCGGTAACAGATAGACGTGAGACACAGGTTCATGAAACAGAGAAGAGATAATCGCTAAAACCCTAGGCACACCTGCCAAAGATGATAGAAGCTGCATGGTCGACGAAGAAGAGCAAGGAGACAGGTGCAGAGGGGATGTCGTCTAGATCAACACCGACTCAAAAGGATCTGGAGAATACTCCACCAGATCTAGCTCCATGTGAGCGAAAATTTGATTGTTGATAAGAGGAGAAAGGAATAATTATAAAAATAGAAAATGAAAGGTTAAAATATTTTTTATTGGATTAAAAATAAAATGAAAATTTGGTTAAATAATTTTAACAATAATTGAAGGAAAGCGAAGCAAGCAGGGGGTAAGGAGTGATACAGAAAGGAGAAGAGAAGAAATACGTAAAGAGATAAGGAAAAGGAAGGGGGGAGTGATAAATAATGATTCAGATGGTGGATAACAGGATGTCATGAGTACTCGCCAAGATAACTGAGTACAAATAATAATGATGTGCCTAGAAATGTGCGTATGAGCAACAAAGTAAACGATACATGAAATGTTGGTATAAATGGGCCAAAAAATGATACAATGAGTCCCATAGACACAAAGTGCCTAGAAGACAAAGGCCATAACTTGATATAATAAATTATGTTGATATGATTACATAAGACATAATGCCCTGCCAGACTAAGAGGAGGGGGGAGATCACAACCAAAGAAGCCTTACTAAACATGAAAGGGATTTGAATATTTGAGTGGACTATTTGAAGGAGGCATGCATGTTGTGGGTGGTGCAAGCGGCGGAGACTGAGCCAGTCAAATCTACAAAACTGCATCTGAGTCTAGATCATAATATGCTATCATTTTGGCATGTGGGGGGCTACCTAAATGGCCAGCCCCTCATGAGGTATGGAACATCTCACACACACCTAGGAAATGTTGGTACAATATTTTGAATCACTGGACCATCAAGTGTACAATTCTCGATCGTGCGATAATGAGTTGGAGTCAAGCATGCGAGAAACTACGAAGTCAAAGGGAAATGATGATTCCATTTTCTTGATCTGAGGCACCGAAAAATGATGAAGGATGGAACCAAGGTACACCACTTTCCTAGAATAAATGTGCCGAAGTCAACAGAAGAGGGCCAACCAAAGTTGAGGCAATGATGATTCCTCAACAAAGACATGAGGGATACAACAATGTGACTAATAGACTGACACTAGTGATGATGGAGGAATAATATGAGTGTTGGATTGACTAATTTTCTTGTCAAATCATAATATGAATGGTTGACCTAGTAGTGACTGACTTGATTCTAGAGGGGATGGTCAATTACTCAAATAGAGGCTTTTCATAAACAGGTTAGTATATTTGAAGGGCAAATATGAGTGGACTGAGATGAATCTAACACAAGGATGGATAATATATTGTAAGAGGACTTAGTGCGACTCAAAAAAGACTCCATCAATGTAAGGGTGACTCATATTTGATGCTCTCAACAAGGGTGACTCTATGATTCTACCACATGGGGTAGTCCCAACGGGGACCATAAAAACATGAGTAAATAATGGTTAGAAAACTCATCACATAAGTCAACAAGTGCAAATGCAAAGTGGTACTAGAGTGCAGGTGACTCATATGAATATATTCAATTTTTAGAGGTGGCAAGATGAGACCTCATGGAAAAAATGGCTACCTGGTGATGTTTTGAATTAACAAAAATGAAGAGAGGCCCATTATATAGCTTAGTGAGAGCCTTCCAATAGTGATAATGGTTCATGAAATTTCCCTATAAAAGGGTTTCTTTCCTCCAAAGCCAATTCATTTTCATAGTGAGATGTTGGAGAATTTGGAGAGGAGGAGAAGGCCCTAAATCTTGGTGAGCTCGTAGCAGAAAAACCGACAATCAAAATCTAGATTTGCGACTTTCAGGTAGGTGACCTAACCCTACTCGTCATTTTCTGTGGATTAGATTTCTAGATTAGGGCTTCATAAAGCTAAGGGAAAACTTTTATCTTCCTCATGCTCATAATGAAACTATTGTGCCTTTTTAAGCACCTTGGGGTTCATGAAAGAGGAAAAATAGTGTCCCCAATAGAATTTTTGGAGGAAAACCTGTGCTTAGGACCTAAGGGAAAAAAAAATGTTGGGGGTTTCCTAGAAGTAGAAGCTGAGATCTAAAAACGTATTTTATGGCTTTGAACGGAAAGAATATGATGGTTTCTGGTAGATATGACATAGTTAAAGCTATTATGGAGAAAATGGGACTTTGATGATCTTCACACTGAGATTCAAGGGACTCAGGCTGTGAGAGGGGATTTTTCGTGGTATAGGTTGCTCAAGTTCTTGGAGAACCCATTGATGAGAGTTTTTGAGTCGCCTTTATCCCAAATTGTGAGCTATTAGGAGCCAGATCAGGAGGCCTTTATGATATAGGGGCATAGGATCGAGATCACTATCGAGGACATATGTATTTTGACAGGGTTTCCACCATTGGGGACGGTGAGAGAGATACATCTATGATGCCTCATGGGAGACCTTTATGATATAGGGGCATAGGATCGAGATCACTATCGAGGACATATGTATTTTGACAGGGTTTCCACCATTGGGGACGGTGAGAGAGATACATCTATGATGCCTCATGGGATGCTCATTGTGTACCAGGTACTCGGGTAAAGGACACAAGTATCTAGATACATTACTTGGATAGACTTGAGACATGAGCTACAACCGTGGCAATGGTGTAGATCTTGGGTAGCCATGCCTTCCACTACATTACTAGAGGGCTGATGATGCTAGTGGAGAGTGTACTTGGAGGTATCTACTATGGGTGGGCCCAAATGTTGATGATGTCATTGAAATGTTAGTTGGGTCTATGCAAGCAGCAGACCAATGATAACTGTACATTTGGGACAATTTCATGCTCATTATTATTTCAGAAGATCCCCACCATCTGACCACATGTGTAGATCGATGATGGGGGCCCATAGGAGCCCAAGATGCACCTTTGGGTGTAGCTACTATGATGGGATGAAGGGGGAGAAATCATACGTGTATTTCTACCTGATTTTTTTACTCATTGGGATCATATGCCACTCTACGTTGATGATTATCCATATAGTGGTATGAAATTTTAGGGGGATCCTGATTAAGAAATTCTATCAAGATGAGAATGGGGACTAGATGGTAAGTGATAGTTGTTATATTTTGGTTTCATCTACAATTTAGAAAATATATGTATGTGGAATTTATTTTAAAACTTGTGGCATATATATATAGCATCGATGAAACTAGAAAGATACATGGGATGAGTTGTTGTACCTAGGGCTATATATCAAAGGGGATCGACATCACATCAGATACCAGATAATGATGCATTACTGGAGGATCTTCGTCGAAGGTTGGAACTACTACTATCCGGGGTGATAGAGTGTGGATGACATGAGATTGAAGATCAATACACATATTTATGTAAAATTCTTACATCTGACTGGTGGGATATCTTAAGGCAAGTAGTTATGGTCGGTCAGGAAGTCAAAGACTTACGAGATGGGGGAGTGCCCCCACTATCTCGACACCCTACATAGTCTAGTGATTATTCAAAGGGGCATGTGTGCCACCATTTTTTTAATGTAACATGCTATGGCCATGTCAAATGTATTTAGAGTAATGGAATCCAAACATTACATGATGGATATTATGACACATAATATGGTTATGTATCTTTTTTGGACGATGTGGTTCACCATTTTTTATTTTATGGATGTGTTCTTGTACATGCATGTGATAAATTCCAATCTACAATGTTTTTTTCAATCATATCTACATATATATTTTTTCCTCTAAGAACATGATTGAATGAAATGGATTAAAATTCACGTGCCAGAATCTTAGCTCGTAGATATTTTTTAAACATGACAAGATTACGCACATGATAAATGCAATTCAATTGCATGAAGAGTATCAAGGAATCGAGACAAACGTGGAGGTGAACGATGAGATGATTAAGGGAATCAACTAACAAACCTATCACTGCATCATATTTGGCCTGATTATTTGTGTAATATTTGATGCAGATGCCATTGGAATGGACTAACAAAAGAAAAGAGGTGAAAATGGACCAAGCTACCAAGGCTATAATTCAGGAGAAGTGACTTTCCTCATTGGCGTAACCGATATATGGTGTGGATGATGGATCCATATGAAAGGCTCAAGAATACCGTGAATGAGATGATGGGAGATGCAAGATACCCAAATGCGGAAAGAAAAACTAACAAGATGCAATTAAATGGGAAATTCTATGGGTGTAAATTCTTCAGGTAGAGTGCATTGCAAGGTTTAGGAATAATTTATCCTTCTCGACCCTCTAAAAGGTATGCCCCTTTTTTGAAACACTTACGAATGATATAAGGACCATGCCATAATCATTCAAACTTCCCATGCCCCAGGACATTGTGAGATTTTCCATAGACCATAAAAACGTCACCTTCATGAAAGGTACATAGGTGGAATTTATGGTCATACTGAGCTTTGGTACACTTTTTGTCTGCTTCAATGGTTTGTAAGGAAACGCGACGGTCTTCATTGACACACTTAAGAATGATAAGTTGTCGTTCTAAAGGTTGGGTGTTTAGGAGGAGTTCGAAAACAAGGTGGAGGGAGGGGATTTCACACTTGATCGGTAAGAATGCATCTTGTCCATAGAAAAGATGGAAAGGAGTGAACCTAGTGGCAGTTTTTATAGAAGTTATATAGGCCCACAATGCAAGGAAGAGCATAAGATGCCAGTTGGTCTTGTGTTTATTCACCATCCACTGAAGCATAGTTTTAAAGATTTTATTGATGGATTCAACTTATACTTTTCCTTGAGGGTATTAATATGATGAATATTGGTGTTCAAAACCCAACAATGAGGATAGTTCATGCCAGATATCATCTTCAAAGTGTCGTACATGGTCAGCAACCAATTTTTTCAGAACCCCAAATCAAGCGATAACATGGTTAAATAAGAAAAGGGATGTGGTAGCTACGGTGTTAGTGAACGTGGGCATGTCTTCAAGAGATTTGGTGAAATAGTCAACGACCATGATAATATACTTATGGTTATTATCAGATGGAGTTTGACACTCCATAAATTCAATGGCCCATTTATAGGAAGGACCGACTAAGATGATAGGATGGAGGGGAGAAGGTGGAGCTTGAGCCTTTGGGGTATATAATTGGAAATTGGGGCAATGTTTAACTGCGTCATTGTAATCACTAAAGAGAGAAGGAAAATAATGTCTTGCACGCATGATTTTCTGGGTGGTGGCAATTTCTAAGAGATGACCACTGAGATCACCGCTATGATAGGCATTGTGCACTTGCTCAGCGTCAACATCGGTTAGATAATGACGAAGGACAGTGTCAATACCATGATGATAAATATCTTCACTAATGAGGAGGTATTGAAGGGCTTGATGTTGAATACGTCAACGATCATCATGAGTGAGATGGGGGGAAAATTTATGGGTTCACAAATAAGTGAGGATGTTGCCATACCAAGGATGATTAGAGATTATAGTGAAAAAGTGTTCATCTTGAAGGTTTCCATTTGCAAGAGGATTTGACGCACCAGTAGGAAAGTCATAGACGAATTCAGGAAGGGCTAAACCTTTCTTACTCTTGGGCATGAAAAATTCTAATTCAAGTTCTTGGAGGATAATGATCCAGCGGACATACTTCCCATTGATGATCTGTCGAATCAACAAGAAATCCACGGGGTTGGAATTAGTCACAACCTTGGTGGTACGTGTAGGGATATAATGATGGATTTTCTATACAGAGAACACAACAACCAAGGCCAACTTTTCTTCATGGGAATAGGACATAGGGATACCACTAAGGTTATTGTTGACACAATAGATGATGTGCTCATTTCTAGTTCCATCTTCCTATACTAATACCATGACAACTGAATAGGTGGAAGCTGAGACATACAAGATGAAGTCACTCTCCAAGTTAGGTGGGTTGATCAAGGGGTCAGAAGTGGAGGCACATCTCAGGGAATAAAAATACTGTTGAGATTGATCATCCTAAACAAAAATAGAATTTTAGATTAAATGAGTCCAATAAACCCATGAGTAGTGGTGGTGTAGTCAGGAACAAACCTACGAAGAAATTTGGCTTTTCCTTGGAGGCTTTTTAGATGGTGAAGGGTTCAATGAGAAGAAATTTAAAGAATAGCTTGAAATTTGAGAGGGTCAAGGGTGATACAATATTTGGACGCAATGAATCCAAAAATCCATCTGACAAGAACACAAAATACACATTTAAGGGTATTGAGGCGAATGCTATACTTGCGACATCAAAGGAAGATGGTATGCAAATCAGCAAGGTGTTGCGACCAAAGTTTGGAACGAGCAGTGAGATCGTTGAGCTATGCAAGGATAATGTGAGTTAGGTCATGAAAAAAATAGGAAATGGAATGCTAAAAAGTGGCCCCAACATTCTTTAAAATGAAAGGAATGACCCTATAAGAAAAATTTCCCCACGAACTATTAAAAATAGTTTTATGTTTATCGGTAAAGTGGACACATATTTGGTTGTACCCCAATAATCCATGCATAAAGGAAAGGATCCCATGTCTTAAAAACTCATCAACGATTTGGTCAATGAAAGAAGTGGGGAAATTATATGTGGGACAAGATTTGTTCATATCACAAAATTCTATGCAGACACAAATAATGCCTTGTTTCTTTAGAACAGGAATAGGGTTGGACACCCATGTGGTTTACTCAACGGGATAAATGAAACCAGGCTGCTTGAGTTTATCAATTTTAGCTTTAATAACATCACATTTGGAAGGATGGATAGGGTTTTTTTTTTGCGTACAAGGATGGCATCAATCCATGTGTCAATATGGTGTTCAACAACGGCAATATCAAGCCCGAGCATCTCAAAATAAGACCAAGAAAAAAATCACAAAATTCTTTGAATAACTTAGTGTAAGCCTTAATTTCTTCTGGGGTACATTGTGTTGCCAAGGTGATATTTTCTTCTACCCCTAGTTTACTCAAAATGTTAATTTTGATACTAGGTGAAATGTTGGCCATATTACCTTCTTCGAAAGGATATGGTGCAGCAATGGGATTTTTGAACTAATCGACCTCACCATGGGCGAAGTCTTTGGATTCCACAACCTATTGATCATGGGTACATACAATGTTGCATATCATCCCAAGGATAATTAAGGGTCGTCATGGCTTCCATGATATCTTCTTAAGTGTGAATGATGGGAGGATGAGAGGAAGAGGGACCACATGATGAAGAGGAACTCCTTGAGGCATCGTCATGAGAGACAAGGTTCGCATGCACATCTTTAGAAGGGTTGGAATGATGACTAATAGATGTTACATATAATAATTTTGAGACCGAAGTGTCCTCCAAAGAAGGTGAAAATGAATCAAAATAAGAAAATCCTAAAGAGTTAAAATATATTGATCCCATGGCTGACCACATGCAGAGAATATGTGTGGAAATATTCATCATTTTGACATCAGGAGGGTGAATCACTTTTGTGGGTTGAGAAACCTCTTGTCTTGGCAAAGTATTTGGGCCAAGACCTGTAGGCAAAGGGGAAGTGGAATCACTATGAGTGACATCTAACTCTCGAAGCACTTAAAGTGTATCACGGAAGTCTCCAAGACGGGGACAATGATGGGAATAATGTCTATACTTATCACACAAAGCACAAGGGTGATTCGTGTGTAAGGTTTTTTATTTATTGGTGGACTCATTTAAGGTAACATGGACCTAAGGAATGCCAGGGTCAGGAAAAGTATTAGAGACCACATTATGTTAGAAATTGCAACAAGAAAGGCTAAATTTAACTCGTGCCTTAGTTAAATTTAGTAATTAGATTTCCCACATCAATAGGATGACTTGGATTGCAGTTAACTTGTGTGACATGGCCTTTTCTACTAGTTTACTCAATAAATTCAAGTTATAGGCTAGAAGTAGAGTTATGCATGTAGTGATTGCTAAAAGTTAGCAATCTAGTTTAGTTATTTCCAGTTTGACTAAGTTAACTGAGCTCAAGTAACTAGTTGAGTCAGTTGAAGGTCCGTTGAGTAGTAAAACTATTGTTAACTCAGTGATCTCTCAAATAAACTAGTCAATCAACTAAAAATAGCCTAGACATGCATGGAGTTAAAATTTCCTAGTTGGAGTGGAGGAAAAGGCACATTGTATTTATCAATTGTTTACTAGTTGAGTGTACAATATTGGAAGTTAAGAAGGCGAATCATTCCTTGGGAATTTCACAAGTAAATAGGAGCACTAGTACATTTGGGGGAAATTCTGACACTTAGTTCTGATGCTTTTGACCAAATGTCGGAAATTTCCCCAAATTTTTTCAATCCCACCCGAAACCGTCGCTATACCGACGTTTAGAGAAAAGTGTCGCAATACTGACACTTAGACAAAGTGTCGCAATTGCGACGTTTGGAGGAAGACGTCACAATTGCAACACTATGCCCCAAAGCGTCGCTATTGCGACAGCTGCCTCCAAACGTTGCAAGTTCGACACAATGTCTAAGTGTAGCAATTGCGACGTTTGGAGGCATCCGTCGCAATAGCGAAGCTTTGGCCGCTGTCAGTATAACGACACGTATATGTGTGCTACATAAAAATTATTTTATTAAAAACTACATTAACGTCTGATATCACACGCGCATTCGCCCTCAGCTCTTGCAGAACAGCATTCGCCCTCAGCATTCACCCTTATCCTTTGCAAAACATCATTCACCCTCAGCATTCACCCTCATCTCTTGCAGAACAGCATTCGCCCTCAGCTCTTGCAGAACAGCATTCACCCTCAGCTCTTACAGAACAGCATTCGCCCTCAGCTCTTGTAGAACAGCATTCGCCCTCAGCTCTTGCAGAACAACATTCGCCCTCAGCATTCACCCTCAACTCTTGCAGAACAGCATTCACCTTGCATTAACCCTCAGTGTTCGCCCTCAGCTCTTGCAGAACATCATTCACCCTCAGCTCTTTTAGAACAGCATTTGCCCTCAGCTCTTGCAGAACAGCATTCGCCCTCAGCTCTTGCAGAATAGCATTCGCCCTCAGCTCTTGCAGAATAGCATTCGCCCTTAGCTCTTGCAGAACAACATTCACCCTCAACTCTTGCAGAACAGCATTCGCCCTCAGCTCTTGCAAAACAGCATTCGCCCTCAGCTCTTGCAAAATGGTAAGTTCTTACTGCAGGCCCTTCCTCCTATAGTAGGGTTGACTCTATTTGGGTTATTTTGGTCAATTCCATTTGATTGTGCTAGGCTATAGGGTTCTCTCTAGATGTCTTCCAATGTTCTTTCAGATGAGTTTCAAAGAGGATGTGTAAGATGTGTTTGTGCTTGCATGAATTTGACTCCACCAGTTTCATGAAGTTTAAGCTATGGATTTTAGTTCGACAAACTCGTCCATCTCAACACCCAGTAATGAATTTCCCTTGGTCTGATTTATATTGAAGGTGAAGTGAAAAGTGGTAGAGAATGGGAGATCAAGGTCATCAACTTTATCACAAGGGTAGTACTCCAGATCGAAAGTGATGAGCTCTAGTTCTCCAGATTTGGGGATTTTATGATGACATACCAAAGGTCACATCCATACAACCATATCAAGGTCAATGTTGAGATCATTCTCATATAGATATAGGTCACTGATATATAGGGTTAATATAATCATCACTATCCATGGAAACCGAATGGTTACAAAATTTGTGATTGTGGTTGGCTCATTTATAATTATTACCCATTTACAGTAGAGCACAGAAACACTAAATATGGCTCGAGCAGAGCCTTTACAACAGGCAATGGAATTGCAGCTACTTCATCAATAACCAATAGCTCCACTTGAGAAAAAATTTCATAATCTTGGGGCTGGATATACTGCAGAGCAAACAATTGTAGTTATCATTCGTGCTCCAATATATTAATATAATTTTTACATTGAACTGAAGAAAGGGAAACAAGAAAATGCTAGCCATCATACAATGCTTTGATATAAGAGTTTTGAGTGACATACTTGAAAAAAAAACTCATCCACTGATATTTATAATCATTTGAGTTATTCAAGTTAAACGCAATGTCAAGAATCAAGATTCAATACCCTCTATTATCTTCATCACCCAATACAAGATTTAAATTTTTCCCAAGGAAACGCTTATTAAATTGGTAGCCATTATTTCTCCTTGCTTTAAAAACCCAACATTTAAATGAAAACAAGCATTGCATTTCAACTACAAAAATCTATTAGTGTTCAAATGTACATGTGTGCATCACTTGTGTAGGGTATTCCTTTTACACTTTCACATTATCCAAGAATGTGTGCAGTATAGTTCATATTTTTTGTGATTTAGATTATCTTGAAAAAGGAAAGGTAAATTATTTCCCATGGAAAAAGAAAGTTTTCCCTTTTTACTACTGGAAATGGTACAACAAAGTTCCATTTCTACCGAAACTCCTATGAAACAGGAACCAAATAAAGGCCATGTCCTCAATGGACATCATTTGGCTTTGAAAATGGCCATTGCACCGTGTTGTTTCTTATATTATATCACGATAGTTTCTTAGGTCATTTCTTGTTTCTTGAGATGAAAAACAACCAAAGAAATTGTGAAGATCCTTTCAAGAAATAAATGACCATTTCTCAATCATATCTCAACTATTTTTATTTTATTCAGTGGTTGCTTACTTTGAGAGAAATTTGACACTTTTATAAGGAATATAACATAAAAACACAAAATGGGAAGGAATTGATGAGGTAGATGACCTTTAGTTGTTGTCAATTAAGAATTGATAATACACGATGCATGTTCTATACTACAAACTAGATTCCTTCCTGGAGTTAAGACACAGAGTATTGAATCAAAGTTGTAGTTTCTAACTTCTTGTATTGGTTAATCAATCTTGAAATTCAGACATTGCATGTCTTCATTGCTTCATGTTTGAATAATTTGCATCATATCGTACAATAGGAAATTAGGAATTATGATTATTATTACTTTATGGATCTGTTAAGTTACTTTTAAGTTTGCATGGTTTAGTGTGAAATTATTCTAGTGTGCCCCTAGGCCCGGGTGAAGGAATGCCAAGGACTAAGAACCCTAGTTTTTAAATGGTATTGTTTCTTATACCCAAAAACCCCTCAACATCACTTCTTATTAGTTCTTAACAATAGTGTTGTAAACAATTTGAGAATTGATATACCAAAATCTCGCACTTCTCAAGATAAAGTCCTAAAGCTAAAGTGTGATACCATGTGTAATTCAATAGCCCCATTGTCACCTCACCAACCTCTTTTCACTTCGGGCTAGCTCTCCTCCAACTCAAGGGGGGTTCTCCCTAGTAGATGTTAGGGGATGTTAGGGATCTAATGGCCCAACCAAACCAAGTCAAAAACCCCCTAACTCTCTATGTTTACTACTATCAATCAAAATATTGAACAATAGGGTCAAACATGCATCCTGAAGATAAAATTGCCAGGGTATTTTTGGGTAATTTCAAAGGGAAAGTCCCCAAACACATATAATCAAGGAATTATAACGTGATTTCAAACATTAAATATCAACAAAATCATTTAAATGATATTGAAAGGAAAAATGTGATGGAAGATAGAAAGTGCCTTACTTAAATGCTCTAAGGATTTTTCAATAGTTGCTCCAAAAGCTTCACTTCAAGGCCCTTCAATATCGGCTCCAACAATGCTATACCATCATCTTCAACAATGTTGCTCCAAAAATGTCCTCAAGGTCTTCACAATAAGTTTACTAGAATTTTCCCCAACAATATATTCAATAAGGTCTTCATTGTCAACTCGTCTCTTGTTTGGGTGCCTTAATGTACAATGACATGTTTCCAGGACTGAATTCAATGCAAGGCATATTTGAAACTCTAACTTTGTCTTCCGATGTCTTATTAGAAATTATTTCAGTTTTCTTTTTGTGTTTTCAAGTTAGATATTGTTTTCAAGTTTTTACATTTATAATCTTATTACAATGTGGCAGACTGATCAGGGCAGTATAGGAACTACCCCGAGACGGGATGATTGCGGAAAGAGGCTAGCGGAAGAACATGTAAAGTGCCAACATTGCTCTATCTTCAGGTATTTTAGTTATTTACATAATTGAAATAATATTAATTTTGTTCAAAAATGCAGACACCTAGCCATGGTATGTCTGATGATTCCCTCTATGAGGAAGAGCTTTCTTCATCCCTATCTCCAGCGCTCTTGTTGCGAAAAAAGGCACGAGATGCAAGGTCAGAATTTAATACTTTGATAGACGCGCCTCAAACACCTAAAACAGAAGAGAGGATAAAACAACTTATGACCCAGCTAGAAACATATCAGGTAATAATAAAAAGTCAAAAGGATATTTTTTTTTTTTCTGCATGAGATGAATTGTGATAGTTTTATTTTTAATTTTACATTGACTAAACTAACAAAAAATTCTTTTGTATGTAGTGTTTTCTGGCACTTGCTAAACCTGGTGTTGGTGGTAGTGGGACCCAAGGGCAAGAGATTGCCTAGCAACCCTCTCGTACACCTTCTACTCCTTTAGGTGACAGCCAAGAAACACACCCTGCCCAAGCAGACACCCAGCCAACCGCTACACGTGTTGGCAATGATGAGGCTAATATGGCCAACTACATTATTGCGTTTCCTGGAGCTACACGTGTCAGCTCCACAGGGACCATTAATGGCACGTTGTTGGTGAACGATGAAGGTGTCCCTATAAAGCACGTACAACTCCCAGTTAAATTTTAATATTTTAACTATTTCATGTACTCTATCTAAAACATATTTATCATGATTTTTATTTTTAAATTAATGATAATATCTTTTTTTTCTATGTAGGAAACAATGAGTTCTACAGGTTTTTGGAGAGCCATGCGTTGGTAATTTTTGGCCCAACCATATGCACAGGGTGGAATTCCCAGAATTCCAACCTGAAAAAATAACTTCTAGATTATCTAGAAGCCCTTTTTGGGGTCGGCACATTTGACAGAACAGCGGTGGCTCAGGTAGCCGGCAAATATTTGAAATATACCAGGGACACCTATAGGACACAATTGCAATTTAACCCTAGATATGAGCGTCCTCTCGCAGTTTCAGAGAGTGAGTGGAGAGCACTCATCCATGATGGAAAAGAGAAAAGGGCAAAGAAAGAAGGAAAAATGCCAACTGGACCCGCAAGGTAAATTACAACTTTAATTCAATAGCTTTAATTTTCTATATGTCTAAAATAAAAGTGTGCTACGTCATATCTGACTTCAATATTTTGATGCTAGGTTGCCTGACACCTCAAAGGCAACCAAAGCTAGGATTGAAAAAAAGGGCCATCACAAGCTAGGCCGGGGCAGCTACTTGAAATTAGCCGCAAGAATTGTAATTAAGTAGCTAAACATCTTATAATTAATTGTATCGCCTTCCAACGTTTTTGTAATCCTATCAAATATGATTAAAAATACACAATCATATGTAATGTAGGGTGATGAATTCGGAACAAAAACTACAAAGGAAGATAAAAATATCGCTTTCCATTTAGGCTATCAAGCCGTAGTTGAACGTCGCATAAGCTTGGGGCAGGTCCCAAGATCCAGAATGCCTGATAAGGTAAAACATTAACCTTTCAATATGTTTGTTTTCATCCATAAATTTAATGTCTAACAACTTTGTTTAAATCAGGGGAGAAACACTACCGACGAGGAAAATAACCCAGTTTTAGAGCCAAATGTAGATGATCCTCACGTGCAACCTGATCATTGTAGTAGGGACCAGGCCGACAATGCTACTATTAGTGAGGGCCGTGACGGTAATTAATTTCCACTTATAATTTTTTCTAATTATACCTTGATGGTTGTCCTTATAACGTTTTTTGTTTAAATGACAGAGAATGTTTCCCTTGAGGATCTTACCACTAGAGAGGAAGACAGGGCAACAGTCTCAACGACGACAACTGGTGCACCAGGTAAATAATCTCATTGCAATTTTTTTTTATTAATATTACCGAACTAGTTCAATGATATTTAAAAACTGACAATTAAAATTTAATATTATCTGTTTTTGTAGGCGATGCCCCGTCACTGGATGAGACCAGACATCGTGACTACGCAACTAGGTCTGCAGTGCGGGTCGAAAGGCACGAAACAAGAGCAGAGCATGATGATATTGATGATGTAATTAGGAGCTTTAAAAATAGGAAGAAGAAAAAGAAAATTCGATAATGTAAAATATTGTATTATTATAAGACAAACGTTACCATACTTGGAACGTTTTTTACGTTATATAAAAAACTCATTTATCATACTATTTTTATGTCAAACATTAATTGCAATGTTTCCTTGTGTACTTTTTGTTGAATTGTTTTTTTATTAGTTATTGAATATTTTTTTTTATGCTCATGAAAGTAAAAAATGAAATATAGATTGGGTATTGGGGAATTGAGAGTGATGTGAGGCGGGGGGGGAGGGGCCATAAGAACTTCCACCTTCACGTGGTTGGCCCTGTTTAGTAGAGAATAATTTATTGGAGCGATTTAATCTTGGAGCAAACCTCCCTTGATCCAGCGTAGCAACAAAAAAGTCACTGTTGACTTGGTTGCTACTCTTTGAGATCGTGGGAGGCTTGTTCCAAGTTCATGCGACTCCAATAAATTGTTCTTGAAACGAAGAGGAGCTTCTTCAGGTATGTTTTGACATTTTCAGCATATGTTCTAACATTATCATAAGAATGCATCTTAGAGTAAAAAATACTACATCAATTACTTGTATTTATTGTATAGATAATGATGGATTTTGATTGACTTGGCAGTGTAGGTACAAATCCTCTTACATCATGAGCAATACAACTTGTCAACCAGGGTCATGTCCAGGACATTTTTGCTTGTGCGCTTGACCAAGTTCGTAATGTCACATTTTGTAAGTTCCTTTACAGTTCATAATTCAATATTAAGCTTGTTCATGATTATTATCTAGGTTTTTGTATGTGTTTTTTCATCTATTTGATTGTAAGAAACTCTGCATGTTTCCTGTTGTTCACTATGATTTCTCCATTTACCACTCCCAGGATGAATCCGAATTTATTGTTACATAGGTTACTTTATTGTTACTATGATTTCTCCATTTACGATTTCATAGGTTACATCATGTAAAGTTGTCAATCTCAGGTTGGTGATGAGCTTTAGTTCTCCATATTTGGGGCTTTTCTAATATTTTCTCCCTCATGTCATTCCTGCATCACCTCGTTGTTTGAGCATTCCAATTGTCTACCACTTGTACCAATTGGCACATGTCAATCTCTGAGTGGTGCCACATTTCACCTATTTTCGGCCCACTTGACCACCTGAAAAACTCAAATCCACATACCATGTGTCTTTATCATGGAGTGCCACATGTCCTAGATATTTGGGCCGATAGGCCTTCTGTTATGAAAGAGATCAATTTTTTTTTTGTCAACACTTCTTATCTAGGCACGACACCTGTTACTTGTTTAATCTGACGGTCACAGTCTCTTAGGTTACCTTCTAGGTTTTACATACCACTGGTTTCTGGTATATTTCCATGGAATCGGTCGGAAAATACCAGCAACAATCCACACACCTCCAACCGTCGACAGACCTGCCGTTTTAGTAGCTGCATTTCCGCAACTGCCAATACACCTGCCGTTTTAGTTGCTGCATTTCGGCAGCTGCCAATACACCTGTCGTTTCATTCTCCTGGACTCTGTGTATGCATATTTTTCATATAATTTTATCACGAACTTGGTTGCAGTGCTTTGACATGCCTTTGAATATTTTTGCAGGTTAGAAGACATTTCAGGCCAGAGCTATTGAATAGACTTGATACGATAGTTGTATTTGATCCTCTTTCTCGTGATGAGCTCAGAAAATTTGCTAGACTACATATCAAAGATGTAGTGATTCGTCTTGCAGAGAGAGGTGTTGCTTTAGGGATTACAGATGCTACTCTGGATCTTGTTCTTCAGGAAGCCTATGATCCTATAAGTAATCACTTTGTTTTGCTTTCTTTCTTATTCAGAGTCTATCTTGCCAGGGGATGTGCCCGTTATGGTTTGTTATGAGACCGTTGTCAATTTCATCACCGTCCCTCATAATATGTTTGATTGTGTTTATAAATAATAAGCAATTATTACACCAAACAATAAACAATTAACTGTACCATGAGTAATATGATATCTTGAAATAATTCTTATTATAATTTCATAACCTCTGCTCTCACTTGGTGGTGTCTATATCACTAAGCATGTCTTCTTTAAACTTATAGTTACAGCAGACAATGAACAATCAACTGCACTGTGAGTGATATCTTGTAATAATTCTTATTATAATTTCCTAACCTCTACTCTCACTATGTGTATATATCACTAGGTGTATCTATTTTAAAATTATAGTTTCAATGGTAGATAAATTGTTATCTTAAAATTATAGCTTTGATGGTGATACCTTGTGATTGATAATGCAGTTTGAAGCGGCTTTGGCTTTGACTAATATAGTCTCAGGAACCTCTCAGAATACAAAGGTTGTGATTGATTACGGGGCACTGCCTATATTTGTGGAACTTATTACCTCTGGGAATGATAATGTTCGAGAACAGGTAGCACGTTTATTTTAGAGGCATAAAATTATTCTTCCCAACTATCTTTATATGTCTGTAATTTTGGAATTTGATTTAAAAAACTAATACCCAAATTTGAGTTCAACTGGTGTTCATGTAAGGATGTTTGGGCTTTGGGAAATATTGCTGGAGACTCTGCAAAATTTAGGGATCTTGCCCTCAGTCATGGAGCTCTGAGGCAGGTGCTTGCCCAGTTGAGTGATACTGCCAGAATTTCAATGATAAGAAATGCTACATGGGCTACCCGTCGAATGCTGCCATATGGCTTATTACTATTTGAGCAATTAGCGGGTACATTTTGCAACCCTCTTCTTCTTGGTTCGCAGATACTGTGGATTTTTTTTTATAGATCTTGGTGCTTGGTAGATTTGGACGTAATATGGACCTAGGCGCTTGTTCATTACAATGACTACGTCATCAGGTTTTAGAAAATGCTCAGAAATTTGGGTTTCACAAGGGGATTACCCTTGCTTGCAATTATCGATTATCAATCACATTCAAAAAAATTCTTTCGTAGCATTGCTGAGCTCTTTGTAGGTGAATTTCCGAGGCAATTTCACAATATCTGAACTAAATTTGTCTGTCCTTTTCAATACTTTGCGCTTGTAACAGAACCAGAAAAACAATCTAGTGGCCAATGCAACAACAACAACACCTCCTGTTGCAATGCCTGCAATTCAACCTCTCTGCATGCATGAATGACTATGGTACCCTCTTTTGTGAACATGTACTGGAGCTGAAGGTACTGGTTTCCATTAGGATCGTGGAATTAAACATCCAAAATAGTATCAAATTCCACTGCAATTGTATTCCCCGGCGAGGGAAATAGTTCATTGAGACCTGTTGGACTCATCACCCCCAAATAGCCTCCGGGGCTACCCAGAGTGTGATCATCTGGAGAAATAACAAATGCTGATCAATCCCCAATTGAAACAAGAATAGGTCCCACATTGGTTACAGAAAATGAGAAACATGTTTTGAAAGAAGAAGAAACTTTTGTATTAGGGTCCAGAAATCTAACTGGTCTATTGTACAATGCCCTACCTGCACTTCAAATTGGTACTCCCAACTCCATGCTAAGGCTCACTGTGCCATTCTTCAGATGAGCATATTAACCTAAAGTTTGATTCCAAAAAACCCAAGTCCCCTGTTCTATGCCCAAGACCTCTGTTACAACGAGTAGAGTTCTGAGCGAAATACTTCACAATAGGAAGCAAAAGAAACATCGCAAAATTGCTCCGCTTTAGACTGATAATTTTATGTGCGAAAATTCAACTGCGGACAGTAAAAACATAATATCAAACACAACCAATCCACAATGGAATTTGAACATGAGGATTTATAACTAGAGAAAACCCTCTCCAGGTTAAAAGAATTCCAGAATGGCTTTAAGATTCTAATTTCCACTAATGAGCGCTTACAACACCATATCAATTATTGTCACAATGAAATCTGCTGGAAGAAAAGCCCTTGTACAGTTATAACATTTCCACAGTGGAAGCAAGAATATTTCTATCTCTCATGATCTGGTTCTGTGGTCAGATCCTTTGCTATGGTTGTCTTGTTCTGCTAAATGTGAATCTATCTTAGCTTTGGCTCTGTTTCTCATTTAGGATCGTGGCTATCTGATCTTGCTGTGGCTTTGACTATACAAACTTGTTCAATAGGAAAATGTTGACTCTGCTATATATAGGAGCTTCAATGGGTGCTCTCAAACTTCTCTACTACAGTAGTTGCACTCTCAATGGACTTCTACAACAATTGGCACCATCAATCTGCTTTGTTACAATGATGGCTCACGTCAACAAACTGTGCTACAACCATTGGCACCATGAATCTTCTCTCTGCTTCGTCAAATGGTTGGCACCATCAACTGACTTTGCGCTCCTCGGGGTGATGACAGTGGCAAACACTTTTTTGGGAAGCTTTTTTTTGTCTCTGATTCAAGGCAGAACTATGTTGGCCTTGTTTTTTTAGTCCTTGGAACTTAGTTCTCTCATATTTTCCATCCTATCCCCAGTTTGCTACTGAGAAAGAAATAACTTCACGATATCAAAATTGACTATTTTTGGCCATTTATCTTTAGTAATGGTACAACTTTAATTTGGTGCATTCGTATAGTATCTGAAGAGCACTCTCAAGTTGTTATTCAGTATTTTAGCATAACTACTACATTTAACTGCCATGCTCTAATATTTATATCAACCATAAGCATTCTTAAGGTAGTTCCACGTTTGTGAAGCAGAAGGAATGCTTTTGACAGCTTCTTATCATAGTGGTACAATTCTATTCATAGTTTATCTTTTATAAACCTCCAATTTTCCAAACGTAGTAGAGACTACAGTTTTCATCTCAAATTTTGGACAACTTTGTTTAGTATTCTACAGAAAATGCATTAAGAATACAGTGATGTGTCTACTAAGCACAAATAATTGTTGTACTGAGTCATCTAAACATCTTGACATCCTTGTTTTATATTCCTTTTCTATTTTCGTAAATTTTCCTCTACTACGGAAAATGTAATTATATTAATTTTTTTCCATCGATATACGGATTGGATCTAATTAGATGTAAACCCTTGCTACAGTGGTTATTCGAATGGGTTAGAATGTGCATTGTTATTTGTTTCTTTTGAAATACATGCATTACCACTACGTGAGATCTTTGCATTAATTTTGAAATGTTGAGATCTTTGCATTGATGTTGCCTCTGCTTGGTGGTGTCTCTGAGATTGAGCTGATCCAAAGGCAATGGATGTGCATTAGCAATCGATTGCTCTTTGCTAGTACTGTAATCCAAATCCTATAGCATGCAAACAGGTGCCGCAACAATTATATCTAGGATTGATCATTTTTTTCTCACCTTCACTTTAGGCTTGGAAAAATTTGTTCCAGATTTTTTAGCATTTGACTCACCTGATAGACAGTGATCTATGTGGGCATTTAATGCTATATTGGATGTAGATGAGAAATATCTACAAACATGACAAACTTTTGGTATCATGGCCTCTGGAAGAGATCCCAGATTCCCAAATTTTTCGTTCTTCCCAGAATCTGCCTTGTAGGCTCCTGCCTCTTCTACACTGCTTGAATTGGAGCACCTCCATTATGATATCAAATCATCCGCTACTATTAAATGACACAGGTCGCAGATGCTTTGATAGACTTGCCTTTTGGGCACTTCACCATGAACCAAGTTTTAAAATGTCACAACCCACTTGATACTTATCCCTAGCAAAAGTGTCACATGTGAAGATCAGGCTTTTGATGAAGCGAATAACTTGGTAAAGAGAATTTTTTATTACTTATGTATTCGGCCCAACAATATAGATTTTGATGCACTATCATTTTTAACCATGTGCTGAAAAACATACAAAAAACTATGTTTTTAGTGAAATTTGAGTTCACAAGAATCGATGCCAGTCAAAATCTAGACCTTGTTCCCAGCTTACTAGTAAAATGCGGTACTCATATTTCATGCAAGTAATGGAATTCCTTTTTTGTTGTTTTATCTCATCTTATTCTAACTTCCAAGTCTAGCATCAATGATTGTCTTATGCTTCAGAAAAACGGTATTATGCTTTAGAGAAGTGTATCTACTTCTTATTATACTTCTTAACTTCCAAGTCTAGCATCAATGATTATTTTATGCTTCACACATAATCTAGTTTTCATTATACTCCTTGAAACATTTTTTATTAGTTGAATGAGACAAACTTAAAAGGAGTAAGCTAATATATTAGCAAAAGGATTTTTGTCACAAATCTAAGATTCTTATAGGAATTCAATGGAAATTTCAGGCATCACCTGAGTAATCTTCAGTGTCTGTAAATTTTGACATCCAGAGCGAAGTTTGTTACAAAATTAGGCAGCTCCTACTTGAAAACATGTTGATGTTGATGCGTAGCAATCTCCTTCATTTATAGCCATGTGTTGGAATATTTGAAAATTCCAGAATAAAAATGGAGAGAGTAATACTCTCCTCTTCTAACACCCAGAAAATATTGAAATTTCTTCACTGGAGACAGAGTTCAACACTTTGAAAGATTTCTATTCCTTAAAAAAAAAACTATTACAAATTCTTCCTCACTGAGAGGGATTACAAAATGTGACTGCTGCAAAATGCAGTGCACTCAAAATTCTTCTCTGTCTCTAAAAATACGCACTGTTGTGCTCTTCAAAACACTTACACTGCTATTGTGTGTAATAATAAACTTTAAAACTACATTCTGAAACAGGCTCACAACGATTTTCTTTTATATGCAACGCATATATTAAAAACATAACAAAACTATGCAAATAACAAATCTATTAAAATGCTCCTGGGGTCCACAATTTATAAATGTTTTAATATATATATGAAATATATATATATATATATATAAAACATATATACGTCGCATTTAAAACAAAATATTACCAAAACCAGTGTTGGACCTTAAAAAACAATAAAACTATTCCGCCACGTGTTATATAAAATAAAACATATAACAAAAACTTTGTCAAAACTTCAAACGAACCCTTTAGCCATGGAGCCCGCCGGACTTCAAACATCAATAAACCATAATTCAAACCAAATTCGCGTTCCAAAATAGCCTACTAACGTCAGCCAATTTTGTGACGTGAAAACCAAATTAATTCCGCCCTAATATTTTTCGGGTCCGAATTTGGGCTGGCATACGGAGATAGAGTTGTGACGCGAATTTCTTATCAAATTCGCCCTAATCTTTTTCGGGTCCATATTTCCACTGCGCGAGCAGCCCAAACAAAGATCTGCTCCAATCAATTTCTGCCACGTGTCCTCCTCTGGCTTGTCATATCAATCGCATTAAGTTTTAACGTCGCTGTTCAATCAATGGCATTAAGTTTTAACACTGTTAAAGATCGGACCTCCACTTCTGTTAGCAATTCCGCATGCTCCAATATGATCCAGCCTTCGGCTCTCATCAATGAGATTTATGACAGGCGTTCTTCGATGCCATTGCAGTCAGGTCGATAAAATGGTGTTTCGCTATGGTTTCTTAGACGAGCCGCAACCTTTGAATTGCAAATGATCTCTGGTTGTTGGGTTACACTGCCTTCTCACTGTGACAGGAAGGAGAAGCCAGCTGAACTGCTACTTAGACCTTCCTGCAAATATGCATTTCTCTCGGTCTGGTCTGTGTCTGTCTTCCTTGGTTTCTTGGAATCCTGCTTCTCCGTCTCGTCTTGTGCCCACTACTGAGACTGCACCCATGCATTGCATGCGTCAAATGATGCGTTGCCGCAGGGGTAGCACCAGAGGCCAACCCCTGCGCGCTCCCTCCAGCCCCTCAACCGAGTCGTCTTCCCAATCAAGTGATTATTACACAGGCCGCTATCCAAACACTAGAAGTAGGTGAGGTCGAGTTCTAGGATCTGGCCACCGTATGGGCTCCCCTGCTCCTCATTTCCCCACCACTTCACCTTCTCCCATGACGCTCACTGTGCTTTTTTTGTTTAATTTCTCTCTGAACCGCCCACAAATCACAGCTTTAATCACCGTGGTTTTCCGTGAAGAGGCCCAAGTGGAGGAACAATGCACCCGTCCGGCGGGTCTGAGCTCAGAAAAAACCCAGATTTTAGGCCTTCAGGAGGGGAGCGATGGCGTGAATGTACAGGAACCGGATGCTCGAGATCCTGGACCTTCCGTGTCTGAAGCTGCTCCCACCGAAGGGTGGTGCCGAATTGTCGAAGAACCACCAAATGAGTAGTTGTTTCTCTTTGATTTGGTTTTCTTGCTTCGCAGCCCACTTAATTGGGCATGTTTTTGTTTATATTACTGTGCTGGACCTTTGTTTTATTTTTGAATTCTGTAAACAATGGTTCCCCTACGTGGGCAATACGTTCAAGATTGGTTTCCCTGTATGAGGGCAGTCTTTTGTTTTGATTTTTTGACAAATTTGCCATAAGTCTGGGCAATGTTTTTGACTTCGGTCATGCTATAATTTTATTCCCACTGTTAATAGATTAACCTTACTTAGAAAAAAAAAAATTTACCCTGTTTCTATTTTAAACCTGTTTTTTGAATACAGAGCCATGTTTATATGATTGTTTATAGTCGAAGCGTTGCGGGGTGGTTTATTATATTAATATTTCATGGTCGAATTATGTTCATAACAATTGGAATGCCCACAATTCATAAAAAATATTGGATATTTACTGTCCTGTTTTAAAGTTTCATTTTTATGTTTGTCGAAGGATGGTGCCGAATTGTCGAAGAACCACCGAATGAGTAGCTGCTTCTCTTTGTTTTGGTTTTCTTGCTTCGCAGCCCACTTAATTGGGCATTTTTTTGCTTATATTACTATGCTAGACCTCTGTTTTATTTTTTAATTCTGTAAACACTGTAATCGTCAAAGATATCAAAAGATGGTTCCCCTACGTGGGCAATGCAACGACCTGAAAAACGTTCAAGACTGGTTTCCCCGTATGAGGGCAGTCTTCTTTTTTGATTTTTTGATGACAAATTTGCCATAAGTCTAGGCAATGTTTTTGACTTTGGTCATGCTGTAATTTTATTCCCACTGTTAATAGATTAACTTTACTTAGAAAAAAAAAAATGTTGCCATGTTTCTATTTTAAACCTGTTTTTTGAAATATAGAGCCATGTTTATATGATTGTTTATAGTCGAAGTGTTGTGGGGTGGTTTATTATATTAATATTTCACGGTCGAATTATGTTCATAACAATTGGAAAAAAAAATGTTTCCCTGTTTCTATTTTAAACCTGTTTTTTGAAATACAGAGCCATGTTTATATGATTGTTTATAGTCGAAGCACTGTGGGGTGGTTTATTATATTAATATTTCATGGTCAAATTATGTTCATAACAATTGGAAAAAAAAATGTTGCCCTGTTTCTATTTTAAACCTATTTTTTGAAATATAGAGCCATGTTTATATGATTTTTTATAGTCGAAGCGCTGCGGGGTCGTTTATTATATTAATATTTCACAGTCGAATTATGTTCATAACAATTGGAAAAAAAAAAAACGTTGCCCTGTTTCTATTTTGAACCTGTTTTTTGAAATACAGAGCCATGTTTATATGATTTTTTATAGTCGAAGCGCTGCGAGGTGGTTTATTATATTAATATTTCATGGTCGAATTATATACATAACAATTGGAACGCCCACAATTCATAACAAATATTGGAGATTTATTGTCTTGTTTTAAAGTTTCATTTTTTTTTTTTTAAATTGAACCTGTCGTCGGTATACCGACGCTTTGTAAGTGTTAGTCTTCCGACGTCTTGAACGATTTCCATTTTCGTCGGTCTTGTGACGTCCGTCGATATTGCGACAGTTCTTCCTAGGATCGGTATTGCGACGCTTTTGGAATGCGTCGGTATTGTGATGCTTTTGCAATGCGTCGGTCTTGCGACACTTTTGTACGGCGTCGAAATTGCAGCAGCTTAAAAACGTCGGAGTAGTGACAGTATAAAAACGTCGGAAGAGCGACATTAAAAACGTCGAACCACATTTCGTCGAAATTGCGACAGTTTACCCGACGGTATCAAAACGTCAGAAGAGCGACGTTAAAAGCGTCGGACCACATTTCATCGAAATCGCGACAGTTTACAAACGTTGGAAGAGCGACGGTTTGGGAAACGTCGAAAGAGCGACGCTTGTTTGGAAGCGACGGAAAAAGTGTCGATAGTGCGACACTTTGTCAAGGCGTCGGAATTGCGACGTAATGGCAAACCACGTTTTGCCCGTCCTCGAACTATCGCTCTTGCGATGACTATGTGTCGGAATAGCGACGAAGTGGCCGTCAGAAATTGGGCCAAATTTTCTAGTGGAGGAAATTACTATCTTTTAGGAGCTAATTTCCTCAAGGATTGTGCAAGGAAATAGGAGGAATTTGGGGCCTTGAATTGGCTAAGTGTTGGCTACAGCAGGACAATCAACAAGAGAACATGTTTACAGTGCAGGGTGTGCTTCTATATTGGAGAAAGACATTTTAATAGTTTCTCACTCTCATTTGATTAATGAAAATAAATGGAGGGTTTTTTCCCAGTTGGGTTCCCACATAAAATCATTTTGTTCTTGTGTTTTTGATGGTTGCATGTGTTTCTAAATTGTGATTTCCATTTCATAGAATAGTAGACAAAATTTGTAATCTCTTGTTATCAATTTGAATAAATCAGTAGTAGAAAAATTATATTAATCTGTACATGGTATCATAGCATAAATCACACTAGAAACCAATTAATAGAGCTTCTCCTTTAGAGATTTCAATTTGCATATTCAGTAAAGTATTTTTCTTCTGTGTGGGAAAATTGATTTAAAAGGATTAAGATTGGAGTATGCCCTTGAGGGAACATCGAATTCATAGATTGGAAGGATAGGCTGGAGGTTGTACTTGATGAAAATGGAGTGTTGGAGTACACCAAAACTGGTATTCCAAAACCAATAGTATCAAATGCACAAAAATGAGTTGAGTGGAAGAAGGATATCGCAAAAGACACGAGGATCATCCTGGAGGGTGTGAGAGACCACATACTCTCAAATTTACATGGAAAGGAGAATCCATTTTCTATGTGGAATACCCTCACTGATTTATTAAAAAATGGTAGTGATGTTAGGAAATTGGTATTGAGGGACACACTTAGAAACATCTGGAAGCATAAAAATCAAACCATTCCACATTACGTCCCTAGATTCACTTAGTGTCAATATGATTTGGAGGAGTTGAAGAAAATATTCCCTCTTCAGAATTAGTGAGCCTACCTCTCCCAAGCCTTCCAAAATCCTAGCAAAACTACCAGGACTCTGTAAATGGAAGGTACAAATCGCCAAATTGGGAGATAATTTGGTATGATTTGGCACAGGAATGAATTTAGAGGAACATTAGAAATGGAGTAACATCAAAATATGAGGAAGATATTTTCCTTGGTCGAGAAGGGAAAGAAAGCTAAGGGTAAGAATGCCCAAATCAAGCTAGATTCAACAAGAAAAATGGAAATAAGAAGGACCTAAGTAAGATAAATTGTTTTCATTGCCATGGATTTCAACATTATGCAAAAAAGTTTCAACACAAGAATTATAATAAGAATCCTTCACGAGGAGTAAGAGGTGAAGCACTTGCCTCACAATTCAAATTACACTTCACTCTCATTGCATACATGGCAAACATTGTAATGGGGAATGTGTGGTATCTAGATTTAGGTGCCTCATTCCATATGACATGATGCAAATATTTCTTCAGTAGCCTAGATGATAAGGATCTCCAGATGCACATAGAAATTAGGGATGATGGGTAGTTTAGTACCAAAGAAATTTGTACTGTAACTTTTAAGAGGGATTCAGGCTCCTATCTTCATCTGAAATATGTTATGTATGTACTTGGGCCGAAGAAGAACCTGACCTCTATAGTTGTATTGGAGGATAAAGGCCATGATGTTGTTTTTAGTAAAGGGAAAGCCTTTCTGAGACATGTAGCTACCAAGTAGGTGAAACATATTATATTTCAGGTAAATAATATCTACAAACTTGAGGTTGAATCTTGCACTGCAATGAACAACAAGGTATAAAAGGTACAAATTTGAGATGTTGGAGAACTCTCACATATGCTGATGTCACACTTACACCATGGGGCCTTTAAAATTATGCAATAGATTACCACCAGTCTCCAAAAATGTGCCCTTGACCAACATGATGTCTACAAGGGATGCACATTGAGGAAATATGTCAAATCCACCTTCCAGGGTTGAAATAGCAGAGTTGGATAAACCTTGGAATGAGTCCACTATGATGTATGTGGAGCATTTTCTATATAAAAAAAACATATGTATTATGTGATTTTTGTTGATGTCCTTTATAGAAAATGTTGGATCTTCTTCATTTGAAGAAGGATGAAGTTTTCTCGATTTTTTTTGAATTGAAAGCATTGGTTGAAAAGGAGGTTGATAAAAAACTAAAATCCCTAAGAAGTGATAGCAGAGGTGAATTTGTTTCTAGCACCTTCAAGTACTTTTGTTCCAAAGGGCGTATTATAAGAGAATTGATAACACCCCATAACCCATAGAAAAATGGGCTGGTTGAAAGGAAGAACAAAAGCATAGTGGGCGAAATAAGAGCCATGTTGCATGATCAAGGGCTACCATTACATCTATGGGAAGAAGTATGCAACACCATAGTTTATTTTGCAGAACAATATCCCTCATAGAATACTTGGCATGATCACACCCAAAGAAGATTTCTATAGGAGGAAGGAAAATGTAAATCATTTTAGAATTCTTGGAGTTATTGTGTATTTTCATGTCTCTGAGGATAACAAGAATAAAATTGATCCTAAAAGTTATAAGGGAGTCTTTTTAAGATACACATAGACACCGCATAATTACCAGTTGTATTTTACCTCAGTTAGGGTGACCGTGGCGAGGAGAGATGCCAAATTTTATGAGGATAAAGCTATGAGATGCTCTCTAGAGCAAGAGTTGAGTATCCCATCTGAGGAGATTCTAGAGCCAAAGGAGGAGCCTCATGTAGAGCTTCAGGATGTTGTGGAGTAGCCACATGCAGAGGAGCAGACATGAGGTTGAGTGGAGGCATCCACTCAACCAGAATATTCCATAGAGGGGAGGAAGAGAACCATAGAAGATGAAAAATTGGTATTGGATGCACGGGAGCATGTGGGACCTCCTACATCTCAGCGTAGGCAGATGAGGTCACCAAACATGTACACTAGGTATATGGATCTCATGAAAGAGCTCATTGAGACATATCCTTCTTCATTTGAGGAAAAAATTTCTCAACCAATGTGGGTTGATGCCATGGTGGAGGAGCATGACTCCATCATGAATAATAGTGTATGGGAGGTGGTGTCGATACCAAAGAACAAATCAGTGGTTGGTTATATATGGATATACAAAGTGAAGCATGGAATTGATGGGAGCATCGAGAAGTACAAGGCCAGATTTGTGGCCAAAGGCTTCTCTCAGGTAGAGGGAGTGAACTATTAGGAAAAATTTTCCCTCTGGAAATATATTCCTCGATCAAATCCATTATAACATTAGTTGCATAGATGGGGTGGAAGATCCATCAAATGGATGTGAATACCGTCTTTCTCAATGGTGTTGTTGAGGAAGAAATTTACATAGAGAAGTTAGAGGGATTTGAGACATATGACAGGGAGACACGTGTGTAGACTCACGAGAGCCCTATATCGTCTCAAACAGGCACCCCAAGAATGTTACACTTGGATTGACACATATCTTAGTGGATTGGGCTTCACCAAAAGTGATGTATATGCCAATCTCTATTGGAATTGTGGTAGATGGAAAGTTGCTAATATTGGTTTTGTATGTTGATGACTTGATACTTACAGGGGATGAGAAGTTGATCCACTCTTACAAGGATGACCTTGCAAGAGAATTCGATATGAGAGACATGGGTTTGATGCATTACTTCCTTGGGTCGGGGGTATGGTAGGGACATGGAGCGTTGTTTGTGAGTCAGAGGAAGTATTCTTATGAAATAATTCATTGATTCACATGGAGAAATGCAAGCCTGTGGACACTAGAGGAAGGAGATTTCTTCTTCAAGAGATGCATTAGACGCTACCATATACAGAAAAATTGTGGGATCCTTGATGTATCTGGTGGACACAAGGCCTCAAATATTCTATGTAGTTAATTAGTTGAGTCAATCCATGGTGAAGCCTACCAAGTTGTATTGGGAGGTAACAACACATGTGTTGAGGTACCTCAGAGGCACAATTGAGTATGGGTTATGGTACATGAGGACAAAGGGAGTGAAGCTCCAAGGCTTCACTAATGCAGATTCGGTAGGGAGCTCATCAGGCAAAAAATTACTTTATGTGCGATCTTCAATGTTAGGTATGCAACTATTTCCTTGTATAACAGGAAACATAGGTCTATGGCACTCAACTCAATAGAGGCTAAAAACAAGGTTGCAAGTTAGAAACATGTGAGACCATATGGATGAGGAAAATACTTGTGGCTCTTTTCAGTGAGGCAATGGATTTGAGAATGATTTATTGTGATAATCAGAGTTGTATCAAACTCTCTAAGAATCTGGTATTTCATGAATGGTCCAAGCACATTGATATTAGGTGTCAGCACTTGTGGGATTGTTTGCAGAGAAGAATTATGATGCTACAGTAAATTCCAACTGAGGAGCCAAGATCTAAAAAATTGAAATGCTAACAAAATGAGAGAACACAGTAAATAAGACCACAAAGATTTTTTTTTTATAAAACAAAGAATAATTGTAGAAGCTACATTGTGGTGGACAATTTGTCCTTTTACAAAATGAGACTTGTTAATTATAGCATTTTTTTGTTACAATACCATAGGTAAATTCCATGGGTGGGTAAATACCATGGGTGGATCTCACTTAAAATACCATGAGCAAATGAATACCATGGGTGGATGCCACATACAATACCATGTGTATTCCATGGGTGGATAAATACCATGGGTGGATGAATACCATGGGTCGATGTCATTTACAATACCATGGGTGGATGGATAACATGGGTGGATGAATAACATTAGTGGATGAATACCATGGGTGGATGCCATTTTCCATTCGGATCATTCCTCCTTCCTTAAGAAGCAATGGTATCCACTGCATGAATTTCACTCCTAAGAAGCCTTTGTTGAATATGAAGAGCCACTTAAGAGAAAGGTTTTGTGTGGTTAACCCATAACCGTGATGAACGAAGATCTGAGGATGTAGATACCCTGTAATGCTTGTGACCAATTGTGATATTGATAGTGTGCGAACTAGCAAATGGAATTCAATGAAGTGTGGGTTTGTGGATGACGTATAACCATGACAAACGAAGATCCGAGGATAGAGATACCCTTTAATGCTTGTGACCAACTGTGATGCTACAATGTGTGGCCTAGAAAATGGACTTCGATTAAGTGTGGGTTTGTGGATGACCCAGGCCCATGAAAAATGAAGATCCAAGGATAGAGATACCCTGTAATTCTTGTGACCAACTGTGATACTAACAGTGTGTGATGTAGTAAATGGACTTCGATGAGAAGGATTTTCTGTGGTTGACCCATAACCGCGATGTTGACTGTTAATGAAGTAGAAAGTGCCTACATAGCCTAGGGTGGGAGGGCACGTCTCCAAAGAACCAAAGCGAAATGCTTCTTTTCTGAAACTGATGAATGTGACGCAGGTGCCTACAAAAGTGGGGTGGGAGGGCATGTCTCCAAAGGGAACCCAGTATGAATGTTGCTCCAGATTCAAAATGGGCATAAATTGGTCAATATAACTCAGAATTTATTATAACTTGTTTTCAGAAATAGAATGATAATTCTCATCTTCCCATGTGTTTGAAATCACTTTCTGGAGACTCTAGACTCTTAGATTCATGCTAGAATTGTCTCGCCGTCACAAAATTTCTGAACAAATAGCTGATTTTAAATCAGCGATAACTCCCTTGTCCGAACTCTGATTCGACCCAATTTTTTTTTGAAATTAGATGATTTTTCAAGGGAAGCTCAGTTATATAATAATTTCTCTAAAATTTTTCACTAAAAACTACAAAAAATGATAGGAGAGCAGTTGTCCACAAATTTTTGTCTAAACAATTTCTACAACATTGCTGATTTTGAATCAACGATATCTCCCTCATCCAGATTCTAAATCGACTAATTTGTTTTAGAAAATGGCTATTTTTTTCTCAAGGAATCCATATCTGATATTTTTTTCTAAAAATTTTGCACAATATTTTCAAATATTCTCTACAAACTAGTCGCCCAAAAAATTCCTACAAAAAAATGAAAAAAAAACAAGAAGTATTCCCACTTGGTCCAAGAAAGCTCCGTGGAGGTCGTGAAACTTGCATGGGGTTTTTTCAATATGGCTACAAAACTTTGAAATTGAAATATGCTTAAAACCCTTATTCCCATGCATTCGTAACCTGAATCTGATACCACTGATCTGAATCTTGGGGAGAGGCCCCCAAGATCTGAAAACTTGAAATGCCAACAAAATGAGAGAACACACAGTAAATAAATCCACAAAGATTTTTTTTAATTAAAACATAGAATAACTGTAGAAGCTACATTATGGTGGATAATATGTCCTTTTCCAAAATGTGACTTGTTACTTATAGCCTTTTTTTTTTACAATACCACAGGTAAATTCCATGGGTGGGTAAATACCATGGGTGGATCTTGCTTACAATATCATGGGTGAATGAATACCATGGTTGGATGCCACTTACAATACCACGGATGAATTCCATAGGTTGATAAATACCATGGGTTGATGAATACCATGGGTTGATGCTAATTATAATACCATGGGTAAATTCCATGGGTGGATGGATAACATGGGTGGATGAATACCATGGGTGGATGCAATTTTCCATTCGGATCAGTAGCATCATGCAGATATCTTGATAAAGGAATTTTCAAGAGGAAAATTCGAATTCCACAAGTGTAGGATAGGGGAAGTGAAAAATCCATTTCTTAATAAGAGGGAGTGTTAGAAATTATAGCAAGAAAGTCTAAATTTGACTTCTGCCTTAGTCAAGTCAAATTTAGTAATTCGATTTTCCACATCAATAGGATGACTTGGATTGTAGTTAACTTGTGTGACATGGATTTTTCTACTAGTTTGATTAGTAAATTCAAGATATAGGGTAGACATAGAGTTCTGCATGTAGTGATTGCTAAAATTTAGAAATCTAGTTCAGTTGTTTTCAGTTTAACTCAATTAACTAAGCTCAAGTAAATAGTTGAGTTAGTTGAAGGTCAGTTGAGTAGTAGAACCATTGTTAACTCAATAATCTCTCAGTTAAACTAGTAAATTAAGTAAAAATAGCCAAACATGCATGGAATTCAAATTTCCTAACTAGAGTAGAGGAAAAGGAACATTGTAATTATCATTTGTATACTATTTGAGTGTACAAGATTGGAATTTAAGCAGGTGAATCATTCCTTGGAAATTATGCAAGCAAATAGGAGAAAATTCATTTCATTTAGGAGCCAATTTACTCAAGGATTCCACAAGGAAATAGGAGGAACTTTGGGCCTTGAATTGGATAAGTGTTGGCCAGAGCATGAAAATCAACAAGAGAATGATTTTATAATGTAGGGTGTGCTTCTGGATTGAAGCAAGACATTGTAATAGTTTCTCATTCTCATCTGATTAATGAAAAGTAGCAGAGGGGTTTTTCCTAGTTGGGTTTCCCTGTAAAGTCATTATGTTCTTGTGGTTTTAATGTTTGCATGTCATTACATGTGTTTCTAAATTGTGATTTAAATTCTGCAGAATAGAAAAGGAAATTTGTAATCTCTTATTTCCAGTTTGAATACTATTGTAGTAGAAAATTTCTATTAATTTATACACATTCTTAATATAAGGGAGCCCAAGACAATTATCGGTGGCATGCCCAACAACATCACACAAATCACATGGAGGCGAAGGATTTGGAGCTTTAGGAGGAGTGGGGGTTGCTTGGGGTGCCTTGTATTTGTTTCCCTTTTCTAGGATTTCCCCCCATCATTAGATGCTTCCGCAACAAGAGTTCCTTCCTATTGTGGTTTTCGTGGAACTTAATCAAAGGAAGGGGTGGTAGGAATTAGTTGGACCAAGGTCAAAGTAGTATAAGGTTTGAGTTGGTCGGGAGGAGTGTCTACAAGAGAATCAATATACCATATTGGGATCCCCAAGATGATGTTGGGAAGACTTAGAATGGCCATTACAAGAGTATAAAATATTCCTCATGGTGGGAATAAGAAAGGTATATAACCAGACGGGTAATGACCTAGAGAGACTGCTCCTGGATGGGAAAGTCCTGGACGAATGGTTCCTGGTGGAAAAGGACTGGAAGAGATACCAGCAAAAGGGAACTGGCCTGGATAAATTGTACCTGAAGAAAAATTTAAGTCTTGAGGAGGGACTTGAATAGGAGTTGGCTGCTAGGAAGACGTACCTAACCACTTTCCTATGGCCCGTGATGCTTGAAGCATGAAAAAACTCAAAGAGATAGGCTCAGAAGGAGTAGGAGGTGGGCCATAATAAGACATAAGAAATGTGGAATATTTATATACCCAAATGGAAACATCGGTAAGGGTATGGGTGGTCTTATTACTAGTCATCGATGAGATAGTGGTTTGAGGGGAGGTCTGATACTAAGGATCATAGTAAATAAACTGATCGATAGTGACGATAATTTCCATTATGAGGGAATCACCTCTTGAGAAAGAAATAGGATGTGATAACTGACATTCCATATGTGTAACTATGACCCAACACGATTTTATAATCTAAAGGGGCATTGATGACTTCGATATCAATCAAGACCGTCTTGCCAGCAATAGTGATGGGGCAGTTGCGATATATACTGAGGGGTTACGAGGGGTGACCATCCCAAGCTTGAAGAGTGATAGTGGATGGTGATAGGTCAGGGGAACCAAGTAGCTTCTAGACACTAGAAACCATCATAGAGATAGAGGAACCTTCATCTATTATACAACGCTCGACAATGGATTTTTTTATGGAGACTAGTATCTGAAAGGTAATAGATGAAGGAAGCGGGGGATGTTTCACTTTATCAAAATAAAAGAAAATAATACAATAATAATAAGGATATAAAACACCCAAATAATGTAGTAGAGATTTCCATTGGGATGGGCACATCTGAAGGACTTCCAACATTGACATGGCAGCAAGGGACTGAACCAAGTCATCTACTATATTATATGTATGGGTGGCTTTAAAAGATGCAACATTTCAACGTAATGAACCTTTTTTGATATGTAAGGTACCATTTGGTGGCGAAAGGGGCTCAGTGGAACTTTTGGGATGGGAATCAGTCACTAACTTATCAGGAGGGTTGTCATACTTGCGAAACCATGTCTAGAGGTTGACGTCTTTAGAATTCATCATGAGGATCTGAAATTAATATTTCCATATTTGAAGGTTGGGAGGTTATAGTACTCTGGGCAGGTGATCCAGGTGGATATTGGTAGCCACCCAAATTTTCCACTTGCGACCCTACCATATTTTCTTTTAGCTTTTCAGATTCCTTAATTGTAGCACAGTTTACTATTTTTGGCAGTTTTTCGGGTCCTAAACTTCTAGAGTTGTTTTTAGGCCCTAAATGACGTTTTTTTTGGAAACCAAGACTTACATGGGTCCTCAAATCATGTTGGTAACTTTCAAGTTGTATTCCTTGGATAGATGTTACTAACGAGGTATTGTGTGTGTCAAACATATACTATATGCCAAAGTTACGACCCTGGGAAGTTGATGTACCAATTTACCCAAACGGAGCCCATAGTTTTGGCACTTCATGTCCTAGGGTTGGGTTTTTGGATATTTATCATTTTCCATTGTTTCTCAATAATAAATAGACCTTCGATCCTCATTGTAACACAGTTCAGAGGCATGTAGCAATCACATCTCTTCTTAGAGATAAGCTACCATCACCCGAGCTAGTATATTTCCATTCTGTCTGTAAGCTTATTTCAGTTATTTGATATTAATGAAATGAAGTATATTTTCTGCTTGATCTTTGTGTTTATTTTTATTTCTATATTTTATTATGTTCCTGCATAAATATGGATCAGTGGTATTAGAGTGGTCTTCTCTTTCTCGATCTTTCTTTGCATGCCCCCAACGAGATCAGGGTATAAGAAGTTAGGGCTCGATCTGGTTGAACATTTGCAAGGTTATCCTCAATAACCCTGACGACCTCCCATGGTGGAGGTAAAGAAAGACGAGGGAGCAGGAGATCCTATAAAAATATTACTCAAGGAGGCCCTCGAGAAACAGAGGAACGTGATGATGGATAACTTTTCCCAAATCCTTCAACGACTACCTATCGGTGAGACATCTTCATTCGGTAGCCACTCTGGAGGCACCACTCCTTTTAAGGTTCAAGTTAACTTTGACATTCACATATTTGAGGGACAAATAGATGCTATAAATGCTGATATTGTAGATATATGGTTGAATCTATTAGAAGGATAATTTCCGGTTCATGAATTCTCCAATCGGGAAAAGATTAATTTTCCACTCCTCAAAGTCATCCCTATTGTCATGGATTCGTGGGAAACCTACTTTGAGAAAAAGGATGAGGGGGAATCCTCCCTGTTCTCATCCACACCCACTTAGAATTATTTCTGAGATGCCATCAAGGAATAATACTACCCCGTGGGGAGCTACAAGGACAAGTACATAAATTGGAATATGCTGCGGAAACAAAGGGATCAAGATGTTCATGAGCTAACGAAACTGTTCCATACCTTACGAAAAAGCTCAGTATCAAAGATTCAGAGAAATTTTTGGTGCTTAAGTACCATATTTTTTTGCACATATACATCTAGGAGGAAATGGAGTTCCTAGACATCTCCTTGCTTGGTGCAACATACCTATATGTTTCTAAGATTGAGCAGAAATTCAAATAGAAGAAGCGAGACTTTGGATCTGCAAATCAGAAGCAAGGGAAAGGTGCCCCCAAACCGCGAGACAAAGGACAAGGCTAAGGCGGGGCGGCCAAAGACAGCCTGTTGAAGCCACAAGTAAAGAACAACACCACAAATCCAAACAAGGACACAGGAAATTGTTGTGAGTTCCATATGAGATATACTCACAACACAAGTGAGTGTCAGGCCAAACAGTCACTGGTGGCTGAGCTAAAGGCTTACGAATCAGATTCATGTTCTGAATCTGAGTCGGAACCCGACAAGGGGAATGACAAAAAGAATCAGATTATCAATGTAGATTCTAGTGCCACCATTGCCACCACAAAGATCCAGAAGGAATAAATGAAACATCTAGAGGAGGGGGAGCAACTCTTCCATTCTTAGATGTGCGTGAAGGTTTCCCTGCTGCAGTTAATTTTCGACAGTGGGAGCCAAAGGAACCTCATTTCATCAAAGTTCATGAAGTTCCTTGCCGATCGCAGCACACCCATAACCATACATCATCAGGTGGCTTCGCCAAGGACGAGATCTCTGTGTCAACCAACAGTGTCGCCTTCCCTACAACATCAAGCCCTTCGTGGATGAGGCATTACGTGATGTTTCTCCTCTTGAAGTTTGTGATGTATTATTAGGCCAACCATACTTTTGGAAGTGACATGATGTGTGTGAGTCTTGGCCTCACGTTGTTATTGTTACTTTGGGTAATAAGTTGTACAGGATACTAGAGGTAGCACCGGCTACTACCATCTCTTTGATCACCATGAAGCAATGCAGTAAGATAATTTCCCAAACTGGGAAATTTATTTTACTTATGATCCACCCTCACGGCAAGAAGAAGAGTGTGGCCACAACCTCCAGATAGGGCTCCTTCGCATGACAACAACAAATGGAAAAGGTTGTGGAGGAGTATGGGGACATATTCACCTCACTTGTAGGGGTGCCTCTCCACTATCAGGTCAAGCACTCCACCACTACCCAATGGACCAATCTATCGATGTTCTATTCTGGAGAACAATGAAATCAAGAGGCAAATTCAGGAGCTGCTGCAGAAAATTCACATCCAGCCAAGTTCATCACCTTGTGGGAGTCCGATCGTGTTGGTTCAGAAGAAGGATTGGACTTGGAGACTCTATATTGACTATTAGGTGATGAATAAGATCATTGTTCTAAATACATATCATATCCCATAGATTGATGACCTTTTGGACCAACTCAAGGGGGACAAATATTTAAGCAAGATTGACTTGAAGTCCGGGTATCACCAGGTACCAATCGAATCCTATGATGTGTGGAATATTGCCTTCAAATCCAAGGTGGGCCATTTTGAATGGTTGGTCATGCCTTTCAAGTTGACGAATGCTCCCGCAACCTTCATGAGGATGATAGATGACATCTTGCGACCATTCACTAACTCATTCATGGTGGTGTATTTGGATGACGTTCTAATCTTCAGCCAGAGTTGGGAATAGCACCTCTGCCACATTCAATAGGTCCTCCAAACACTAAGAAAACACAAGTTGTGTGCCAATTTGTTGAAATTCACTTTTGGCATGACTAAGGTTCAATATCGGGGGTACATTATTGATAAGAGAGGGGTGCATGTGGACCCAACCAAGATCCAGGTCATTCTGGATTGGCCAGCCCCAACCACTCTAACAAAGCTCCACAACTCTCTTGGTCTTGCCAATTTCTACCACATGTTCATGGTGGGGTTCTCCCATATCACTTGGCCTTTGAGTCAAGTCACCAAGGGAGGAGTGAAATAAAAATTCCTTTGGTAGTTATCTTAACAGAATGCGTTCGTAGAGTTGAAGCATCACCTCTACTCTGCACCAATGCTCACATTACCAGACATGCAACAATCATTTGAGATCAAGACATATGCCTCTGAATATGCTATTGGGCCAGTACTTACTCAGCAGGGGCATCCAGTGGCATATTAGAGCGAGACACTTTCAGACACAGCCTGAAATTATCCCACCTATGACAAATAGATGTATTCCATTATGAAGGCCTACCAAAAATGGAAGCATTACATTTTGGGGAAGGAAACGGTCATCCACACATATCACCGACCCCTGCAGTTCATACAGATACAAGGGAAGTTGCAAAATGATCACCATCAGTAATGGGCCACATACCTGCAACAGTTCCATTTGAACATCAAGTACAAGAAGGGCACCACCAATAATGTTGCAAACTACCTCAGCTGACCACCGATCGTGGCGTTAACCATTGTGCTCAAATTGTTATGAAACCAGCTCCAAAAATAGAAGAAAAGAGAGATAAACGCCTTAGAAATAAGCCAATTCGAGGGGGAAAACTCCAATACATTACATAAATGAACAATTCTTGGATGTTACAAATGACGAAACCTACTTTCTATATATAGGAGTCCATGGGGCCACAATATAATCCTAGCCGACCTAACAATAATAATGTAACGGCACAATAATAACAATATGGGTGTTACAGGGGTACAAAAATAACAATAAGCGGGCTACACTAACAACAATAAGGGGATACACTAGTATTATAGGGACCTAACACGACTCTTGTGGGCACAAGACTTTGGTTTGGCCACATCTCTACAAAAGTGATCTAGAATTCAGCAACACATACCAGGCGCTCCTGGAGGGTAAGCAACTTCCAAATTTTCACCTCCAAGATGCACTTTTATGCCACCTAGGACACTTCTATGTTCCTTCAAGCGAGCGCTAAAAGATGATTTTGGAAGCGCACTACAATCAGGTCGTTGGACATTTCAGGTTCGAGGAAATAGTGGCAATACTCTAGAAGTATTTCTATTGGATGAACCTTTGACATGATGTCGAGAAGTATAGCATATCCTGCACTTCCTGCGCCATTTCCAAACTGACCATCAAGAATCAAGGCCTATATACTCCACTACCTACTCCTAGTCAGTCGTGGGAATCCATATCCATGGATTACATGTCGAGCCTTCCTTCTACCAAGCATGGAAATGAATGTGTTTTTTTGGTCATCCACATATTCTTTAAGATGGCCATTATGGCGGCCTGCAAGAATAATATCACAACATAAGCCATTGCTAAAATATTCTTTGAGTGAATGTGGGTACACTTTGGGATCCCACAGTCCATTATCTCATATCAGGACAATAGGTTACTTAGTACATTTTGGTCAATTGTCTAGTCGATGATGGACACCAATCTCGCTAAGTCCACAACCTTCCACCCCGAAACTAATGGCCAAACAGAGGTTGTCAACAAGATGATCGTACACATTCTGCGCATGTACAACTCAAAGCATCCATGCACATGGGATGAAAGCCTCCCCTATGTCTGGTACAACTACAACCAGGTTCTCCACATCTAAACTAGCCACAACCCCTTTCAGGTGGGCTTGGCATTCCAACCGCTATGTCCCATTGATCTAGCCATACTATTTGCAACTACTCAGGTAGATTTGGCTCATGTCCAGTCTAAAGAAGACAAGGAGAAAAACTTCATTGAGCACATCAGCACATTCGCCAATAGGTCCATGACATATTGGATAGAGTTAATGCTAGGTAAAAGCAGCGACATGATCAACACCGGGTGCTACAAAAGTTTCAGGTGGGCGACAAAGTTTGGCTACATTTGTAGAAGGAGCACCTCGCCGGACCCCACTGCAAGCTTCACCCACTTCGATATGGGCCATACACCATCACCAAGGTTGTCGGGGACAATGCCTTAGAGCTCAGTATTCCACCATTCCTTGGTTTTCACCTAGTGTTCAATGTGGATTTAATTCATCCCTACTTTCCACCATTACTGGACACATTAGACATGGCATAAAAACTCGCACCAATAGAGCTAAACCAAAAATACATGGAATAAGCCAAAATTGATCAGATCATGGACAAGAAAATCCCAAACACTCGCACATAGAAGATCCAGCTGTATTGGGTTGTCAAATCTAGCCAACTCCTACACTAAGGAAAGTGGCTCACTAGGGACCAAGTTCAACAAAAGTTTCCTCATCTCATGGAGGAATTCAGCGCAATGGGGACCATTTCTTCCTAAGGGGGGAGGATTGATCTAGGTGGATACTAGTGGCCACCCACCTTTTCCACTTGGGGCCCCATCATTTTTTCTTTCATTTTTTCAGTTTTCTTATCATACTTTACTATTTTTGGTAGTTTTTCAGGTCCTAAACTTCCAGAGTCGTTTTTAGGCCCTAAACGAAATTTTTGGGAAAACCAGGAAAAACATGGGTCACGCGAAAGTTGTAGTCCTCGGATAGATCCTTCTAACTAGGTATTATGCATGTCAAATGGAGATCGTATGCAAAATTTACGACCCCAGGAAGTTGATGTACCAATTTACCCAAACGGGGCCCATAGTTTTGGTGCTTCATCTCATAGGGTTAGGTTTTTGGACATTTATGGTTTTCCATTGTTTGTAAATAATAAATAGGCCTTTGAGCCTCATTGTAACACAATTGAGATGTAGCACCACATCTCTTCTCAAAGATAAGATACCATCAGCCAGGCTAGTTTATTTCCATTCTGTCTGTAAGTTTATTTCTGTTATTTGACATTAATGAAATGAAATATATTTTCTATTGCATCTCTGTGTTTATGTTGATTTCTGTATTTTATTACGTTCCTCCATAAATCAGGATCGACGGGTTGGGAAACCACATATAATTGATGAGGAAATGGATTAGCAAGTATAACCGACTACGAAGAATAGTTAGGAGGAGGTGGAGCCATAGGATGAGGTCATATAGAAGCAATTATTTGAGATTCCCATGCCCGATGCATTTGAGGTTAGAGTCCCGCAATAAACACAAGGTTTATTATTTATAAGAGTCTTGTTCTACTTTTGTTGGGTTGTGGGATTAGGCTAGTTACCCTTATTAGAATTAGGTTTTCTACCTTGGTTTCCTTGGTTACCTTGAGGTTGTTGATTCTAGTTAGCTTTCCCCTTATTCCTTCTCTTGGAGTTAGGGGGATTGATAACACTTTGTTGAGCATACACTTGACTCTGTGGAGGTGCTGGCTATTGTGATAGAGGACTTGGAGGCATGGAAGGTTGAAGCACTGGTTCCCTTGGGGATGGAGCACCAGGAGGTGCATATGAATACTAAGGGTCTGAGACAAAATTTTCATAACCAGGTTGAGCAAAATTTGGCCCTGACATTAGTTGATGTGGATGGGGAAATGCATATGATGTTTTTGTTACTTGGTAAGAGTTGACATGTGAAGGATCAAGAGTGGGATAGGCGTGAGTGGAACTGGTCTCCCCTTTGGTTGAAAATAACTCATAGGAGGTTGAGGATATGGTGATGGTTTAGGATGGGAAAGATAGCCAACAATACTGTCAGCGACATGAGATGCCCCAAGCACAAAAGAAGCACCAGGCAGGGGAATATCGAGGAGAAAAATATAAACATAACTTGATTGTGCATAGATCCAATCATATTTCAAGGCTATTTGGAGGGATTCTTCCTTAGTTTTAGGGACGTGAGAAGCGACATATTTAGATATGGGGGCCAACGGGGTTATCAAAAACCAATCCATGTACACACGATCTTCAAACTCAAGTGCCTTACAACTACTCCTCCTTCTACGCCATCCTTTTACATGGTCAGAAATGCAGTGGTAGAAGTTTGATGAAAAGTGGTCAATAGTTTAGTACCGGTATCACATCTAAGAGGTAATTATAAATATGAAAGAAAGGCATTGGAGAGAGTCACAAAGGTGCAATGAGAGGAATGAAGTTGGTCCACATACTATTTGACAACAACTCCAATTAGGGCACATGCTGGAAGAGATGAAGACAAATGGAGTCCTTCGGAATGGAATTTGATGAACACCACATGTGGGAAGAGCGAACATGATTGGTGGGTTATTTTATAGGATTACCTTCAAAATTGGGAATGTTTGAAGGAATTTTGGTGGGAATGAGAGGCCAATTCGGGTTATGGAGAAGAGGATCATTGATGATATGGCTTAAATCAAGGAGGCTCAAATTAGCCATATAGAGAGGTAAGGGTGCATTAGTGGACATGCATGCAAAGGTTCCGCTATTAGGGTTACCTTCGTTACCACCTCAGTTTCCACCACACACATTAGTGCTTGACATGGTGACAATGTGGGGTTAGGACGATGCAAAATTAGAGGAAGAACTAGAATAATAATAATAAATAGATTCAAAATTTGGACTCAATGGAGGACTAGGAGGATGGATTTTAACTTGACGAGCAGGAGTAAGATAATTTCCCAAAGAAAACTGGGGGAAAAGGCCACGAAGTCTCTGTGAAAAATTCCTAGGGGGCACAATAGTGTGAATACAAAGATAAATCAAGAGGGTGATGATAGGAGAAAATAAAAACAAACAACAAGAAAACGCGTAGTACAGTGGTGCCAAGTGTAAATGAACTATAATGATATGATACTCTAATTCATTCAAACACATCCTATAAAATAAAAAAAAATACCTCTATCCTAAAGGTGATCTAAATCCTAAAAAAAATCCTTGTTCTACATTTTAAATGGCCTTCTAGGAGATTTCTTACTTGACGAAATCTGATCCCCGCAAGCAGAGCTGTCTAGAGAAAGGTGGGGTGGAGAACCAACTACTTTTCCCACAACCAATCCTATAAGGTCTTTTCCTAAGATTGGCCACTAAGGTTACCTTTGTCCCATGGGGGAGGTCGATTATTGAGCTTCTTGGCGATCAACCACGACACGGGATTCAGTGCCAAGAGTTGGGCATTCTTGCAGAGAACCGCTCGCACCAAGGCCTAGCATAACCCCCTCTGAATCGGGTTTTTGATGCGCTTTGGCTTTGGACCGTGGGATAGTGACAGATTTTAAGCTCCCTAAAATTCCAAATTTATATGTCTCAATGTAAGTGATCAATGGGTGTTATTGGAAGCCTATCCCACTGATCTTACACCTAACTACAAATATTGTTTTGGCTCTGGTGCCCATGTGGGATCAATCTATGCGATTTAAGTTATTATTATTGTAGAGTATTTCAAGTCTTAGATTGGTGGTGATAACCAAGGTCATGTTTGCTTAGGGTGTGCATGTGTGAAAAATGTGTCAAGTGGATGAGTTAATTAAGCATGTTTGATGATGTCAATGTTGTTGAAAAAAATGTTCATAAAATGTAAATATTACTGAAAATGAACAGTGAAATAAACAAAAAACTAAAGCACACAACTCCCCATCGAAGAAGTAAATTAAGAAGCAATAAAAATGATGGAAAGCAAGAAATTCAAAGACACAAAAAATGACCAAAATATCTAATGTCTAAGGGAATGGGATCTAAAGGAAAAAGTATGCTAAAAATGGTGTAGAAAACCAACAAAGAAAAAGGGTGAAATGCTGGAAAAAGATAAACAATAAGCTAGAAAAACAAGGATACACAAGGGGATCCTAATTAGGGAAGGCAAAAAAAGATTATAAAGGGAATAAGTTGTTGTAAAAACATATCTAAAAGGGATGCAAAACAATGGGCAAAGCACTGAAAAAAGTGCCTGAAAATGCTACACACTAGACTCCTCAACTCAAGAATTCTCTTCCTAAATGATGGAGGTGTACTCTAAATTGAGGGGAGATTTTTCCTTCCTCAATAAGAAAAATACTAAGTGGATCTAAGCCTATAGAAGAATTAGGAAAGAATAGAAACCCTTCCTGGCACACACACAATAGTCTTAGAAAAATTTGGAAAATATGAAAAAAATTCTAAAAAAATGTAGAACATAAGTACTAACCTAGAAAGTGTGTATGGGCACAAGTTTTTGGCTGAAAAGTGTGTTGGAGAGTGAAAAAAAGGGACCAAAAAGTGTTTTTTGTTCACCACTTCTTCCGCTCGACATATCTGACCGATATTGTGCCGTCTCCTGCTCGGTTGGTACTTGTGACTTATGAAAAGATACAAAACCCCAACAAAAACAAAATTTCCAGAAATAGAAGAAATATAAAAATAGAAATTGAGATGAATAAAAATTCTGGAAAAACACTGAAAATAGCTGAAACAATAGTCACCAAGATTTTGAATTACTGCATCAGTCGAGTCGCCATGTATTAGTATGAAAATTCTTAGCAAGTGTACCAAAAATGCTTCCCTTAAATTGTTGGTGACATGCAGTTCTAACAAAAAAAGACGGTTGCTTCTATACTTCAGATCTGCAACAAAATGCTAGAAAAATTGTGCAACAAAATAGACCATGCAAATGGAAACATATAACAATAGAAAATCAATGTGTAATAACCCAATGAAGGACTTGAATAAATGATAATTTTATTAATGAATACACTTGGTGAGGAGAAATTACATAATGGGTCTAGAATTGCCCCTTTGTGGGATGGGTCCTTCTTGACCTTGTGCTTCAACAACATGCTTCTCTCTCTCAATATTCAATGGGAAAAAAAAATAAAAGGTGCTTGAACTCAAGTGGGAGCTCAAATGCTATGAGATGATAACGTGGATGATGAAAATGGTCTTGGTGAAGAGTGGAGAGAAAACCCTCTATTTATAACAAAATATTGGAATAGATTGAGAATTAGAAAATAAAAATATATTATTGACTAAATCAAAATTTAGCTATTGGGAATACTTTATTTTATTTTTTTTAGAGGAAAAATTATTCAAAATGGTCAAATATTTTTATTTAGAAAGTGGTTGAAGTAATTAACAAATAAACATGATTTATTAATCAGTTTGTGAGAATTAATAAAGAAATAATTATTAAATAATGGTTTAATAATTACTTCATAAGGAAAGTAAGGGAAAAATATTGAATAATAAATAACTATTGGTTTCTTTAATTATTAAATAATAAATAAGTCAAAAGTGATAATAAATAATTATCAAATAATGATATAATAAACATTTCCAGAGAATTTGAAATAAATAATGATTTATTACTTTTTTTTTGTAATCTTGGCATGACTACATCTTCATCATGTCCAACATATAACCTTGATCAGGGCAGGGAATTGAACTGGTGACTTCACATCAAGGACTGCCTTAACAGACCACCCGATCAACATCTATCCAAGACACTGTGGACAATAATGATTTATTCATTATTCTCATGGGGGTTTTTATATTTTACTGATAAATAATTTAGGAAAATGGTTTACAAAATTATTTCCTATAGTGAAAGTGGGTTTTACCATGATAAAATTATTATTGATTAAACTTTATTATTATTATTAGTATTAAATAATTATTATTACCAATAATAATAATAATAATAATAAATTCTAATAATAATAATAATTATTAACTTTATCATTAATGATAAGTATCCTTAATAACAAACATAGTAATAATTACTATCATTAGTATTAATATTATAAAAATTAATTGGTCAGCTTCCCCGATTGGGGTGTGAGCCAACGAATGGATCTCATCAGGATCCAAGCCATGTGTAAGTTGAACGATGTAAAGGTCAGAGGGTGGCTTACCAAAAATCCTCACATGATTGGTATCGAAGGTAGGGTGGCAGCGCGCATGCCAACAATTAATATTGATGAGATAGGCAAGGGTGGTTCATTATTACAGGTGTTAAGGGTTTTCCGCTCCTCATTCTTACATGATTTGTCTTATGGTTTCAACATCTAGTATTAGTATAGTGCTCCTAGATCGATCGTGGTTGTCTGAGAGGAAGGATTCACAGGTTGGTTACCATGGTGCAACTAGTTTCCTAATTCTCATGTCCAAATCCACTAGTTATGTTATTTATTTTCACCCTCCTCATCACCCACTCTATGCAACCTATTATCCTATTTCATGGATATTATGCGGAACTATTTATAAAATGGTCTCTGCAATAAATTGGAATCTTCATCGTGTAATATGGAAAGCTCCATCCGTGTTTTATTCTATATTGTTTGCTTTCTATATGAATGTCTTTGTTCTCTTTGGTATTTTATTATCTCATATGGGTATGTACTACATTTCTATGGCTTTGATATTTGTGGATGTTTCATGTGTGTTTTTCAATGTTGGAGTTTTACTACATTTGATGTCTTATTAGAGTGGAGGTTTCAGAATTTATTGTGTTTGGATCTTCTTGTTTTACCTTTTTGTTTGGTCGGAAACAGAATCGGGGAGCCGAGGCATGTTGTTTCCTACCTTGGGTAGCTGACCCATCTTGTTTCATCTCTATCCTCAGTCTTATGTGGGCTCGGGGACCCTAGGTATGATGCTCCTTGTCGTGGGTGGCACAACCATCCCACTCTTAGGTCAATTGTCGGGTTTAGACCTAACTTTAGATATTCAATGCCTCCATGTTGTGCTAATCTACCAGGTATTAATTGTTATTTTAATTACCGGAACCCCAAGCTGCCGGGATGCTCCAAACTCGTGGTCTATGTAGCTTGTTACATGGTTTTTTTCATATCCACTATTTTGTCAAGAAAAATCATGGTTTTTCCTTCCTCCAGTTCTAGATCTTTGGGCAGAGGTGGTCAGAGTCGGGGAAGGCATGCGGGGAAGCAAGGAGACAATGACCAAGACAAGGCTCGCCAGTCGTGGGGAAGAGGTCGTAAATAAACCATACAAATAATCCAGGATGCAGTCCGCTCCTATCAAACAGGTACCCCAGCTTAGGTTTGAGAAATTGGGAAACATAAATGAATTAAAAGGAAGAAGAAAAGTTTCTATTGGAAGATTGGAGAGACCTGGTTCCCAACAATGGTCATTCCAGAGGTCACACTTAATAAAAAGAAAAATATTCACCTCTATTATTTGATAAATAACATCTTGGATAAGGACATAATGAACCCTTTAACTGTATTCGTTAAGTATGATCCTAGTTTTCAGGAAATACAAAAGGAATTTCAACTTATCTGGTTTCAAATTCAGCAGCAGAACGTTCTTTTTAGTCGCATCGAGAAAGACATTCCATGTCTCCCTTGGTCTAAATTATCGTGTTCAAGTGTGAAGTATCAAACCCCAGTGGATTCCTATTATGAATAAAAATATACTTGATTGTATTTGGTTTCAATTTTTTTTAATTCTATATGGTATTTATGATGAATAGGTTACTATGTTATAGTTATTTATCTTATATATCATTTCAAGACATTCAGTCTTATAAGGCACTGTTAGACAAACTCAAAATTTATTGTTTCTAGATGGTTTATAATGTTGTTCGGTGGCCAGTATACCTATTTTCCCAATTGGTAGGTTGATGCCATTGAACTCTTTGAATATGGTTGCAACCTGGCTTTGCTGAAAATGAATGAAAAGGTCCTACCAAGCTTACAAAAAAACTAGTTGACTCTTTCTGTTTTCATTTCCTTCCACTCCATATTTATTATCCTTCATCCTTGCTCTTCTTTGTGGATTTTTCCTGACAATGATTCTTGTTATAGACTCAAAAAATCAACTCAAAAATGACTACTATGTATCATATTTCGAATAATAGAGCTCAACATTAATCCTACATGGCGTATTTCGATCCACCTAGTAAGAAATGGCTAAGTGAACATTTTTTGGGTGATAACACTCCATGAGTTGGGTTTACATTAGATGGAGAAACCTATTACAAATTTGTAGATTTAATGATTGGATGTGTAGATACCAATCGGGTATAATAGTCAATGTTCTCACTTATGGATCAATAAAAACTGGTAGAAAACACAATGTGTGTGTGTGTGTGCACGTGTTTGTTTGTGATATCTTAATTCCACATCAAAATGTTGAAAATGTTTCTCTTGTTTTATATAAAAAATTAGTCTTCATTTTTAAAAGTAGCATATGTATTTGAAATCATTAAATGTGTGCTTTTGTGCATGGGGGTGTTTGTTTAAATTTTGGGCCAAATTATCATTGAGTTGAAGACTTTAATGTTAGCAAGAGAGTGTCCAAACTCAATGTGGAGAAAAATTAGTCTTTATGAAATTCTTATATATTGGAGCCAAAGTCAACTCAATGTAATAAAAAATTAATAGGACTTCCATGTAATGAATTCCTTTACAAATATTCTATTGAAAACTAAATGACATATAATTTATGTAAATATATAAAAATATATTAGATAACAAATGATTGATAAGATAACAAGAACAAGGATTCTAATGAGTCTCATGATGGTATACTTATAAGCATTGACAAGTCATAAGGTACAGGGGTGAGTTCCCTTTGACCTTTCATTAGACTAATTATATTATTATTATTTATGTAAATGTATAGAATTGCATATGAATTTGGTGGTGAATGGTATGGATTAATTATATCATAGTACACAACGTGTAGAGACCAACCCTATAATTTACTAGATGAGCGCTAGTTTTTACATATATATATATATATATATATATATATATATATATATATATTTTACACAGTAACTAGGAAATAAAACCATAATCGTACAAGTTTGAAACTTAGTAAAATTAAATCACGTATATCAAGTCCATAAATTTGACTTCATAACACATACATATATTTAACTTGATTATAGGCACAATGAAATCATCATAATTAAAAACAACATAACTAACACATGTATCGTTCACCCTTAGATGAGAGCCAAACTTGACTTGCCGCTACTTGAGTCCCTTTGTTGTCGTCTACCTCACAGCCTGAATGTTGTCGTGCTTAATCCGAATGTAATGACCCACCGGTTGACCTCCCAGCCTAGTGTAGAGACCAACCCTATAATTTACTAGATGAGCGCTAGTTTTTACATATATATATATATATATATATATATATATATATATATATATTTTACACAGTAACTAGGAAATAAAACCATAATCGTACAAGTTTGAAACTTAGTAAAATTAAATCACGTATATCAAGTCCATAAATTTGACTTCATAACACATACATATATTTAACTTGATTATAGGCACAATGAAATCATCATAATTAAAAACAACATAACTAACACATGTATCGTTCACCCTTAGATGAGAGCCAAACTTGACTTGCCGCTACTTGAGTCCCTTTGTTGTCGTCTACCTCACAGCCTGAATGTTGTCGTGCTTAATCCGAATGTAATGACCCACCGGTTGACCTCCCAGCCTACTCCTTGGGTACTCTCCTTCCCCGCGGACCCCCGAGTTGCAATGTGGTTGTACAATGAAGGAATGTGCTAGCTGATAGAGGTGAGCCCCTCTTAGCTCAAGTGTCCCCTCTCTATAATACTCTATCCCACCAAATCAACTATAGCTCGTAACCACTCAAAATTACATAATCTCCTCCATCCTACAATAGGGTACACAAAAATTCCTTTTCCCTTTCATTTCCCTTTCTTTTATAGAAGGCTTCATAGGTGACACTTGGAATTTCATGGATAAATAATTATTTTTTTATTACCCAAAATATGATTGTTCACCCACCCATGTGTCACCCTCTCATCAAGACCCTCCAAAAAAATTTACTTAATTATTCATTTAAAAATAGTATTTCCCTCAACCCAACAAGACTTCCTATTTCTTCTCTTAGTTGTCTCTTGATTCCCCCTTTTCTACTCCTTAATTTGTGTTTATTAATGAAGTTAATTGATAAGTCTTAGATTTGGTCCCATAACTACCTCAATTTTCCTTTTAGATGAATATTCTTATGTTGGCTCTTTCCACATGGAAGTTCTCTAAATTTCTCAAATTTTAATTTATTAATCTTATTTTAATTCACCACCCTCTTCTCTTAATGAAGTTTTTAATAAATATTTATACTTAACTCTATGTCCCTCTTTCCCCCTTTTGCCTAATTAAGTCTTATGTATTTAATATTTTGTTTTAACATGGAAATGATAGAGTTATCATAGTAAAATAGTTTATCTCTTCCTATTCCTCCCTTACCCTAAATTTTATTATTGATTTAATTCCTTTGGTTCTAACATCATATGTCACTTGATATGAATTAGTTAGATTTTCATATATTGATTATATTGATTAGTTTCTTTAATGATGTCGAGGGTGTCAAGTTGGTCATGCCCTTCAAGAACTTCCATTCGAAGTTCCAAGGGTGCCATGCCTAAGAACTTATTTCTGATGCCAAGGGTGCCACAACACTTGCCCTTTAAGTATCCAGTGGTTACGAGGGGAAATTATATGTACGCCAGAGACCCCTATCATCTTGTATGTTAACTGCTATAGTGAGACTAATGGTGATGGGGATCAAGGAATCCGCCTTGATGCGCGCCCCCCAGAAAATCCTCGTGAACGAACCAAATTTGGGACCTTTCCTCACGACATCGTGATCTTCAAGGCGAAGATATTTCAACCTTTCCAGCCTAAGTCACGGCGGGAGTGCTAGCGGGTGAGATCAGGAACATTGTTCCACCCCTCCCATGTTGTTCCATCCAATTGTACAACCCCATCACCCATATGTGAGTCATTCGGCCAAGCAACTAACATGTTCCTGCAACCACTGATATATCATCAGAGTATATGTAATATATATAACAAGTTTCAAACTGAACTTAGAATTTCAAAGACAAAATATAAATTTCTATCAAATCAGATGTTGTTCACTCATCATATGCGAGTGTCTCTGGTGGTTTCCTGTCATACTCAATAATCATCAGTAACAAAGTTCTCAGTGTTAGTCATTATCATAATAGAAACATCATCATGACCTAGTCATTCACATCATTGTTTATTTTGAATCAGAACTAATGTAAGTAGCTACATATGGGACACATCCATCATGTTTATCTTAATCATAACATCAATGGTAAATTAACATATCCATCAAAGGAATTATCATCGTAACATCAATAGAAAACATATGTATCCATAAAATCTATCATCATCATGATATCAATAGAGAACTTGCATATCCATTAATGCTACAATCATATCAATAAAGAACATGCATATTCATAAAAGCTATCATCATCATAGTATCAATAAAGACATACATAACCATCACATCCACTAATAATAGAGTCATGTGTCCGAATCCTCAACCTGAGGTCCTCAAAGAATAAAGTGTGGGTCTTAGGGCTAAATAATGTTAAAATTCATATCACTGTCAGTAGACTAGAGTAGGGAACTACATACACCCCCTCTTAATAGTGGACTTCGTCTCGAAGTCCTTGGAATAGATAAGGAAAACGGTGATGCATCTCTTCGGCACCCTCCCAAGTGGCTGAACTAGGACTGTAATTGTCCCACTAGACCTTAACCTGGTCCAATAATTGTCGTCTAAGCTGAAAAGTTCGTTGGTCCAATATGCGAACTGGTTCGACCATCACCTTGCCCTCATCCGAAACCTGCAAGTGACCTAAGTCAATAACATGTGATGGATCTGAAATATAATGACGCAAAACAGAAACATGAAACACATCATGAATGTGCACTAGGGATGGAGGTAATGCAAGTCTATATGCTACTGGACCTTTTCTTTCTAAAACCTCAAAAGGTCCCACAAACCATGGAGATAATTTTGCTTCCTTTCCAAATCTTATAGAGCTCTTTTGGGGCCTTACTCTTAGGAACACCCTATTTCCCACTTCATAACTTCGGTCTATTCGATGAGAGTCAGCATAACTCTTTTGTCGATCTTGTGCTTCTTTTAGCCTCCCTTTAATCATAGTCATTTGTTCTTCCATCTCTTGCACCACTTCTGGTCTTATTAATACTCGATCCTCTAGTCGGTCCCAACTAAGAGGTGTTTGCACGATCTTCCATGTAAGAACTCAAACGGTGCCATCTTGATGGAACTTTGATAACTGTTATTGTAAGCAAATTCCACCAAAGGTAAAAATTCCTCCCATTTCTTTTGTTGGTCCATCACATACATTTGTAGCATGTCTTCAAGGATTTGATTAGTCCTCTTTGTCTAACCATGTGTCTTAGGGTGGTATGCAGTGCTGAAGTTCAATTGGGTTCCCAAGGCTTCTTGGAAACTGGTCCAAAACCTTCCTATAAACACTGCTTCTCTGTCTGATATGATCTTCCTAGGAACTCCATGTAATCTTACAATCTCATCAATATAAACTCTTACTATCTCTAGTGCCTTATATGTAGTCTTAACTGGTATAAAATGGGCACTCTTGGTCAATGTGTCCACCACTACAAATATGGAATCATATCGTCTTGAAGTAATTTGTAGTCCCATAATGAAGTCCATTGATATAACTTCCCATTTAGATTCGGGTATCTCATGGGGTTGCAATAACCCTGCTAGATATCTATGTTCAGCATTTACTTGCTGACACTCTAAGAATCTTGCTACAAAGTTTAAAATATACTTATTCATTCCTTTCCAAAAGAAAAGTGGTTTCAGGTCTGCACTCATCTTCTTAACACCAGAGTGTGCCATGTATACTGCACGATGTGCTTCATTCAAGATCAACTGGCGTATATCTTCATTTGGTGGCACATATATCCTTCCCCAGAATCGTAGAAGTCCATCACCATCAAGGGAGTATTCTTCATATTTTGGGATTCTCATTTCATTCTCCCTCAAACTCTTGCTAACCTCCTTGTACCAGGTGTCCTTAAATTTCAAGTCAAGCAACTTCTCCCTTAAGTTTGTCTTTAAGGGAATCATTGAAAATATTCGAGGCCTCCTAATTAAAGCATCAGCCACCCTATTTATTGTTCCTTTTATGTAAGTAATATAAAAATCATATTCACTGATCAGCTCAGACCATCTTCTTTTCCTTGCATTTAAGTGGTCCTGAGTGAATATGTGTTGTAGCCCACAATGGTCAGTTCTAAGTTCAAACTTCCTTCCTAGGAGGTAGTGTCTCCAAATCTTTAGTGCATAAACAATTGTTGCCATTTCTAAATCATGGGTTGCATAGTTCTCTTCGTAGGGTTCTAAGTTTTCTTGATGCATATGCTATTACTCTTCCTTCCTGCATCAATACACAACCCAACCCTTGTTTGGAGGCATCAGTGCAAACCAAAAATTCTTGTTCCATATCTGGCACTTTCAAAATTGGTGTATTGTTAACAATACTTTCAACCTTTGGAATGCCTCTTCACATTTTTCAATCCAAATGAATTTCTTGTTCTTTATTTGGATCTTGGTAATGGGGCTTGCTACCCTCGAAAACCCCTCGACAAATCTACTATAATACCCTGCCATGCCCATGAAACTTTGTATTTCATGAACATTGGTTGGTGCTGTCCATTCCATGATGCCCTTTATCTTTGTCGGGTCTACCGCGATTCCATCCCCAGAGATAATGTGCCCAAGATAATGAATCTTCGATTGTTAAAAGGAACACTTTGACAGTTTTCCATACAATTGGTTTTCTCTAAGACATTGAAGAACTATCCTCAAGTGTTCATCCTGATCTTCTAGGGTCTTTGAGTAGATCAAAATGTCATCGATAAATACTTGTACAAACTTGTCTAAGTAATCCTGGAATATCCCATTCATCAAACTCATGAAAACACCTGGGGCATTTATCAGTCTGAAGGGTAAAACTACAAATTCATAATGCCCAAATCTTGTCTTAAAGGTTGTCTTTGGAATATCTTCTTCCTTGATTCTTAATTGATGATATCCTGACCTCAAATCTATTTTTGAAAACACAGTTTCCCCCTTCATTTGATCAAAAAAGTCATCTATCCTAGGTAAAGGATATTGATTCTTTATTGTCACTTTGTTCAACTGGCGATAGTCAATGCACAGTTGCCAAGACGCATCCTTCTTCTTAACGAAAATCACGAAAGCTCCCCACGGAGATATGCTGGGTCATATGAACCCCAAGTCCAACAATTCCTTTAATTGTATTTGCAATTCCTTTAGTTCTAGAGCTGACATACGATAAGGTGTCTTTGCAATCAGCTCAGTGCCTAGTTTAAGGTCGATGGTGAAATCAATTTCCATTTTTGGAGGTAGGCTAGGTAATTCTTCAGGAAATACATCCTTGAATTCAACAAGAATTGGATGTTTATCAAAGTTTTCAGAATCACCCTTATCATTTAGAGCCAACACTGTGAACATTTGACACCCCTTTCGTCTATGTTTCATTAGTTGCATGGAGGAGATGAACCGTAGGGACACCCCTCGGTTCTTTCCCCTCAATGATTTTCTTTGTCCATCATCATCTGTGAAATATAGTACCTTGTCTTTGCAATCTAGGAGTGCCTCATGTCGCTCCAACCAATCCATTCCTATAACTACGTCGTAGAATCCTAATATCGTATAATACAAGGATACCTTGGTTTTACAAACACCCAGGTCCACCTCACAATCCCTTACCATTTTTCCTACATTTATTTTCATACCACATGCCATTTCTACATGTCTAAAATCATGTTGAGCAATTGATTTGTGTTTAATCCTTGATAATGCATTTAAAGAAAAAAAAGAATCAGTAGCTCCTGGATCTATTAAAATGACAAAACTCATACCATCAATATTACCTGTGGTTTCCAACACAGTGGACTAGTGTTCGACCTAACGATTGTTCACCGCTGCATGGATGCGATGAGCCTTCCCTAGGTCCCCCACCATAGTTGCTTTATGAGTTGAGTTGGTATTACCTGTATTTTGAGGGCAATCCCTCTTGTAGTGAGCACCTCCATAAGTCCAACACCCCTCTTAGGTGCTTGGCTTCTATTATTGACTAAACTGGGAGTTGGCCTGGAACTCTGTTGGAAAGAGACAAACTGTTGGGATCAATGCTGAGGTGGTGTGACTTGGTGTTGTCGCATAAGACGATGATGTTGTTGTTGACGAGCTTGCTGAGGTACACTATGCAGCTGCTAAGTTGGATGCTTATATGGTGTTCCGGTAGACCACTTTTGATGATTGACCACAGGACCCCTTTGAAAATTTCTACGTTCCATACTATTTCCATTGTTTACTTCTGATCCTACAGGCCTGTATGTCTTACTAGATCCACTATTCATGATCTCCTCCTCTGTGATAATTGCTCGTTGAACTGCCTCGTGCAAGGTGTGAGGCGTTAAGATCCTAACCTTAGCCCGGATGTTACCATTTAATCCATACACAAATTTGTTCACCTTGAGTCTTTCTATGTTTAAGTGAGGGGCATAATGAAGTAATTCCATGAAACGAGCCTCATACTCCGGTACTAAGCGACTCCCCTACTTTAATGCATTGAATTCATTTAATTGCCTCTCAAGAAACTCCTCTGATAGGTAGCGTTCTCTAAAATTTTCTTCAAACAATTCCCAAGTTACTGTTGAGATATCCATCCAATTGGGGTAATAAAGTCTTCCACCAAAGTAGTGTGTTTCCCTTTAGGTGGAATATACCCATCTTGGCCTTCATGTTTGAGGTATACTCTCTCAGGGTAAAGCACATAGCCATGTTTTCTAACCATGCCTCTACAGATTGACCATCTATGGACCCCCAAAACTCTGGAAATTTTACTTTTTCCAAATCTCGACGTACATCATTTCTTGTAGTGTTTCGAGGTGCTTCATTTTGTATGACTGGTCCTCCATGATCTCATTCTAGACGGTTTATTAATGCCTCAGACATGTGCTGGAATGATTTCATTAAGTTTAACACTTCTCCTGCTGGTATTTGTTCTTGTGTTGAGATGTTTTCCTTATCATTGGGTGGGGTGGCAAGAGTTGGCTGTTGTGGTGGCGCCACGTTGCGCCCTCTAGTTGCCCCACTCCTTCTTGTACTTCTTCTAACCATGGTTCACCAATGAATCCTGCCAAAATTTAACACGATTTTCCTTGAATATTTGTTTTATGTGTAAACATGAAATATATATATATATATATATATAGTTAAATGTCCATCATTTAGATAATTTAGGAATTATCTTTTAACATAATTACATTTAAAATTTTAGATTACACAGCATAAAAATATTGTAGAAAATAAAATATTGAAAACTAAGAAATTCTAGCACACACAAGAATTTTGACAAAGTTATTTTTGGACAATTGTCCCGGGAAAAACATTCAATGTTCTTGCATTGACACCATATTTAATCTCATTAGAAACTCGACATTCATGAATTACGCTCATGTGATATGGGTCATAGAGGAAAGATTTTGAATATGTGGTGAATGTTGAAAAATGACATTTCATAAAGTGATGCATTGTGAAGGAACATGGAAAGTAGTTGACATGGACGTGATGGGGGACACATGACTAACAATGAATGTGCCATGTCAATAAACTCAAGGCATTATATACATGCAACAATCATATCTTTCCATGTGACATCGAGGGTCGGTGAATGTGGCTTGGTAAAATTGTGTGGTGATTCGAAAATATGCCACCTATGATATTTCACAACCTACACAAAAGACTTTTTATCTAAAATCCCAAATATTTTATCTTTAAAACTCCAAAGGGAATTTCAATATGAGAAATACAACTTTTTTTTATGGTTTTAAGTTACTTAAATGAAATGAAATGATATTTTAATGTCCACGAAACTAAAATAGTCTATGGGACAACACGTTCATGCTTTTCACCTTTTGCAATTCAATTCTTTTCTTATTCAAATTGATAATGAGCTAGCCCAACCTTCTAACAATCCCCTCTTACAAACTTGGTAGACTAAATTTTATAAAAATTTTAATTTATTTGACAAAAATATCAATCTTTATTATTTCAAAAAAACACACAAAAACTTATGTAAACCAATCTTTAATCTACTTTATATAATAATGTTTTAACTTCAAAATAATATAACAACATTATAAAATACACCTTAACTACTTACCAACTCAGCTTAAAATAAACCCACCCTTTTAACTTTCAATAATCGTATCATTGCAATCAAAATAAATTCACTCTATACAACATCCCCATCTCACAGTTAAACAAGTAACTGGTTTGGATGAGATAAATTAGAAAAATGCAGTTAGGGTTTTGATTGTTTATTTTGCACGGAGTTTTATTTCTGGGCGGTTTGGATGAAATAACATAAACAAATGTATTGGGGGTTTTGGTCATTCATTTTGATCTTTTTCACAATCTAGAAAGCTTCAGGGGAGATTTTGGACGTTTATTTTGATTTTTTTCACAATCAAGAAAGCTTTATTGGATTCAAAGCCTCAAGAAGTGAGCAAAAAATCATTAAATCTTTAAATCTTCAATAGCAGAGCAATTAAGCGGAAGCAAATGGACTTCTTAATGAGTGACTTATCCCCAGAGGCTATTGCTGGCAATGGTAACGTAGTTATCGCTTCTTGCTTCGATAGCAACAACCAAGTGTAGAGACCAACCCTATAATTTACTAGATGAGTGCTAGGTTTTACATATATTTTTTTATTTTACACGGTAACTAGGAAATGAAACCATAATCATACAAGTTTGAAACTCAGTAAAATTAAATCACGTATATCAAGTCCATAAATTTTACTTCATAACACATACATATATTTAACTTCATTATAGTCATAATGAAATCATCATAATAAAAAACAACATAACTAACACATGTACCGTTCACCCTTAGACGATAGCCAAACTTGACTTGCCGCTACTTGAGTCCCTTTGTTGTCATCTACCTCCCAACCTGAATGTTTTCGTGCTTAATACGAATGTAAGGACCCACTAGTTGACCTCCCAGCCTACTCCTTAGGTACTCTCCTTCCTCGCTGACCCCCAAGTTGTAATGGGGTTGTACAACGAAGGAATGTGCTAGCTGATAGAGGTGAGCCCCTCTTGGCTCAAGATTCCCCTCTCTATAATACTCTATCCCACCAAACTCAACTATAGCTCGTAACCACTCAAAATGACATAATCTCCTTCATCCAACAATAGGGTAAACAAAAAGTGTTTTTCCCTTCCATTTCCCTTTCTTTTATAGAAGGCTTCATAGGTGACACTTGGAATTTAATGCATAAAAAATTATTTTTTTATTACCAAAAATTTGATTATTCACCCACCCATGTGTCACCCTCTCATCAAGACTCTCCAAAAATAATTTACTTAATTATTCATTTAAAATTAGTATTTCCCTCAACCCAACAATACTTCCAATTTCTTCTCCTAGTTGTCTCTTGATTCCCCCTTTTCTACTCCTTAATTTGTGTTTATTACTGAAGTTAATTGATAAGTCTCAAATTTGGTCCCCTAAATACCTCAATTTTCCTTTTAGATGAATATTCTTATGTTGGCTCTTGCCACATGGAAGTTCTCTAAATTTCTCAAATTTTAATTTATTAATCTTATTTTAATTCACCACCCTCTTCTCTTAATGAAGTTTTTAATAAATCTTTATACTTAACTCTATGTCCCTCTTTCCCCCTTTTTGCCTAATTAAGTTACTTATGTACATTATCCACTTAATATTTTGTTTTAATCATGGAAAAGGTAGAGTTATCATGGTAAAATATTTTATCTCTTCCTATTCCTCCCTTACCCTAAGTTTTATTCTTGATTTAATTCCTTTGGTTCTAACATCCTATATCACTTGATATGAATTAGTTGGATTTTCATATATTGATTATATTTATAAGTTTCTTTAATGATGTCGAGGGTGTCAAGTTGGTCATGCCCTTCAAGAACTTCCATTCGAATTTCCAAGGGTGTCATGCCTAAGAATTTATTTTTGATTCCAAGGGTGCCAAGTCGGTCATGCCCTTCAAGAATTTCTCTTGAAATCCCAAGGGTGCCACACCACTTGCCCTTCAAGTATCAAGTGGTTACGAGGGGAAATTATATGTGCAACGACAGAGATCCCTATCATCTGGTAAGTTGCCTGCTATAGTGAGACTAATGGTGCTGGGGATCAAGGAATCCGCCTTGATGCATGCCCCCCAGAAAATCCTCGTGAGCGAACCAAATTTGGGACCTACCCTCACGACATCGTGATCTTCAAGGCGAAGGTATTTCGACCTTTCTAGCCTAAGTCATGGCGGGAGTGCTAGCAGGTGATATCAGGAACACTGTTCCACCCCTCCCATGTTGTTCCATCCAATTATGCAACTCCATCACCCATATGTGAGTCATTCGGCCAAGCAACTAACATGTTCCTACAACCACGGATATATCATCAGAGTATATGTAATATATATAACAAGTTTCAAACTAAAATTAGAATTTCAAAGACAGAATATTAATTTCTATCAAACCAGATGTTATCCACTCATCATATGCTAGTGCCTCTGGTGGTTTCCTGTCATACTCAAAAATCGTCAGTAACAAAGTTCTCAGTGTTAGTCATTATTCTCATAGAAACATCATCATGACCTAGTCATTCACATCATTTTTTATTTTGAATCGGAACTAATGTAAGTAGCTACATATGGGACACATCCATCATGTTTATCATAATCATAACATCAATGGTAAATTAACATATCCATCAAAGGCATTATCATCATAACATCAATAGAAAACATATCTATCCATAAAATCTATCATCATCATGATATCAATAGAGAACCTGCATATCCATTAATGCTACAATTATATCAATAAAGAACATGCATATCCATAAATGTTGTCATCATCATAGTATCAATAAAGATATACATAACCATCACATCTACTAATAATAGAGTCATGTGTCTGGATCCTCAACCTGAGGTCCTCAAAGAATAAAGTGCGGGTCTTAGGGCTAAATAATGTTAAAATTCATCTCACTGTCAGTCAACTAGAGTAGGGCACTATAGAACGATAATCGAAGGAACTTTGTTAGTGTATGGAATGGAGAGTCATACAAGAATTTGGTGTAAGGAAATTAAAGGTTGGTAGTTTAGGTGAAGTGATTTACAACATCAATGTACAATATAGGTGTATGGTTTTACAATGATGGATATCATTTGTACATAACACAAGTAAGGGAATTTAACCCATGAGAATAAAATGATTTTTGGCTCTAATACCAATTTAGTAAACAAAATTATTGTTCAAAACAAAATGAAAAAATACTCATATAAATATGAGAACATATTGAATACTAAATGAATGATAAGATGATAAAATTGATGGTATACTTATACGCATTAACTAGTATAAAGGTATTAGGGTATATACCCTTTGAAATTTTATTAGAAAAAATATATTTTATTATTACTATTATTATAACATTAAGTTGAAGTTGAGAGTAGTATGAAGAAAAAGGTAAATTAAAGTCAATTTGAATTCATTAAAGTAAAAATATGCCAATGTTTTTACATTTTTGTATCTCATTTTAAAATAAGATGAAGAGGGGTGCATGATCAGTGCTACCATACAACCCGAGAATAAATTCATGGTCGGGACATTAAATGAGATTTTTCCAATATAAGGAGTTAAAATAAAGTCCAATGTAGAAAATTTATGAAAAATATAATGTTGAGAGTTGTATTCAACTCAAGTCAATGATCAGAGTTAAAAATAAATTTGAATTAAGTCAAATTTGAATTTATATCAATCAAAGTCATTATTGTTGAGTCAATTTTACTTATGTTAAATCAGGACACCTATGTGTCAATTAAATTCACCAAACCAAGGCCATAGCTTTCCTTGTTGGACATTGCTCAGCCCAATTAAGAAACATGTCCCTATGTAGGTAATTTCAAGTGCATGAAGAATATTATAGGTGTAGAGAAAATAATATGAGAAAAGAAAAATGAATCCATTAAAAGAAAGCAAACAAGGAAGAAGAAAATGATGAGAATAACTAAGAAGATAAAGTCCTAATGAACCACCATAAAAGGAGAAATTTGGAAATATCAAAGAAAGAATGTAGGAGAAGAAGTGAAATAAGATGATATAACGGTAGAAGAAGATGACGAAAGAAAAAATACATGGACATAGGAACTTCAACATAAAAAAAATGCAATGACAAGTGGAAAACCAATAAACACAAAGAAACAAAAGAAGAAAAAGAAGAGAGAAGCAACATAAACAAAGTAATTAAGTAGTGAAGATAATATTGTGTGTTAATAACTAAGATGCAACAATAGATAAAGTGAATCCATAGAAAATAAATCCCTAAGAATTTTGATGATCTTACATGACAATGTTGTTTTGATGATGTAAGACAACATAATCATGATTTGATATTTGTAAAAGGTTTAGATTATCATCAAAATCAAATGTGTTTGAAATTATGTAACTAAGATACATGATGATTTAGTGAATGTAATTTGTGATAAGTAAAGAAAAGCCCCACAACTTGATTATTGATGGTTCATGGTAAACCAAAAGCCACTTTTCATGAAAAATGAATGTTTTTAATTATCCAAAACCACTTAATGTAATGAATAGTTTATGATAATCCAAAACCCCTTTAGAGTTATAATGGTTGAGGGTAATCCACAAAAACTCGGTATGGGGTTACAAATAAGCTAAAGAGCAATATAATTTTGTTATGCCAATCTAGAAAAACATGACCCAAATCTGATTTTTCCATTCCAATGATGCCATGATATGAGCCAAGAAATATTATATTTAGGTTTATAATAGTGCTAAAATAATTCACATCTATTGGATAACATTTGGAAATCTCATTAATATTACTTTTGGTCCCATTATCTACTTGAGCCAACCATGATTTATCATGCTTAATTCTCTTCAAATGAAACATTTCCACCAAATTGGGGGAAATGTAACTATTAATGGCTCTTGAATCAATTAAAATGAAATAGTTTAATTGGAATTTTTTATTCTTTTTTTTGTAAGTAAGACTAATTCTATTAAGCAATCATATAGTACAAAATAGAGTTACAATAAAGAGAGACTAGATAGCGGGGAATCCAGAAATGATAAACTATCAACCTCGGTCCCGAGAAGCATACAAGAGAGAAACATAGAGGACAATGAAGAGAAACATGGGAACCATAAGAGACAGACACAAGAATTTACCCAGAATGGGATAAATCCTCAATATGACCTTTCTTTCCTTTCTTTTTTGTAACTTTAACCCAACATCATGTAGCAGGTGGGCTAAAACTACTTGAATACTATTTTTGACTAAAGGAAGAGTCTCCTTATCTGAGTCAGAGGAGGAGGACTCATGTGCTCGCTCTTGAGAAATCGAAGAAACATTGGGCCCCCAAGGATCTGCTGAGGGCATATCCTTCTCCTACTCTGCAACATACGCATCTTCTTCAATCTCATCCTCATCTGAATTGAAGGACTCAATGTCATCCATGGGAGGAGGATCACAGGGTTTCCAGCTTTTATATTTTGATTTGCGATTGCTTCTCTTCTTTTGGGCGAGGAACATAGTACAAGAGTTCTGAAGATTCCTTTTTTGATGGCAGTGGCGATATCGAAAAGCATTGTTCTCATAGTCCAGGGACTGTGTCCAATGGAAATCACCAACTTTGAGATTGATTTGATCGGGTAGAAATTTACTTATGTCAATTTCGGCACAGATTCTACCATAAGTGTAAATGCCCACCTCCCCCCTAGAAGGATCTGTTTCCAGAAAGCGACCCAAAGAGTTTCCAATTCCTTGAAAGACCGAAAAGTGCCATAAGTGAACTAGTAAATTTGGAAGCCTGACCCAAATAGGAAGCATGGTAATGACTGTCGTAAAGGGGTCGAAGTCTGGGAACTAGGGGGTGAGGAATAACCCTGCTTTTCCCCAAAACCATGGACCACCAGTTAAGGACTTTTGATAATCTTCTTCGAAAGAAAACACCACTATAAAAAAACCCTTTGGGCATAAAATAACCTTGATGTTATTGGTTTAAGTGGAATGAATCCATTGGTAGATATATGTGATGTGAGGATGATAATCCATTGAATCTGTAAATAATGACATATTTTGCATAAATTTGAAACTGGTTTTCAAGTGCCAGGTGGGAGATTTCTACAAAAGGTACCTCCTCCAATTTATCAACCAAAAAAGGCTTGGGAGCCTCAGAGGGTTGAGCAGATTTCATGGGAGGCTGTGCATGGATCGCATCCTTGTAAGAGAAAGAATGAGCGGAATATGGCTTACCTACTGCCCCTCCTCTTCTTTTTCAATATTATAAAATGAGAGTGGAAAAGAATACTCTATCTGTTTACCTCCATAGAGAAATCGTTGAAAGGCAGATGGAATTCCTAACCTGAGTTCAAGGGCACATGAAAGGTTCTTCACCAAATCTGAAGAGCGAACCTGAAGAAGCATGGTTTTCCCAGAGAGAAGAGATATTTGTATCTAAAAAGAGGGGGTTATAAGATCTGGGGACATATGGCTACCAAAACTCATCCGTGAAAAAGGATTGTCGAGCCCTGTTAGCCATGGATCGCTACTAAAAAAGGTTGCCTCTTCACATTCTTCCAAAGATCTTTGGATTTCAAAAAATGGTTGCCTCTTCACCATTATCTTCAGCATATTCATGAAACTATTGGGGAAATCAGGCAATGGAATGGAGAATTCCCCTTCCCCATAAGAAATCTGTATTAGACATTGTTTCCTGTTGATGGAGAGGTCTAGGCAGTCGTCCCCGATGATCTCCGCATTATGGGAAGAGAGGAACGTTGGAAAACTTGCGTCGTGAAAACTTTTGATGGGCTTGGGAACGTCCTAGTCATAGAATGTAATTTCACGTCTCTTTCGATATTCCTTGACCTCGTCTTCAGTCATGGAGGAAATGTGGTTTGCCTCCTCGTAGAAATTATTCTTAAAGGGTGTCTGGTTCTCGAAATCCTACTTCTAAAGGGAAATGCTGTCGAAATCCCTCTTCGATCCATTCCCTTGAAAACCCCCATAATGACTTCCTCCTCCTCCCACCAAGCCATCGCTCTTCCTCTCACGGTATGAGTTGGGATCACCACATCTACTGTCATAGTGGCTCATTGCTCATAAAACCTGTAGAGTATTGAAACCATAAACCAGGATGATGACTCTGCCAAAGGCTTAGAATACCTAGTATTTTATTCCAATCTTTACAATATTTTGCTTTTAATAAATTATTATCAGTTTAATTGGAAATGTTACCTTCAACCTCAATTATTTTTAATTGATGGTTCACCTATTTATTTTCCAAGCCTGCATATATTCTTGGAATGTTTATTCCCACATCTTCCATAATGGTTGCCTCTTACATGTTGTGCATAATCCTCATTTTGTGTCCCTTATGGGGAAAATATCTATATGAATGATCTCCTTTACATCCCCATAATTTAATTACCTGCCTAGTTATTTTCCATAAGGATTATACCATCTTGGATCCACATTGAGATAGTTGGATTTTTTAATATGTATTCACATTGTTCTTGAAGAAAGGAGGTTTGAATCCCTTCTTATTTCGATCAAAAGTTTCCTTTTTCTATCCTCCCAGGACTCCTAGAAAAATAATCTAACTTCATTCTTATATCTTGAGGGGATTCTTAGGACTTATAATCTATTACAAGGAATTTTTGAAAAATTATGGAAAAATTACAACTCCCCTAATTTCACTCCTTAGAAATTATGTCTTTGTCTAGAGTAGGAAGCCACATAGGCATTCATTGTTTTAAATAAATTCATTTGCACTACTCTAGTACTAGTGGTGCTTAACTTTAATAAGGCATTTGTATTGGAATGTGATGCCTTAGGAAGAGGTCTATCAACAATATTGATACATACATCAGAAGGAAATGATGCCTATCATTCATGCAATGAATAGTTGTTGTCCATATCTCACAGGGAGGCATTCTCATATCAAGACTAACCATCATAGTTTATAGTACTTCCTCAAACAATGATTTTATTCACTAGAGAAACATAAACGGGTTACCAAGATGTTAGAATATGATTATAAGATCATATATAAGAAGGGTAATAAAATGTTGTGGTTGATACCCTTTTTAGACAATTTGAAGAGGATGGTCACTCCTTGCCTTATAGTTACCAAATATAGGATCGCTTGGTGGATCCAATAGGTAATGGCTAGAAAAAAATACTTTAGGGTAATTCATACAAAAAATTCAAACATATCCCAAACATCCTAAAAATTATACATAACAGCAAGATACATTATGGTATAAAGGTTGCATTGTTTTGGAAAAAGATTCAACCTTAAAATAATGAGTTTTAGAGGAGTTTCACTCATCACCAACAATATATCACTCTGAATTTCATAAAACCTATGAAAGAAATAAGTGTTCATTCTTTTCAGAAGGCACGAAGATAAATATCCAGGATTTTATGGAATCACATGATGCTTTCCAAAGAAACAAGGGAGAGACAATAAAGTTACTATGGGAATTGCAATATTTACCAATGCCAACACATATTTGGATAGATATTTCAATGGATTTTTTCACGGGAACTCCAAAAGCAGACAAAAAAACATTGATTGTGGTGGTGCCAGATCATCTTTCAAAATATGGTTACTTATATGCCCTAACTCATCACTTCTCACTTTCCCTACTTTCCTAGGCCTTTATAGATTAGATCTTCAAACTATGTGGTATGCCCACTTCCATTTTTTCAGATAGATACCCCACATTCACCTGCAAATTATAACATGATCAATTTAAACTTAAAGGTACACAAAAAAATATGAGCATTGCATATCATCCTCAAATAGATGGTCAAATAGAAGTGGTCAACAAGTGCTTGGAAACATATTTGAGATAATTTTCTTTTGAAAATCTACATTAGTGAGCACAATGGCTTCCCCTTGTTAAATGACGGTACAATACCACTTATTATGGGGCTACTAAAATGAAATTATATGAAGAATTTTATGACCAAGAACCCCTGTATGAGGCATTCGATGTACTAGGCACATTCAAGGCTCATTTAGTAGATAGAAACCTTCAAACTAGAGAAGAATTATCTATATTCTCAAATGCAACTTGAGTATTACACAAAATCAAATGAAATAACAAGCTAAATAGCATATATCTAAATGTTATTTTTTTGAATGGGATACCATATTACTTCACTTGAAACCTTATAAATAGACATCACTCAAATATAAGGTTCCCCATAACTTATATTCTAAGATATGTAAGGTTCCCCATAACCTATCTTCTAAGATTTATGGGCCCTATCAAATCACTCAATGCATTTGTAAGGTTTCCTACAAATTGGGTTTTCCAGTGCATTCCAAGATTCATCCAACCTTTCATGTGTCGTATTTAAAGAAATTTGTGGGATCAAATTGCAAAGTGCATACCAAGATGCTAGAACTTGATGAAGAAGGTTCAATTTGGCCCCAGATAAAATCAACATTAGATACTAGAGAGTGATAGTTGTGCCAACGCATTAGCAAGGAAGTATTGATCCAATGGAAAGATATGCAACTATAATATGCCACATGGAAACCAACAATGATTCTCCAACAATTTCCTTACCTTCAACTTTGAGAACAATGTCTCTTTCAAAGAGGGGGGGGGGGCATATTTGGGTCCTACTCTAACCCCCTAACTTACACACATTATTAATATATGTGGGCCATTAAATAATTATTTAATAGCCACTCATTGTAAAAAAGGGCCTCTTTGTTAATAAACCCCAAATTAGTGAGTAGACTCTCATTATAATTGGGCCCATAGGTATTTAATATTCTTTGTGTATATATATTCAATAAAAAGTTATGTAATGTTTTTTCATGAATTCTAATTGTATCTAGAGAATTTCTCTTTAAGGTTACCCCTAAAGAGGAAAGAAAACATAAGTGTCTATTTTCTATTAACAAAGAGATTGTTCTTAGGACTTGTCTCTCTTTTTTCTTGTGTCCTCAAGTTTTGCATTATATTTTATGTGCATTATACTACAATACATTTAAAGTATCGTTCAATATAAAATTTAATGTGGTCATTTATATGACTAAATAAATATCTGATAACCATTAATAAATTCATTATGCTTATATATGGTTTTTCATATGGTGAATTAACTATCAAGCTTAATTATTGGTTTATAGTCATTTACTATTATCTTAATTATTAGTTTATAGCCATTTATTATTGTGTTTTAATAAGGATAGTTGATTTTATTGTAGCTCCCAAAGTAACATTGCTAGCATAACATTATACTTAAATATAATAACTTATTTATATTTATATATATATATATATATATATATATATAACATTGCAATGCTTTATGTTTTTATGAATAATTTGAAAGTAATATAATACAATTTGATTTTATAAAATAAATAATTTCATTACTCACTATGATTTTGGAAAAAAAAACAAATGTACTATTGTTGAACTTTGAACTTTGAATATAAGATAAGAAAATTTTATATTTAATATTAAGTATCCAATTATTTTACGTGGATTTGATATTTGTAATTTTAATAGCTCTAATAAAATCTACACTTCATATATCATTCTATTAATTTAAGCTCAATATACTTTCAAAAATACTAAATCCATATTAAAATTAAATTCAACACTTCATATAGCATTCTATTTATTCAAGCTCAATGTACTTTCAAAAATACTAAATCCATATTAGATATTTACAATAAATCATAAAGTTTTTATTTATATACAATAAATCATAAATTTTTCAAGTATAGCAAGGATGTGCTCATTGTTATTGCTTATTGTAATTAAATAATATTAATTCAAGCTCAATGTTCTTTCAAAAATACTAAATCCATATTAGATATTTACAATAAATCATAAAGTTTTTAAGTATAACAAGGATGTGCTCATTGTTATTGCTTATTGTAATTAAATAATAGCTCAAAAAGCCACGGGCTAAGAATTTTGAAGTTTGTCTTACATAAAACGAAAGACAATCAAATCAATAATATTGAGAATATTAAATATTACATTTAATTGAAAATTAAAACTAAGTCTTTGAATCATATTGAAATCATTAATAAGAAGAAATTATTGAAATAATATAAATATTTTTTTTTCACAAGAGAAAAAAATGTTGTTTCATATTATGAAATAGACAAAACAGTCCAATAACATAGGATACATATCCATCATAAACAGGTAAGGTATCCAGATCATTCATCCAAATCTAGGAATATCTACCAAATTGATACATCGCCACAAACAGAGAACATCTACCCCATTACATCTAAAAAGGAACCAGAATAAAAAACTCTACCCCATTACATCCAAAAAGGAACCAGAATAAAAAACGCATCCGCATACAGATATTACAGATAAAAGGAAATGGGATCAGGTAGTGAGGAGGAAGCGTCCCATCCAATGCCCATTAAATCCCAGAGAATAACCCATGTGCCACCTCAGTGATGAGATAAAAGAGATCAAGTTGTAGACCAAGTTCCATGTAGGAGGCATGCGATGAGCACAAGGTCGAGGCAGCTGAATAAATTAACTAGGCTCGCTTGATAAACCGCGTCTTAGAAAACCACAGCTGATAAAGCCCCAGCAGCAGATTCAAAAATGCATCAACCAAAAACGAAGCAAACTGATAAAACACATATGTTATAAGGGGTAGGAGTAAGAAGCCATAAACTTAGTTTGCCGAAAGTGAAGAACCAAGATGCATCCATATGGCTGATGAAGACCAATCTTAGACATTTTATCAGCCCTCATGTTGAGTTCTCTGTAAATATGGTTCATAGAGAACCTCTGGAACTTAGATAGAATGTAGCGGATATGATCAATCCAACCCCTTAGGAGAGAGCCCTGCAGAGAGGATCTACCTGATATTCCATCTATAATGATCTTCGAGTCTCCATAAATTTCAATACTAGGAATCTGCAAATGATAGGCAACCATTACCCCACTCCATAAAGCCATAATCTTTGCTTTGTTGTTGGATCCACGCCCACCATTCCAGAATAAATGGTATCTCTCATGGCCATTGATTTTAATCCAAGCCTCGCATCCACAATGTCCATCCTATTGGGCACCATCAAAAAATAAGGCTAGAAGATTAATGCTATGAGGTCTGTACCTATGTGAAAGATCAATACAGTCCGACATGGAAATGATAGTGATACTGAGCCATTCCATAATGCGAGCATAGATCAATGTAGTATCAAGTTGAGCCTCCCTGAACAGCATGTGATTCCTATCACACCATACTTCCCAGCAGACATAATAAGGAAGTGACTTGTATCCTTTAGTGTTGGTAGCCCAGTAAGTAAAAATTTCTTCCTGTTCCCCCAACCTCCAAGAAGGATTGTTTGACAAGCCCCGAAACAAACACCATATTCTTACAGCATGGCATTCAAAGAAGAGATGATGAATTGTTTCAGCATCCATTTTGCAGAAAATAGATCTACCAGGTCCCTGTTTGCCTCGTCTTTGTAAGTTCTCCCAGGTTAGAATCTTCCCCATTCTTAGCAACCAAATGAACATAATGATTTTGTTCGGAATATTCCATCCCCAAGCATGGGTGAATCCAGGAATATCCAGTACATTATGCATTTCAGCCTTTAAACTCCGATATAGCTCTCTGACGGTGATATGAGTACCTTTTGTCCCTCCACCCCGTATGATCCTATCGCCCTCATGATCATATAATAAGCCGGCAGTCTGTAGGGAGCCAATAAAGCTCTGCCAGTTCTTCAAGTCTCGATTATGCATACCAACAGTAGAAAATATTTTCCAAACTAGTACTCCCAAATCCCAGTGAGATATGATGTCTATAATGTACATGATTCCTCTATGAGAAAGCCTATGAAAGAAACCCACATCAATATCCTCACCGTCTTGAGTACCCAGAATTATGTCGCACGAGATGGGTATCAACCTTCCATTTCCAAACTTCCAACACAGTTTACTCCTAATGACATCTTTGCATTTTATCAGACTTCTCCAGATCACTGAAGCCCACTAGATGTGAAGGTTGGAAACACATAGAAAAATGAGCAAATATCTATCGTTGATGTATTTGCTTTCTATTATTTTGGACCAAATCTCGTTCCTGGTCAGCGCTCTCCACGGAGACTTAGAAAGTAGGGCGTTGGAGAATGTTCTAATGTCCAGTAGCCCCCAGCCACCAAGAGATTTAGGGATAGTCACCGCAGACAGCTTGCATAGGTGGTATTTCCTCTCAAGTTATAACCCCGCCCATAGAAAATGTGCAATGAAAGCATTAATTTTATCTAGAATAAAGGCCGGGAGTGAAAATAAGTGGCCCAGGTAGACCGATAGCTGAGATAAGACCGCTTGGATTAGTATGTATCTCCCACCTAAGGAAAGCCAACGATTGATCCACTTGAGGATTTTGCTCTTATGTTTATCTACAATCCACTCCCAGTCCTTATTAAAATATGTACAAGGTTTCAACCGAAAACCCAAATAGATAACCCCCTCCGACATCCTGCAGGCATTCACGCCTAGAAAGCTGGCAATAATCTGAATCTCCTCCATATCGTTGTTGTCAAATAAAATAAACGATTTGGACTTGTTTATGATCAGCCTCGTGGCAAATCCAAATCGACACATCAATATATGGAAAAAAAACAAGTGGTTTCGGATAAGATTCCCAAAAACAAGTAAATCATCAATGAAGAGAGAGTGGGAAATGTAGACCTGAGGAGAGAACGACCGCCCCTTGAAATATCGTTCATTGGAGGCCATTTTGATTAAATGGCTGAATCCTTCCATCACTAAGATAAATATAAGTGGAGAGAAGGCACAACATGTCTTAGCCCACGAAGTCGGTTGGGATTCCATTGATAAGTATATTGTACCTGAACGAACTGATGCAAGCCATAATCCACCGGATGGCAGGCAAGGACAATCCAATTTTGAAGAGGGATACTTTGATGAAAGACCAATCTATAGAATCATATGCCTTATAGAGATCAACCCTCATTATTATGCCTTCCTTTTTTTGATCGTGAATGGAATGCATTGCTTCCTGAGCAATAGCCACAGCATCATGAATCGATCTGCCTTGTGGAAACCCATATTTCTCCTCTGAAATCCATCTAGATAAATTTCCTTTGAGCCTATTAGCGATAATTTTGGATGAAATCTTGTACAGTACATTACAAAGAGAAATGGGTCTGAAATCCGAAAAAGACAAGGGATCAGATGATTTTGGAATTAAAGAAATGAATGTTGAGCTCAGATCACCAGGAACATAGCCCAATGTTCGAATCTGTTCGGTCACACCCTGTAATTCATCCCCCATGATGTCAAAAAAACCTGGAACAAATTCTACTAGCCATCTGTCAGGCCCTGGGCTCTTATCTCTAGCAAAAGATTTAAGGACTGTTTCAACCTCCAGCTTAGTTATTGGTTGCATAATATCATCAACAGCCTGCTGATCAAAAATATTGGGAAGGTGTTGAACTACCCATTCTTGATTGTGGGTCGCAATGTCATAATCCACCTTGTAGAAGCTCTTGAAATGTTCAAAAGCAGCCTTTCGAATCCCTTTTTCCTCTAAAATCATAATGCCCTCCTTTGTATGAATTCTCCAAATGGAATTTTTGTTTCTCCTTCCAGTAGCACATGCATGAAAGTATTTAGTGTTCAAGTCACCCTCACTGAGCCACTTTTTCCTGCTCTTCAATTTCCACATAGTTTGTTGAATTCTCAAGAGTTCTAATTTGTGGGCCTCAAGAGCATTCAAAGAGGCATAAAAATCTTCATCCAGCACATTAACTACCATGCGCTTATATTCCTGTTCAATACCTTCCATAACCTCGGCTAGTTCCTTCCTTTGAAGTTATCTTCTTTTCCCGCTCCCAACCCTTCACCTTTTTTTCAGTCTTCTTAGCTTGTCCGCCAAGAAATGCCAATCGATTCTGTTACCATCCTGATGATCCTTCTTCCAGAAGGAATGCACCAAATCTATGAATTTAGGATCGGACAGCCACACCCGATTAAATTTGAAGGGTCCACCCTTAGGATTGGATTTGTGTCTCCATGTCAACAGAATTTCCATATGGTTCGAGAGCGATGACTATAACACCGAAAGGCGCATATTTCCCAGAAGATTGAACAAGCCAGGACTGACCATAGCCCGATCTAATACCTTTGCAACATATTCATTTCCGCACCTTCTATTCAACCAGGTGGGCACAACTGGTTCAGGTTTTATGTCAATAAAATTGTGATTTCCAAGTATCTGAGACACTTTCCTAGCCATAGGATCCAATCTAGTCTGAAACCCCCATGATTCATTCACTGCAAGAGAGAAATTTTAATCGCCAATCAGCATGATATTACTTAGCTTTAACAGTCCACTCCTATCCAATTTTTCCCAGAAGCCAGACCAAGACTGGTAAGGCGCATATATATTGATGATGACAACCCTTTCACAAACCCCTTTGTTGTAGCCATGTAAAAGAATGATGCCAAAGAACTTATATGCCATAAGATCAAACCGCCATCATCCCACACGACGGCCATACCACCCGACCTACCAACATAGTTAATCCCAGTCGCTTTCCAACCCGAACATACAGATATCAGAGATCCAATCGCTATCAATCTCGAACAAAGAGTTTCCTGGAGCAAAATGACCGATGGTCGATGTGTTTCCACCATTTCCTTGAGGCGAATTATTTTAGAGGAATCGCCCATCCCTCTTATATTAAGAGATAGAATGGAGATCATGACGACCCCTTGTAAAACAGCTTGCTCTAAGGGCCCTATTATCATCCATAGTCATGACCGGAATATATTTTAGATTCAAAATCTCCCCTTGAAAAAGTGCCTTTGTCTTTTGTCTACCTTCAAAATGTCTGGAGCTGGATTTGGAGGTTTTCCTAACAGTTATGTTGGCAGCCGAATTAGGGGAGATTTTTGGTTGAGGGGCCAAAAAATTCTTATCAAATACCGTCAATGCCACTAGATCCATACTTGGATCCCCAAAATGGCCCCCAAATCATCACCGACAAAATTCCTTGGAGATTCCTTGGGCATATCCTCATACTGTTCATGGTTATTGGTAAGGGAAGCCCATTCCAAAGGCGGCATGGAGGGAGAAAATACTAAAGGACTAGTAGGAGAAGGTATTATGTCATGGTTTCCAGGATTCTCAGAAAATCGTTCTCCCCCAGCCAACCTAATTCTTTCTAGGTTACAGTCATCGAGTAAAGGAAAAAAACCAATTACAGAAGAGCGAGCAGGATTGTCACCAAGAAAAGCACCAACCAAGGCCGGCCTGATAGGAGGGTCAAGAGCAGTCCCCATGCCAGTTAAAGGATGGGAAAGGCCATGAGAAATATCTGAAAGGCACCGACCATGGCGTTCCCCAAGGGAGGCATCTTTAAGAGAAGGAGGCATGATTAATCCCTTGTGTCCATAAGGAGGCTGATCACCAATAGATTTCTGACATAAACTAGAGGATATGAAATCAATTTTATGAGCAATGCTATTTTGAGCCAGTACCTCAATCGAAACAGAAGCAGACTTACCCGATTTATCAGTCACCGATGAGCGAGAGGAGCGTGTAACAGTAGCTTTCCCAATGTAATAATTGTGCTGCTGCTTGACGTTGGAGAACCTGTCTAGGAAATTTCACTAAATATGACTATTTTTGTGGCAAAAAAGACACTTAAAAGGTATCCCCCAATAATCCACCCTCTACCTATGGCGGCGCTGGCCCCAAATCAATTCGATGTCACCAGCCAAATCCCCATAAGATCCTACCTCCACAAGTACCCAAGCCACATGCTTATCCGGGGTGCCTATGCATCTTGGGTCAACATATCGAGTAGAACCGATAGAATTTCCTATGGAGTTAAGAGTTTTTATGGTCCAGTACTCGAACGGGAGCCCCGAAAGTTTGGCCCATATGATCTTGCTACGAGGAGTGTCTACAAGCGGGTCAAAGCCTAAATACCACGGCAGGATCTGTAGGTAGCTCCTACCCCAAACCCATACTCTATCCATCACCTTTTTACAGTCGCACTCATGCAAAAAATGGATAGTAAACCAGTTACCCATTAGCATACTTATCTTGGGCATGTACCCAATCTTCCGAACCCAATACTTTTGAACCCACTCTGACATATCCAATTCGTTTGATTCTGAATGAAGCCACCGCCCAACATGAGAGCACTTATGTAAACTGGTAACCCTGTCCACTATATCATCATAATCCAAGGTAATCTCCTTGATAACTGAATCTAGTTTGAAGCATTTGCGTTCCCCTGGTCTGTGGCGTCGGTTGTTCCGATGTTTTTTTGGGTTTGGAGGAATACTGATATGGCCCTCAGACGAGACCGACTCATTCACCACTCCATTCTTCTCTGGGGCATTCGGCACCCCAAACACTTTCTGCTACAAATGTGAAAGAACACTTACCAACTCACTACATCTACCCCTATTCTTCTCTGCCAACAATGTGGCCATGATTAGCGCCTCGTGCATTGACGTGTTGGAAGAGAGGATGTCCTCCCTCCAACCCTTCAGTTCTTTGTCACGCGGGTCCATGGGCCCGCCCCAAAAAATGTTATCAGTTGAGTCAGGACAAATAGTAGATGAGTTATCAATTAGGCTTAATGAGGGTCTATAAATCACTGTGATAACATGTCCCAAAGTGGTACTTTCAACCTCCAAAAATACCAAATCCACCCTAGTTCAAGTGCAATCCAATTTAGGAGGTCACCAACCTGATTAATGCAGTCGTATGCCAATCTATCCAGCCTATCCAGATTAATAAATACCTGGATACCATAGTGTTTGATTATCCCAAAGTAGCTCTTCCAATGAATAAAGTACCAATCCACCCTTAACTTTGTACAATCACCTTAAAACCTTCACCAACCTCTTCGAATTTGTCTTAAGAGTTGATTAATTATGATCAGACAACACAATCCCGAGGACGACGTTATACCAACCATACTCACTTTATAATACTCTACTTCAGTTTGTGTTAACTCCACGTCCTTTCATTAGTAATTGCCTAGAATTTTAATTTTGAAATGCCATTTCCAGAAAACACCTTGCAAGATTACGTTACATAGAAATGGGAGGAAAACCATCCCAACCTACAAAGGCAAGACATACCAACATCCTATCATCACGCCACCATGGCCACCCACACCACATCACAACCAACCTTTGGGTCATGGATCAATACAGCAACAAACACATCCATTGCAGTGCCACCAGTGATGAAAAATTTTAAAACCTATATCTTTGCAGGGCCTAGATGTTACCAGCGAATCCCACCACCTTCTCTAGAAAACCGACCAGTTTTTTGAAATGTAGCTAATAATATTGTTAACTGTATTAGTATTCTTTATAGGATCTGGGACTTCCTCCTTGTTTAGCATACTCTCCCGGCTATGTTCTGGATTCTAAAACAATAGCACAACTAAAGTACTATTTGGCTAGTATGGCTCTACTAGAATACCATTCTTTAATCCCATCCACGATCCGATTATCCAGAGAGTAGCATATACTTTACATAATTTTCATCGGTATTAACTCCACTCATGTACCCTCCATATCCACACCACAAGTATCCTGCCCTGTGATTGTTTTAAACATGGCCTTCAATATTATTATGGTAGCCAAAACCAAAATAGATATTATAGCCACTTCAAACAGTTCAAGAAGCATGGCCACCACGTTCTGTGAGTCCTTAATGCTCTTAACATAGGCTCATAGGCGCTTACCCATTGCTTCGTTTCTCCCCTTATTCACAGTTTCTATTCTCCAAAGTAAAGTGCTAGAAAAATGCCTCAGTTGTCTATCGGAGTTTTCCTCGCACTACGAATGTCCATGTAACACTGCAATGACCAATGACCATGGCTTTGTATGAACTCCCCCCTTCTTCCAACGCAAACCTCAAGCCTTTTAGCATCCATTAAGGCTTACTTCGAGCTCAAGTTTCAGACTTCAATTTTTTGGGGATGCCTCAAATCACAGTCCGACCTTGCTACAATGCTCATGGTATCTGAGGGTTTGAGTAACTCATGGTGAGATGAGTAGGGACTAGGAGGGCCTTAACAATTGAGAGCACCTTAGGGATTTCTTCAGGTTTTCCCTATTGATTATATTGCCTCCACCAAAGAAAATCTTAAGAGCTCCTACTTCTAACCGCATTCTACACAACAAAATGGATGTTCTGTCAATTTCTTGCTCAAATCACCAATTTTACCAGCTACTCCACGGATGGCCAATGAAATTTTTTTTTCCAATAGCATGAGCTTAAAAATAAAATTAATATTGCCAATGCTAAGACATGACCTTAACAAAACCAATCACTATTTAAGCCCTAGATATTTTATGATATTACACTCATTGCAATTTTCAACATTTAGTTAGCTAGATAGGAATCAAAGGAATTTGGGAAAGTCACATTCCACACCTTACAATTTAGATATGAATCATGGTTAATTAATATTATACGGTATTATTATTATTATTTTTCAAAGTACTTTACAATATTATATGATTGAGAATTAATTTGTGGGAAAAGAAAATAATCTTATGTTGCACACCGTCTATGAGGACTTACGCTAGGAGACCCAATAAGCTCATTTTTTATAACCAAACTAGAATGTTTATTTAGAGTTATGTGAATGTTTTCCACTAAGGTTAGAAAAGTACTTAGAGTTTTCACCCAACCTTCACTATTTACTAAGGGTGAAGTTATAAAGATTTGGCCTGGTACATTTTCATTGTTTTACCAAGGTTGATGAAAATGAACTTGCCCTTGTACATTTTCATTGACTTAAGTTGGTATATACTTTGGTGATTAGAGAATTATCTTTAATTTAATGATTTGGTCTTTGGCATTTAAAACATGTGTACCTTTTAAGATTAATGTACTGGAACAATTAATAAATAATTATGCATTACTTTCTTTTACCTAACTTTAACATATACAAATATTTTGAAATCATTAAACATTAACTTTATATAAAACACTTTTCTAAATTAAGTTATAGATAAAAGAAAGTATAATATGCTCATTGACTTTGTAACATCCCCGAATCTATAAATAAAAGAAAGTATAATAAACTCATGCCAGATATAGTTTTCAATTGGTGCATAAATATATAGCATGAAATCCCAAATTACATGACTAGTATTCAAAACCTCTAGGGTATATTGGGAAGTATTATGACTAGAATTACTCATTGAATAGTTATAACTATGCTACAAAAAATATGGTAAGTTGTGCTACCCGCGAGTCATATTCACCATGAAAATGCGATTGTGTATATCTGCGTTGGTCTTCCCAGACACAGAATATGTGTGGCACTGCTAATATTTTGGAGGCCATAACCTTAGTTATAGACCCTACATGGAATTTATTAATTTCACACTACCCAATTATCGATCCCTTGCTCATTCATTCATGCTTTGGACGTGATTGATGTCTTCTTGAGAGTTGTTTTGAAAATTATAAATAAGTTTAATCTCTGCTAGCCATGTAATCGAATGCAACATTTTTTTATTTTATAAAACATTTAAGGGCGTAGAAAATTAGAGTGATAAGTTTATATTATGGCCACTTTGACGGTTATACTGATTGATTATTAGTAAAAAATATTGATAACTTTCCCATAGTGATCCGAATTGGATCATTATATTGTTTGTCCTCCATCTCGATGTATTTGGAGTGGAAAAAGTGGAGGAATCATCTCATGGTACTGTTTTTACAAGCAGGACCCAATTTGGTGAAATGAGGTGTAAATCTTTCTAGGAGCATTTTGAGGTATCAAATGACTTTTTTTTGGTAAAAATTTTCCTCTTTGGCAGAGGAACTTTTCGTGTTATTCTACACACATAGACCTTTCCAATGATGCAAGAAGCACGTTAATCAGAGTCTGTATACAAAAATTATGTCACTCAGAAGTTGAGCTTCTTGTTTTCACACCTGTAGTTTGGGAGGATGTCGCGTAAGCCCCCCATTATTCATGGAAAATGGGCTAGCCACATGTTTGTGTAGAAATTATACAAACATATGTATATCAATGGATTAAATCTGATCAAGCAATGTACTAAAGTAAGATAATGAATCCTTCTACAAATAAATTGCGGAAAATAAACAAAATCGCTAATCACAACAAGTAAAGAAAGAATCAAAACAAACCACAACACAGATAATTTCCCGAGGAAAGATTGCTGCTCAAATCCCCTCTATATTCTATTGTATATTCACCATGGAATCATGAAACAATTACAATGCACTATTCTCACAATAGTCTCCTGCACTCTCACAATTGTCTCACACTATCCTGGACAAAATTGACCAACACTTAGCCAATTCTTAGCCTCTAAACAACCTACCTTGCTTACGCAAATCCTGATGAATGCAATCCCTATTCTTTAGGAATTTTGGCCTTCCAAAACTGCGCAAGGATCATGGGCAATCTAATGGATGTCTGGTTACATGCGGGCAACCTGCTAATCACACAATTGATAGTTAAAATCCCTTTAAAATTTGTCTAAACTTTGTCTCCACTAGAACTGACATGCATGCAGCTATTAATAGTAAATCATCAGTTGCATGGTAGATCACTGATTGTAAATTAAATAATATTTAATTCACTTTATCTCTCACTACTGCAACAAATAATTACAGCTAGTTCAACTGACTCTAACTCACCTAACTGAGTTAACTGATTACTTATGCATTAAACTAATGCACCAACTTCAATTCAAACTCCATAACTAATAGAATTACTTTGCATGCCTCACCAACCACCCTCAACTCAAAATACATGAGCTAACTAAGTTTATCACACTCAGTTAACTATTACAAGTTATCATGAGATAAGATTACAATTTATTGTCCAATTTGATTAAGGGAAAATTAAATTAGACATTGCACAAATTTAATTAATTAAATTGGTCTTCACAATAATGTATCACTAGGGCTTGTTGGTCCCACACTAGCGTGTGTGCTGCAATTTCTTGTTGGACTTCAATACTCCCTCTCAATAAGAAAGGGATTATCTACCACCTTGATCCTACCTCTATGGTATTCAAATTTGCTCTTGGCAAGCGCCTTCGTCAGAATATCTGCATCCTGATCTTTCGTGGGAATGTACTAAAGTAACATAATGTGCTCATGAACACAATATTTGAGATGGTGGTATCAGATGTCTATGTGCTTGGACCTATCATGGAATAATGGATTAACCGAGAGTTTAATGCAACTGTAGTTATCACAATGTATCATAGTTGTATCCATCTGAGAACCAAACAAACCAACTAGGATCTTTCTCATCCAGATGGCCTCACATGCAACTTGACTTGCTGCCATGTACTCTGCCTCGGTTGAACTGAGTGCCACATATCGCTACTTCCTGTTGTACCAAGAAACTCTTGTCGATCCTATGTTGAAGATCCCTCCTTATGTGCTCTTTTGGTCTGATGGACTGCCTACCCAATCTGCATCCATGAAGCCTTGAAGCTTCACTCCCTCTATTTTTCTGTACCATAATCCATACTCTGTAGTGCCCCTAAGATATCTTAAGACATGCTTCCCAGCCTTCCAAAAGAGCTTGGTTGGCTTAACCATAGCTTGAATCATTTGCTTAACTGCGTAGTAAATGTCTGGTATGGTGTTTACTAAGTACATCAGTGAACCCACTAGCTGCCTGTAGACAGTAGCATCCACTAATTCCCCTGAAGTAGCATCCTATTTCCTCCAATTTCCTGAAAGAGGAGTATCCATGGGTTTACAACTCTCCATGTGAAACTTACCCAGTATCTCTTTGGCATAATGACCTTGAGAAATAAAAATTTTACCATCCTGCTGCCATATTTCCAAACCAAGAAAATAGTGAAGGAGCCTCATGTCCTTCATTTAGAACTCCCTTGCAAGGTGCTCCTTGCATGAAGTTATTAGCTGCTCATCACCTGTCAAAATTAGATCATCAACATAAAGTACGATAATCAAGAGCTTACCATCAACCACAATCTGGTAGAGGCTTGCATTTGCTTCACTTTTGATGAAGCCAAACCCAGTGAAATAATTATCAATCTGAGTGTACTAAGTAGGAGGTGCTTGCTTCAGCCCATACAATGCTCTCTTGAGTCGACACACATGCTAATCACTATAAAAGATCTTGAAACCTTCTAGTTGCTCTATGTACACTTCTTCCTCAATAAATCCATTGAGAAATGCAATTTTCACATCCATCTGATGAATGCGCCACCCCATATGCACTGAGAGTGAAAGGATAAATTTAATGGAAAGGTACCTCACGACTAGTGCGAAAGTCTCTTCATAGTCGATCCCCTCAAATTCTGAGAATCCTCGGGCCACAAATCTAGCCTTGTACTTCTCCACGCTCCCATCCACTACTTTCTTCATCTTATAGATCCGTCTAGATCCAACCACTTATTTTCCGACCAGCCTCGGGAAAACTTCCCATGCATTATTCTTGACCATGGAGCCATACTCCTCTAACATAGAGTCAACCCAAATTGGTTGTTACACTTCTTCATCAAAGGAAGATGGTTCTGTCACAATACACTTGCTCATAAGAGCCATGTATCCAGTAAACTTGTCTGGAGACAATCTCTGTCTGGACAGTGAAGTATGGGCTCCTACATTCTCTGTCGCATCAAGTCTCAATCTATCAGCCTCCGTGTTGTGCCTTCTACCATTTCTGGTGAATGGATCTACATGAGTGTTTTCTGCCACTCCATGATCCTTTGCATATGGCTACTCCACATCTAGAGGTTCATTCTTTGGAACCAAAAGTTACTCCTCTGCATGCAAATCCAGCTCCCTCTCAAGGGACAATCACATGGATTTCTCCTCATCAAATTTAATATCCTATCTCACAACAATCATCCTGTTGTTTGGAAAATACACTCGATAGTTGTGGGGAGTATCATTGTACCCCATGAATATCCCAATCTCAGTTTTTGGTTCGCGCTTCTTCCTAGCATCTTTGCTCACATGCACATAAATAGATGAGCCAAAAATATTAAAATATGAATATCAAGTTTCTTACCAGTAAAAGCCTCCTCGGGTGTACTCATGCCAAGTATCCGACAAGGAAAAAAATTTTGCACAAATACTGCTATGTTGCATGCCTCCACCCACAGATGCAATGTTAGGCCCTAATCATGCAACATCGCTCGTGTTGCACCCACAATTGTTCTGTTCTTTAGTTCTGCAACCCCATTTTGTGTGGGCTATGAGGCACAATAAACTCTCTCTGAATTCCTTATTTGATGCAGAAGTTCTTGAATTCATTGGATATGTACTCACCACCATTTTCACTCCTAAGAGCCTTCACATGCTTCCTCGTGTCTTTCTCCACAGGTGCTTTGAACTCAAGAAATTTTGAGAATGTCTGGTATTTTTTCTACATGAATTAGATCCAACACTTTCTAGAAAATTCATCAACAAATATCACATATTACTTATGCTTTGCTATCGAAGCAGTAGAGAATGGTCCACACAAATTTGAGTGAACTCTCTCAAGGATTTTTGAGGCTTGGTACTCCTCGTGAAAAGTTTCCTTTGCATACTTCACCATAGTACATCCCTTGCACGTGTCTTACTATGCAATAGTACCCTTGGGAAGACTCGTAGAAATCTGCTACACCTTCAAGGTTCCGTGGTGTAGATGGCCCAATCTCCTCTGCCATAACTCACCCTCATCCTGGCTTACCACTTTTTCTGCCTTACCCATCAATGTTGTGCAACCATCTACATCAAGTTGGTAGAGATTCTTCACATGAATCCAAATCTTCTTGGTTTGTCCTATTTCTTTGTGTCGAAGGAAATTTTTTCCCTCACTGAAAACAACATCATAGCCTCTATCCTCCAACATAGCGACTGAGACCAAATTTTTCTTCAAGCCTGATACATGCATTACATCTTTTAATTGAAAGGGTTTACCTGAATCTCTCTGGAAGGTAATTGTACCAATCCTGGTAGCATTTTACTGCACATCATCACCCATTTCGATATGCATCTGGAGGTCCTTCTCCTCCAAGCTACTGAAATTTTCTTTGTCTCTCATCATGTGAAAGGATGAACCACTATCCAAGTACCACATCGATCCCATTGCACTTGACACCATGCATGCAATGAGTGAGAAGTTAAGCTCAAATTGCGAGGCAAAAGCCTCACCAGCTGCAGATCCTGAAGCCTTCTTGCTCTTCTTTTTTTATGGAAAATTAGTGGCATAATGTCCATGTTCGTGACAGTGAAAACACTTCAATCTGGACATGTCGCAACTATTTCCATCTTTGTCAGACTCAGATTCTGAATAGGATTTCTTTCCTTTCCCTTTCTTTGCCTTGGCATCCAAAGCAAAATCTTCTTCATCATCATTCTTAGATGAAGATCCATCCCTGGTATTCCACCTGAATTCTTCTTTCACCAAATCCGACCAAAGTCGTTCCTAATCTGGCAGCTTTTCCCTTCCATTGACAGAGTCCTTATAACTATGCCAGCTCTTGGGAAGTCCTAGAAGAGCTAGGCTCACCAATTCATCATCAGCGACAGTAATTCTGACGCTCCCAAGCTCATCCCGACATTGGATAAAATTTGTTAAATATTTCGGATTAGTGTTTCCTTTCTCCATTTTAATTTTCCTGACCTTGTCCTTCAATGCCAATTTTCTATGATCACTGCTGCTCAGAAACAGATCTGTCAAAGCTTTCCACATTTCATATGGTGTTTCTTTTCCATGGAGAATTGAGACAATGTGTGTAGGTTTTAACCTTGTACAGAAATTATCTGCAAATGAATCTTAAAAATAAAAAATAAACAATAGTGAGAGCATAAAACATAAAATAGATATACACAGAGATTTTCCCTAGATCCCAAATCAAGACTACCAGCTTGATTTTTCATTATATTCCTTTTTGTGTTACAACACATATATACATGTTGAATCATTCATAAAACCCAACCCATTAACCCTGGCTTAGAACATAATCGTAGTTCCCTTGACCAAATCTACAAAATTCTAGGGGTTGAAAACCATCATGCTCTAAAACCATGTGCAAACCCATGCAGAAAAACCATGGGCGGGTCCACCCACTGAAAAATAGGGTCTAAAAAAAAATTCCCGGGGCGCTACATCGGACCCCTAACAGGGGGGGCTCCTTCCCCCCATGTGACCCCCCTGTTGCGCCCAGCATAACATACAAGGGTCTTTATTGCACCCCCCCCTCTGCGTGTGCGACTAATCATGGAAAGAATATAACACATACCCAACAATGATGTCTCGTATTCCCTCCAGTAAGATCCTCCTTGGCTTTGCAACCTTCTTTTTCCAAGCATCAAGATTTGAAGCTTCTACTACAACGGGTTTAGGAACATCATTGTTAATGAATTCTTTCAACCCATTGTCCTCCAGTACTTCCTCCATCCTGTCTTTCCACACAATATAGTTAGATATTCCCTCGAGTGCATACTCCAATCTCAAGCCATTGAAAGCCATTTTCGATCCTAATTCACATGTCGCACCAAGAATACTTTTGCAAATTCGAATTCTATTCACTCACAAACTCAGCTTCTCCTCCACTATAGTGATTTCCTGTTCTCTAATACCATGTATAAATTATACAAGCATATGTATATCAATGGATTCAATCTGATCAAGAAATGTACTAAATCTAGATATTGAATCCTTCTACAAATCAATTGCGTAAAATAAACACAATCGCAAATCACAGCAAGTAAAGAAAGAATCAAATCAAACTACAACACAAAAATTTCTTGGGGAAAGCTTGCTGCTCAAAACCCCTATATCTTCTATTATATATTCACCATGGACTCATGAAACAATTACAATGCACTCTTGTCACAAGAGTCTCATGCACTCTCACAACTGTCTCACACTGTCCTGGACAAAATTGACCAACACTTAGCCAATTATTAGCCTCTAAACAACCTTCCTTGATTGCACAATTCATGATGAATGCAATCCCTATTCTTTAGGAATTTTGGCATTCCAAAACCATGCAAGGATCATGGGAAATCCAATGGATGTAAGGTTGCATGTGGGCAACCTACTAATCACACAACTGATAGTTAACATCCCTTTTGACCTTTGTCTCAACTAGGTCTCCACTGGAAATGACATGCATGCAGCTATTAATAATAAATCATCAGTTGCATGGCATATCACTGATTGTGAATTAAATAATATTTAATTCACTTGATCTCTCACTAGTGCAACAAACAATTACAACTAGTTCAACTAAACCTATATCACCTAACTGAGTTAACTGATTACTCATGCATTAAACTAATGCACCAACTGTAATTCGAACTCCATAACTAATAGAATTACTTTGCATGCCTCACCAACCACCCTCAACTTGAAATACATGAGCTAACTCAGTTTATCACACTCAGTTAAAACTATTACAAGTGATCATGAGATAAGATTACATTTTATTGTCCAGATTAATTAAGGGAAAATTAAATTAGACACTGCACCAATTTAATTAATTAAATTGGTCGTCGCACTAATGTATCGCTAGGACCTGTTGTTCCCACACTAGTGTGTGTCCTGCAATTTCTTGTTGGACTTTAACAGTTTGTGATCTAAAAGACTCTAGAAGAGTCTATATTGTAAATCTAGTTAAGAGTTGATGTAGTTAAAATTAACCACTAGTAGGCTTTCAGGCTATGTTATAACCATGCCACTAGGAGGAAGAGTGATTCCATTCTTTTGAGAGCATTTTGTTCCATAGATAAGCAAAGATATCCAGGAGAGATAGGAGTTAGAGCACATAGAGATGATTAGTGCATTATAGCAGCCCATGGGCCACAAACATTACTTCTTTGTACTTGTAGCCATATTTATAGATAAATAAAGAGAGGGAAGCGACCTCATCTTCAAGCTGGGTTTTCTCCTAAAAGGGTTTCCGAGAGAGCATATCTTGTGTCTTATATGTGTGCGTGAGCTTATTTTGTCATTTTCTACATAATTTAAATTTTCATGCATGCAATAATTACAGTTAAATCTACATATCTTAAAGTTTAATAAAAATGTGATAATGTAAACTTTTAGTATTTTAATATATTATTATTAGATATGTTGTGATGAACTGTCCAGTGGAATATCCAAGACATTTTACGGATCACATAGAAATGAAGTTTTTTTTTTTTCTTCTAAAAGAAAAAAATGCTAGAATATCTATTAAGAGAAAGATACCAATACATATAGTCCATATCATCCACATTATTATCCATAATTAAAACCTAACACCCCCCAGGAAAAATTCATACAAACATAATAAAATAGTTGTTATATTTCAACCGATCCACCTAACATGAGAGACACGATAAATATTGTGATAAGAGCTCGAGGAATACATATACAAATTATTTCAAACCAAAAACAACATAAACCAACAATCCTTAAAAAGATGAGCAATATGTAAATATTGAGGCCAAGAAACTAGTCGCTCATAGATCAATTTCACCCTCTCCAAACTCTCTGCCTTCAACACAAAACTTGTAGTGTAGAGAACCTAAAGTAGTGAACAATCCTCTCTTTTATAATCCATCTGCCACTGCATTTAATTTCTAGTACACATTCTTGAAAAATATATCCATAAGGATTGTTTTAGTAACTTTATGTGATCTAGTTAGTTAGCCAAATTTGGAGGTGAAAATGTAGACTGCCCAGAGACTGCTTCAATAATGGTTATAGAGTCCTCATAAATAGTAATTATCTCTAGATGATTCTTCCTAGAAAAGTACATTAGTCCCCGAAGGGCTAAGAGTTCAACCATGGAATTCGTGCCCTTCCCCCCATGCCAGAAAAGAAGATCATGTATATGTGGATTTATTCTCAACCAATATCTGAAACTACATCTGACAGCCTGGACTACGCCATCAAAAAAACCCATTAGGAAATCCACTTGCAAATGATAACTCATAAACTTAGGCATTTTATCAGCATGTTCAAATATCCTCCCATTCACTAGCCAGGCTAGAAAGCATGAATAAATCCTAAACATATTTAAAGTCCTATCCTTGAAGATCAAGGAATTTCTTGTACTCCATATGTCCCATGATACATATAGAGGAGTTATTTTGTATTTTCCCTTCCTGTTAAACCACCATTGGTAAAAATATTCAAGGGAGTCTAAAGGACGGATTTGTGGAAGTTGAACATATTCGATAACTCGCGACCACACCTCTTTAGTCTAGGGACATTATATGAACAAGTGTAATACACTTTCCTGATTCTGCTTACACGAAGAACACCAACCCGGTCGTTGGAATCCCCTTTTATATATAATATCCCAAGTAAGAATTTTATTTTCCCAGGCGAGCCTAGAGAAAATGATAATCTTCAAGGGCATGTCCCAGCTCCAAGCTTTCCTGTACCAACAAAAATAAGTCAAATGATTGATCCTACATGAAATATATTTATATATATATGACACCATCATTGATCCATTACATACAACTCCATTCCAAGCTAAATGATCACCCCTAGAGTATCTAATTAACTCAAAAAATTGAAGGTCATATACAAAGTGGTTCCAAGACTCTACATATATGCCCGAAAAACCAATCCCCGTGACATTCTTCCACGACATATACAGAAAAGCATCATTCTAATGTCCAATTACCCGATCCAAGAAAAAAAATCTTTTGCATGTAGAGCATTGATAATCCCAACGGAAATGTTTTGTGAATATCCAACTCCAAGAATTGAGTCGATGTCGATCAAGATTGTATCACCCTTACCAAAATACCATAATTTGTATCTTTTCACAAAAACATCTACTAATTTTATATAAACTCTACTATATATAGGAACCATATAAATGAAGTTACAATATGGTTTCAAAGAGATAAATAAATGGTTATATGTATTTATGCTCATAATAGTTTGGAGGTGAGTTGATTTTGACTATGAAATGAGAATACTTGTAGTGTTTGTTTGTTTTTGTGTTTATTCATTAATAATTATAGATGTGTTAATTTTTTAATACAATTTTCAGATTTTTAATTTAATTATCAATAATTATTAGGCTGATTGTAAAGATTTAATCTTCATATAATATTCTAGAATATTTTTAATAGTATTCACAAATTAAAGATTGAGATTTATCTCTAAAATAATTGTGTCTTTTTAGTCTTTTTAATTAAATTGATTAAACAAAAAAATGTCATATGAAATGAGTTATAGTTTTTTGGAAATGTGGTATTGATGAGTCATGGTATTCACTCATAGTATTGTAACAAAGCTTAAGCTTATTTATAGATTAAAAGTATTTATGGTCAAATGGAGGTGAATCTTCATGATTACGAATCTTGTTAAATGTTCTTTTAAATGTATATGTATTTAACTTATATATTAATTCTTTTTATAACTAATAATAATAATTTAAAATAAACCATAATTTAATTAATTTTTATGATTTTTTTAAATTTTAGCAATGTGAGATGTATCATGAATAAGTATTTTGATGTTTATCACAAAGTGATGTCTATCAACCTTTACCAACCATTTAATTTATATGGTTGTGTTATTCAAATTGATTAATAAACTATTATTAATAAATACAAACTCACTCATCATATAGATGTAAATAGTTGTCATAGTTTAGTTGTAAATAGGTATTTAGGACAATCATATCAAATCAATTATTATCAATGAATACAAGTTCACTTATTATAGTTCTTCAAAAAACTCATCATAAGTATTCAAGAAAAAATGTAGCGTGGCCACTACCCCACCATATATAAACTAGGAAGACGTGTCATAACCCCCATATGATAATTAAACAACCATTACATCAAGTTCCTCCACTCATGACTATGGACTTGTCTATGAAAGTGGATGATTATATTTGTAGTCAGACTTTAATGACGAATGAAATGGCATTCAATACAGAGAATGGCTTTGCAAGTGGAAATTTACAAGCTCCACACTTGAAATTATTATAAGGATGGTTCATCATACGAATTTGTCATCATGTGTGGTGGAGGGAGCAAGGCATGTGCACTAGAAAGATCCTACGTGATCCAAAATTTAAATTTTGGTCAAGGCTTCAATATGTTCAAGAATTAGCACCATTCGTTCCCGCTTGAAGCTCTCATTGTAGGGAGGCAATGGGCTCTTTCTTATAACCCTTACACAGACTCACGAATTAATGTTGATAAGGTGTTTCCTTTTGGAGCCAAGCCCCACTTCAACTTTTCCTTTTGATTTCTCTTGATCGATATTTCTCTCGCCTCTCCTATGCATTTTCCCATATTCTAACTCTCACCACCTTTCCCACTCTTCCATCCTTCCTGCAAGTCTCTACAAGTGGATTTTAATGGAGTTTAGCCTAAGGTCTCCTTGCATGTTATTTTTTGAGGACCCTTCTAGGTTGTGCACTCCTCCTTTGCCTCTCTCTTTCAACATCACTTCCTCTCTCCATGATTCTTGGTGTTTGATAAAGCCACCCTTTATCCAAGCCTCCCTCTTGACATCACCACTCCCTATTTGGTTTTTTATCATGTTAACTTGTCACTTCCTAAAATTCCCAAACAATATGCAAAGAGCATACAAAATGTTACCTATTATCATGAGATGGGGTCTTAGGAACATCAACAAGAAGAGGCTTCGGTTGGGTGATATAAATCCCACACTCCACCGCAAATGCAAGAGTAAATCACTGATGTTGAAATGGAGACATCAAGGGGACCACAAGTTCCTGTCGAACATGAAAATTACGAGTGAAATCACTTATTCAATCTCGTATGTTGGACACACACGAATGGCTCAACCAATACATGTACACCATATACATGTAGTAGCACATGAATATGTTGCTCGAGAAAGTTTTATTGGATCAAAGTGAAGACTAAGAAGAAATATTATTGGTGTTGGAAACATTGCAACTCACAACTGGGGAATGAAACAAATACTACACTACATTGAGGCATACTTAGGTCTTCCTTCCAATTAGGGAGTAGCAAAAAAAAACCAATTGCTAGTAAGGAATTAGACTCCCCAAAACCTGGTTGATGATTTGTATTCACACCCTTGTTGTTTATTTAGTCCACTAGTTTTTTGTTTTCTATTTACCATTATCTAATATTAGTATATACTTAATTATATTTATTTATTAAAATATGTATAAAATTACTATGTTAACAAGCACTTCCACTTCTAACTCTTTCTTTTAATTAAAAAGTTATATATAACAATTACAAATAAGAAAAATGTCTTTTACAAAATTTTATTTTTAAAAACAAATATTTTAATGGTTAAATCTCATCAATTTATATATTCTATTCTTTTAAATTTTATAATTCTCTAAATAACAATTTTTAGAGAAAACACTCTGAATTTCTTTTAAAATAATCTTATTAAATTAAATAAGCTCGATTAAGATGTTCCTTATATTCAAGTTTATTTAAACTATAGGTGTACTATTTTAGTTTGTAATTGGTATGAATGAAAAATCCTATTCATTATTTTAAATAAACATATTAGGTCTCAAATATTTAATATTATTTTATTAAATTATAATTATAATTATATATTTTGTTTGTTATGCAATATGAGTTTTGAGATGATTAATACATTTTATTTGTGGTTTAGGTAATTATGGATTATATTGGGTTTGGAATACAATAGTCCTTAGCATGATTGGAATTTTTCCCCAAAAAATTTTCAGACCTTTCCACTACTAAATATATTCACAAAGCCACAAGGGCTTCACTCAATGAATCTTTGACATATCAAGTGTGTTCATGTCATACTAAATAATAGCTTTAATTTAACTTCATATTGGAAAACACCTTTAAAAATCACATTATTTAACCCCTTACCAATACAAACCTAGTACACCTTCCCAATTTAAAAGACCCTTAGTTTCACTAGATATTGTAGGTATCCATTTTTTCATTAACATTTTTTATACCCCTTTATATTTTTTCATTAACTTTGAGCTCCATTTTGTATACCTGCCAATATAAAAACCCTATACCCCAATTATATGCTCAATATATTATGTCTTTTTTTCCCTCATATATATCCCCCAATATGAATGCACCTGGTATAGTATTGCTTCCCAAACCCTATACCCATATTATATGCTCAATATATTATGCCATTTTTCCCTCAATATATATCCCCAATATGAATGCACTTGATATGATATTGCCCACTATAGAACAAAGCACCCTATCACTATTTTACACCCACTATATTGTTAATAATATACTTTTAAATTAAAATAAATTTTTGAATTTACATTTTTTTATTTTTCATTTAATTTATTATATATATAAAAGCTCGATCTCTTATTATAAATGCTTTATTTTTCATAAAAGGTTTTTTTTTTTTTTGGTTTTGAATAAGATTTTTTATTTTTTATTTTAAATGATTTTTTTTTCATAATTTGAAATTTTAAATAAGTAATTTTAGTTTAAATATTTTGTTTTAATGTCTATTGGATTTAGAGTAGATGGTCATATGGTGCTTTATTAAGGTATTCTATGGTGTAAAAATTACTGCTTTTAAATTTAGTGGGCAAAAATCTAACCATATTAAAGACTAATATGATCCAACCAAATACTCCTTAGGTGATTTTGACTACTTAAAAACCCATATTAAAAATACCAATGATCTTAAAACTCATATAAACTAACAAACCCAAAAACCTAAATTATTTTAATAATATAATAATAAATAATTCATAAGAATATATATAAATCAAGTTATATGAAATTTAACCCAATTATATTCAATTTTAATTTCAAAAAATTAAATATAAAAGCAATTGTACCTTACGCAATCCTTCTTGCGCGAAGACGTAGGAAGTAAACTCTAGGCACCTCTACGACATCAAGGAGGAAGTAAACTTTTACCACAAGCCATGTGATACGTCACCACTCCCTCTTTGCGCATATGATGGGAATTAACCTTTCCTAGTCCTCGTCGCTCTCTTCTATTAGGAGACGCCCTCCGCTCACCCTCGGCACGTTGACTTTTCCACCTGAAGTCATTCCATCAACATTACCAGGAAACTTAGACAACTTAAGGGTTTAATGGTCAAGAATTTGTGATTATTTTTGTAGAGTGAGGTAGGGTTGTCTATTGCCAATCAATGAGCTATATATATATATATATATTCGATTTTTTCTCTTATAATTTAATTTAAAATTATTTATTATATGATAAGTATGTTTATTTTGAAATATGGTTTTTATAATTTAATTTAATTATTGATTAAAAAAAAAAAATTTGTAAATCTGTCTACTTCTATATTAGTACAAAAAAATATTACATAGAGGCTGAGGCCTCACAGAGCTAGCCCAGAGAAGAGGCATACTTATCATAAGACCATAACTGTTGACTGACTGAGATGAACTTTGAAGACCAGGACCTTGTCCTACTGTCGAAATAGCTGATTCTGAAAAACAAAATGATGATTGGAGTGCTAGACTCGCTACAACAAGTGAGACCGAGACAGACATAATCCATGGCAAAAATTACAGACATACAGAAGGATGCGCTGAAGCTTTGTCTTGCGCTTGAAAGCATGGATAGCAGTGCGTAGGGAGCTGCTAATCGACTAAGGAGAATTACATTAAAAAGCCGACAAAAATTGTGAGGAAGAAGGGAGAAGAACCCCTTCTGAGTACCTGAAAGCAAAAACTGAAGAGCGAGAGCCATTTAAGCGTCGTTGGTGGGCGAGGGCGCTTCTTCCACCACAGGGCAAGCATACGGACTGAATTCAGCATCTGCAGGGGGTGAAGGAGCATGACCTGAAGGCGCGCCCGGCCTGGCTTGCTGGAGTTCGGGCGGAGAGGCCGAAATACCCTGAAAACTTTGCAGACTGACCCCTGGCGGGCAAAACAGTATTCCATCTTTAGAATCCTGAACAAGGCCGGAGGGAGCAGAAGGCGGAGCTTGGGCTGTCGGGTTGATCCTGAATTTGATGGAGACCGAAGCAATGAAATCATGGCGGTTGAAGGAACAAGGATAATTGAAGCGAGCCGAATGGAAGTGCTCAGAGGAGGTAAGGTGAACATGGGCTGCAGAGGTGGAAGGGCGTCTGCCACGCCCTCGACCTCGTCTTCTACTGGATGCCGCAGAACGACCAACCTCAGTATCCGAAGATTCCGACGAGGTGGCAGAGGAGGGAAATGCAGGTGGCGTATTGACCTGCCCACGAGAAGACCCTCTTCTGCTCGACATTCTGGGCCTCAGACGAGGCATATTGAGAATGAAGGGGTAAGCTGTCCAAGCAATCGAGAAAGGAAAGGAGCGCAAGCTCTGTGACTGTAAAAAACCAATGGACGGGCTGTGGAAGTTACAAAACCGACCACAAGAGACGTGAAGACCATCCGCAAGCTCGAAACAACAACCTAAACGACACCTCTTGCCATTGTTGGTGCGCAACCAAGGTTCGAAATCAACCTGAGAACAACTGGAATTCAACGGAGAGACACACAACACTGGATGAATAGGCGCCATTGCAATGTAATGGTCGAGAAAACGAGGCAGGAGGAGCTGCATTAAAGCAGCAATAACTGTATACGCTGTCATATATGAGGTGAGCTCGGAGCGCGAAGGGGTGGCGGTGGTGGTAGACCACGTGCCCACCCGCCCCCTTGTCAGCAAATCATAACGCAACCCGTACACCCGCATCCGAGAAATTATTGATAATTATTAATTGAATAGGAAAGATTGAATTTTTATTCAATATTTTAATCTTTTTTAATAATAATTATAAATACAAAATTGAGATTTATTACAAAAATAGTTATGTCTTTATATATTTTTAATTAAATTAATTAATTAAAAAAATGTTATATGAACATAAATCATATGAATATAAATGATATAAAATGAGGTGAATCTTTATAATTGAAATATGATTACATATATATATTTTTATGTATATATATTTAATTCATATATAATTCTTTATATAATAAAAAATAATAATAACAACGTAATAAAAAAATTTGGCTTGTTGCTTTCAGTGGTCCTTTTTCGAGGTCCTGCAAGGTTAGACACTATTTGTGGAGTGGGTGTGCTGGATTTTGGGTGATTTGGTTAGTGAGGTTCTATTGAGAGAGAGAGACGGTGAATTGCAGACTGAGGTCCTCGTTGCTGGTTTGGATTTGCGGTTCTTTGCGTTCATCCTAGGTTGGTTGGTAGTGGTCACACTGGTGGGGATGGGGCATTTCTCCTCGGAAACACTGAGGTTTGTGAAGTTATTCGCTGGTTAGCTTCAACTCATCCCAGTGATGTCGGGTCGGTCATAATTTGTTTGGGTCCCTGTTTGGCTCGTTCCTCTTCCCAGCTTAAGCCCAATTCGGGCAGCCCCAGGGTTGTGCGTCTCCTTTGCAGATGGAAATGGAGATCACTAGCTCTAGGCGGGGTGGTCACAATGCAAGTCACTCGGGATGGGTGATATTTGGTGGCCGCGATGGAAGTAGGGCAGGTCGTTCTAGTTGGGAGGCTTTTGAGAATTGTGGTGGTAGCGGTTGTGGTGGCTTGGTGGCTAGTCATGGGAGTCGCACCCCACATAGTCAACCACGGGGTGGGACAATTCACTGCGGCGGTTTGGGGCGACGGGGGAAGACACGTAATTTGGGACGCGGTTAGAGACAAGATTGTTGTTTAGAGCACTGCTAGGATTTGATTTAGTCGGTTCTTGAATGCCTGGGAACCTCAGAGTGGGTGAGGTAGGAAGAACATGCAGAGCTCATTTCCACTTTGAACAAAATGCACTACTTCGAGTGCCATGTCTCGGAATGCGTAGTGGTGGTCTGGAGAGGCCAAAATATGTTATATGAGAAAGTAGAGAACCTGGAGACTTGGATGGCCCACTTTGAAGAGCACGTTCAATGCTCCTTCTATCCTCCTCCTCCAGGAACAACTCCGGAAAACCCAACCTCCATCACTTGTGATGAATGGCATGGTTACATGCGTTTTACTTGTTTTATGTGTTTACTAGTGCTTTTGGTCTCCTATGTTGTGGACTGTGACTTTAGATGTTTTTCTGTTTCTTTTTCATATGTTGATCGGTAGTCAACAAACCTCGTCCGGGTGTGGACTATGCCTTTAGATTTTTTTGTGTTTCTTTGTCATATGTTGATCGAGGTAGACAACAAACCTCGTCTGGGTGAGACTATCTGCATTTTGATACTGATGTACCTCTTTTTGGAAGAATGAATAGAATCTTGATTTACAAATAAAAGAAATAATAATAATAATAAAGTTATAATCCATCTCAAGAGATTTGATCTCTCTCTTTGGTAGATCTAGAGTTAAGATGTATTTACGCTGGTTTAATTTCCATTTTAAGTAAGTTATATTTCACATGGGTGAATACTATGAAGTTATTTTTATTTTATGCAATGGATAAATATCATGGGTTCTCATAAACATGAAGCTAAAAAACCACCTTAACTTGACCAAAATAAATATATACTAATTAAACAAATATAGTTAAATTTAACTTATTAATAATAAACAATAAATATTTATTTTATTTTCATCCAATAAAAATATTTACAAAATATTACATTACTTTACAACATTTCTATCGATTAATTTTTATATTTTTATTTTTTTGATATGAAATATATTATAAAATAAATATTTTAATGTTTATTAATATTTAATAATCATTATTTTAAAAATAAAATTATTTGAATATATATATATATATATATATCTGAGGTTTAAGACCTGACCGTCAATTTTTTTTTTTTTTAATCTTAGACCATCTCTGAAACTTCATTGAAAACCCAAATGCACACCTCATAGCATACAAAATCTTCATATAAATTTAAATTTTTTTAAATATATCATTTTAAAAATATCAAACAACTAAATTATATTTTTATTTTCATAATAATGATATAAACACACTAAATTTCATATTCAAAACAAAATCTCATATTCAAAACAAAATCCGGCTGGCAATGTAGTTTTTTTATATATATTTTATTATGCCTTATTTTGGAAATTTGTGAATTGATAATTGAAAAAATGTTTTAGAATATGTAGGTTTATTTAATACTTAATAGAGTAGAAAAAAGTTATATATAAATGTAGTTTTTTAAAATATATAAATTTATATATAAATTTGTTTTTGTAAATTTGGTGGGACTATATTTTCATTATGTCCAATATATTATTATTTGAGTAAGGAATTGAGTGCCTTAACAGAGCACCTCACCTGATCAATATCTATCTAAAACCTAATAGATAATTATATGCTATTATTAGTATAAATAAATGTCTTTCAGATTAATCACATTATTAGACCAAATCCTAATAACCTGATTAATCTGAAAGACATTTATTTACATTATAGATCACAAAAGTCTTAGATCTAATATTATTAGTATGATAAATGATTTTATTTTTTTATTAAAGAAATTTTATGTGAAAAAAAGGAAATTTTTAATATACATGTTATTATTGAGTTGGGAGATTTATTCTACAACCTTATATGATGAAGATGTTCAACTTGGAGTTGACACATGTTTCTCTTAACATAAAAATAAAATAATCTCTAAATAGAAAAGCAATGTTGGCTATAATAATAATAATAAATGAATATGCTATGCATGTTTAGTTAATTATCCATATGAGGTCATGCAATTTCATGTAAAGTAAATAGAAGTTAAAAAAATGTGTGAGATGTTTAACTCTTATATTTTTTAAAAATATTTCAAAACGAGATTTAAATAAACTATTTCAATATTTGTTTTAACTAATTATGTTGATATCAACTTAACATATATAAACTCAATATAACATTCAAAAGTACAATTTAAATGAGAAAAATTACATATTGTATATCTTCATTGGGATTTACCACTACATATTCATTGATACTTATAATGTAATCCAATTATTATTTTTTGTCAATTTCTGGTTTTAAAAAAAGTTAGCACTTAAAAAAAATTGATCTTTCTCACTTTACATTAGATCCATGTTTAAGATAGATCTATAAGGATGTAGATAAATATGTTTATTTTGAATAAAAACTTTTAGAATTTTAATTTAATTATTAATATTAAGTGGATGATAGGAATTTTATCTCAATAAAATATTCTGAATTATTCTTAACACAAATTATATAAAATGAGTTATGATTTAGATAAATAGGTTTATTTTAATTTTTTTTTTTAGAATTTTAATTTAATTATTAATCTTAAGTGAATAATAGAAATTTTTTCTTAATAAAATATTTTAAATTATTCTTAACACAAATTATATAAAATAAGTTATGATTTTTTTAAACATGTAGTATTAATAAGTCATAATTATTAAAACTTATAATAATAAAGATGTAATAAAATAAATAAATTTTCACTTTTCACATTTACTTTATATTTTTGTTATTATATTATGACATATATGATTTTGATATTTATTATAGATTTGATTTTGATATTTATTATAAATTTACAACGGTTACATTTACCAACTTGGCAAACTTATTTTAAGATAATATAAAACCATTTTTGAATTCGAACAGCTAAGCCTGACATTCGTTTCCATTTTTATTTTTATTTTTTCAAACTTACTTTCATCTGCTACTTCACTGTGCAAACTTTTCAATTTACGGTTTGACAAGTAGAATTTATATATATAATAATCAACGTACACATACACAATGCAACCCGCAACAAATAGTTCAAATTCAGCCATACAGACTGAAATTCTGGAAGATATAAGTACATGGCAATACTGCAAATTCATCCCTACAGACTGAAATTCCGGACGAAATAAGTGTATGGCAATACTTCAAAATTCAAATTCATCCCTACATACTGAAATTCTGGACGATATAAGTACATGGAAATGAGGCGCGGACTTGCTGTTATGAGTTATTTAGATGGGCACACTCTGGAGAACGATGGTTTCTACAGTGAGGCCTGGCCCGAATCCAAATAGAACGCCTAAATCCAATCCTTCTCCAGTGGTCGAACTCCCATTCTGCTGAGACGACTTCCTCATCTCGTCCAAGACGAAGAGAGCGCAGGCACTAGAAATGTCGCCGTATTCGTTGAGAATATGTCGGGTGGCTCTGAGTTTCTTGGGATAGAGCTTCAGTTTGGACTCCACGCTTTCAAGGACGCCAGGTCCTCCGGGACAAGCGATCCAGAACAATTCGTTCCACTCGGAGATATCAAGCTTCTGGAAGGTCTCCGCCACACTGCTTTCGATGTTCTTTGAAATTATGTCTGGAACGTCTTTGAGAGACTCGAACACGAGGCCAACCTCTCTCAGGTGTCCGTTGATGGCGCCATCGCTGTCGGGGAGAATGGTTTCTTCGGTCCAGAGGAGCTGACAGACTGGTTTCTCTACTTCCGGGATGGGGTCTGCTCCAACTATGGCGGCTGCGGCACCGTCGCCCAGGTAAGCCTGGGCGACCAAATTGGCGAGGTCAGCGTCGGAGGGGCCGCGGAAGGCATTGATTGAGAGCTCGCTGCAAACTACCAGAACGCGGGCTCCTCGGTTGTTTTCAGCGAGATCTTTGGCGACGCGGAGAACGGTGGCGCCGGCGAAGCCTCCCTGTAAATGGATCATTGTTCTCTTCACAGTCGGGCGGAGGCCTAACTGCTTTGCGAGCTGATAGTCGGCTCCGGGCTTATGCACTCCACTGGTGGTGCTGAAAACGAGATGAGTGATGTTGGAGATGGGGTGGCCCCACTCCTTGATGGCCTTGGCAGCCGCCTCTTTTCCCAACCGTGGCACCTCCAGCATAACCATGTCCTGCCTAGCGCCGACTGAGGGCGCCTTGTAAGCGCACATGTGCCTTTTCTGTATCCCAGACTTTTCGCCTGCAGGGATCCAATTTTTGAGTAGAAAGGTTAAAGATTAACTTCTTCATATAAAAATTAAAATTTCAGATTAACTTCCTCATATAAAAATTAAAATTTCATAGGCATACTTTATGCATCATATCTATTGTGCTAAGTTATGCATGTTTCAAACTAAGAATTTCAGTCCAAAACCTTAAATGCATTTGAACACACACGATTAGTTAAATGATTAATTGTGGAAAAGGCTAAAAGAAATTTGGGAATAATGAGTGTATATATTTTGCATCTCTGGGGTTGAACATTTTGCAAGTTTAGGACAGTGGAATCGGAAGTTAGCATCCGTTTCTTGGCATTGTCTTTTCAGCTATGGGATTGTTGAAGGTTGGGCCAGCTTATCATCAATTTAAATAGGAAAAGGTCTAAAATGCAAAAGACGAAAAGTAAGAAACTCATACTCCCATAGACTATTTTTAGTCTAGTGAATTTTAAAATTTCATTTCATTTGTTATAAAAATTATATATACTAGTTCAATAATGTTACAATTTATATAAAAATTATATGAAAGGAATTTAATAAGATTATTTGCTTATATTTTATATAAAAATGATATGGAGAGAATTCAATGTGACCATTTACTTATATACTTATAGTTTATATAAAGATTATATGGATAGAATTCAATAATGGCAATTACTTTTTCATTTTTTCCATGTCAATTTTTACGAAATTATTCTAGTTTCTCACACAGTAATCGGTACATTATTTCAAACAATTACAATAATGTTGTTTAAAGAAAATTAAAATATAGTATTATTTTCTGGGATATCACTATAATGTCCAATAAAAAAACCCAACTAGTTAAACTCTCCAACCCAATTTACTGTAAAAGAAATATAACTTATTAAAATCTTTTGCAATAAGAATTATAGGCCCAATGATTGATGCATACCTTATTAGAATCTTCATCTATAAAAAAAACATAGCAATAACATTATTTTTTCATAGCAATAGCATTATTTTTTCTCAACAAAAAAGAATATTTAAACTGAATATGATGTATTTAGTGTTGAATTTCTGAAAATAAAGAACCAAATGAGCATTGGATCAATTTTGATCCTTGGTGTTCACTCTCATATCTACATATTAAGTGGGCACAAAGAAGACATGTGAATACTTTCATTAATCCATGCAAAGTGGAGTAAAAAAAGAAAATAATATATACAAACAAATAGAGTTGGTAGAAAGAAGATCAACAAATGGAACCATGGAAGATTGATAGGTATCATTTCTAAATCAAAATAACAAAAAAATAAATATTTGATTGGAATTAGAATTGTTTTTCATTTATGCACCAAAAAGATTCATCATTACCAAAACTTTTGATCTTTAAAACTCTCTACTAAAATGTAACTTTAATAAATAAACTATATATAAATGCATGAGCTCCATAACCATAAGACTTTATTATATAAAAATTATAATATTTATTTTTTCAAACTATTATAATAAGGGAAAAATTATTAACATACTTGTTTAATTGTCACGGTTTCTATAAAAAAAAATCAATAATAAATAAAATTATTAAAATAATAAAAAATGAAACATATCATCAAAAAATTTATTGCTTTTTAATAAATAAAAAGAATAAAATTCATTTTAAATTAATAAATAATATTTTAATTTATTTTTTTTAGTTAAATGATAAATAATTTTATACCCTTCTCCTATTAAACCTTATTCACCTCAATACATATCATGAAAAATTTCATTAACATGATAAATAATTTTTTATACCCTTCTCCTATTAAACCCTATTCACCTTAATATATATCAAAACGGAATTACAACTTTAATTTATCTATTCAACTCTACAAATATAGAGACGAGTACATTTTACTTTATTTCAAATTAAATAATTAACTTTGCTTCCTGTCTCAAATTTCAAAACATTTTCAATCTGCAATCAAAATAAATTAAATATGCTTGATTATATTTATATTGTACTTAAAATTTAAGATGGTTTTATATTAGATATTATTTTTGAAACCATTCATTTACTAATTTATGATTATTTCTATAAGAGATAGTTTTAACTAACTATTTTTTCATGATTTTTGAATTGTTTATTTAGAACTCATTTGAAATAGTTTTAATTAACTATTTTTTCATGATTTTTGAATAATCTACTTAACACTCGTTGCATCTGCTCCCCAGTAAAGCAGTGAAATTAAAACTAGTAATTCATACCCATCACCCATCTCAAAACTCCTCCAACAAGCAAACTTAATTGTAGACTTTTCCCCACAATCTAGCTCACTTATACGCTGATGTAACACTGACTGGATTATGAGTAAATTTGATGAGACACTGACTGGATTATGACTATGGACGAAGAAAAAAGGTTCACTTACAGATTCTTCTGAATTTCTCCTTGAGCTCTTTCATATGGTCGCTGTTGGTGATTTTGAAGTAGTAATCCGGATAACTGCTCTGATCGACCGTATTGGGAGGACTGGCAGTGGCGATAGCAAGAATGGAGGCTGGGCCATCAGCCCTCTGAGCCTTCCTAAATGCCTCCAGATCCAAGTTCTCCACCATTTCTGAAGGCATATTGCTAGAAGCTTGACTCTGAAAAACGCTCACAGTGGATTCCTTCAACAGCTTACAGTCCACTCGTTGATGTTCAAGGGAACGCACGGACTAGGAGTCCTTAAATGCTTGTGAATGCTGAGTCTATTCTGAACATCTTATCTTAAAACGATTGGATGACAATTTAGGACCTCAGATTTATGGCACAGCAGAAAAATCTGTGAGAGAGAACAATGATATTATTCATATCGTCCAATGAAAGTTTAATAATTGGCTGACAATAAACTCCTCCATAGCTTTCGAAAGCTGCGATCGCATCGATAAAACGCGGAGTCAGGGTATCCGAATGCAACAACATTCAAAATTGTTATCCCACGTCAAAACTCAATAATTGGTAACCTTGATGTTAAGCCTCAATAATTGGTAATCTATCAAGGCTCAATGATTGGGTAATAATTAAAAACAAATCAAATTTCTTTAAAAGTTTGTAGAAATTTTGTTGCACCCAGGCCTGGATTTTGACCTAACACGTGACTATAACGTATTTAACACAATCAGTTTGTCATGTGGCTTCGGAGAAAAGCACTCCTAAATGAGGGATTAAGATTGGGGCCAACTCAATACTTAGGCTTATGCTTCAACAAGAGCCGAGACTCTATTGGGGTTGCCTACTCTTCTAGCCAAGACACAACAGAGCATATACTCAATGAGATTTGAACCTCTGTCTCGTGGGTTTCACCCAACGAAATTTACCGTTAAACCACATGAACTCAATTTTTCACGCTAACCTGTTGTAATTTTGTTTAAGACACTCAAACTTGCAAATAATCTTCCAAGGATTGAAAGCTCGTTGGGAAATTCACGCATAGAATTGTGGTAGGATGGCTTTTGTGTTCACACTGAGGTCAAATATATAGTGCCATTAAGGCAATTGTAAAGTTGTTTTAGTGCACATTCTAGTTAAGACTTATTGGAAATGTAATTTGTGAATATAATTGTGGCTAGTCTATAACCTTGTCAAATATGAATCTGGTGACTCACACTATCAAAAAGCTAAATTGGCTTTCTTTGATGAATTGTTTTTTATTAATTTAATGGACACGTTGGTTTCAACATGCATGGTGTTAATTTTTTTTAGGGCTATATTGTTCTTTGCTTTTAGATAATTACATTTCTTCATTTGCATATTAAATTCACCCTATGGCATCATATCATTATTCAATTTTACAACATTATTTAACAATATATGCAATTCTATAGAAAAAAAAAAAAACATCATCAATGTGGTGGAACATAAAAGAACAATAGAAGAAAAACATTCACACATAAAGACACTAGGATTGGTCAGAGACTAGGGAAAAACTCACTATGGGGAAAACCCTTTCAAATTCTTCTTCTTATTAGATTGTCATTTGAATGATTCAGCAAAAGAGAGCACAATGATCCATATCTTTAACTATAAACTTGTAATAACCTTTCGTTGATTTTCTATGTAAATAAAATAAGACCAAGGTCATGGGACATGTATTCCAAGTTGAATGCTAACACTGTTACCGATGAAATAGGTAACCACACTGTTACCTACTTTTTTTTGGTAGCATAAAAAGCACCCGATTTTGAAAAGTGGTGATGGAGAATCACCTTTTTTTTTTTGGAGCACATTTTCGACACTCTAATATTTTTATTTATGAAGTATGAATATTTGTTTTAAAATGTTAGTGATTTTCATGCTAATTTTGAAACGTATTGATGCAGCGTCAACTTTTTTTTTTTAGAGCGGTGATTTTCATGCTAATTTTCAAACGTATTGATGCACCATCAACCATTTTTTTTAGAGTAGTGATTTTCATGTTGGTAATAAAACACAAAACTTAGATAATAAAATATATATAAAAACAATTAAAAAAACCAATAAAAATGTAAAAATAAAACAAAATTAACTCGTAAAAATAAAAAAATTTAAACAAAAATAAATCAATAAATAAATAAAATATATTCCAAAATTATATCAAAATAAATGACAAAATTTGAAAAAAAAACACATAATTTAAAGAAAAAAAAACAAAAATTAACCAAAAATAAATAAAAAATAAAAACATCAAAAACATTTTTTTTCTAAGTTATTAAAAAAAACCATATAATTAAAAAAAAAAATTTTAAAATAGAAAATTTTAAAATAATTTAAATTATAAAATTAAAATTTAGATAAAAAAAAATAAAATACAAAAAAGAAAAAATTAAATTTAAAAATTAAAATTAAAATAATAATGATCAGAAAAAAAAAATACAAATTTTAAAATTAACAAAAAAAAAAACAAATTAAAAAAAAAAAAAATTTAAAATTGAAAAAGAAAATTAAAAAAAAAAAACTATCATTAAAAAACAAAAAAATGAAAAAAACCATGTGCAAATAATTAAAAAACAAATATCCATAAATTTACTGTTTTTTTTTTAAATGAAACAATTTATAAAATTTAAAAATGAAGAACTAAATAAATTAAAAGATTAAAAAAAAAAATTTAAATTAAATTAAAATTTAATAAATTTAATAAATAAATTTTAAATTTTAAAAAATAATTAATCTAAAATATTAAATTTAAAAACAAAATTAAAAAAAAAAAAAAAAAAAAAACAAAACAAAACAAAACAAATCAAAACAAATTAAATTTAAAATAAAAAATTTGAATTAAAAAACAAATAATTTTAAATTTTTTGAATTAAAATAAATAAATAAATAAATTTTTATCGTGGTGTTGCCGCCAATCGGCCTCCCGCCCAGGTGGCGATGGAGGCCGGCCACTGGGTGGGAGGCCGATTTCGAGAATCGCCCTCCCGCGGCAGGAGGCCGATTCAGGGAATCACCTTCCCGCGGCGGGAGGTCGATTCTAGGAATCGCCCTGAGGCCAATTCCGGGAATCGCCCTCCTGCGGCGGGAGGCCGATTCTGGGAATCGCCCTCTCGCGACGGGAGGCAGGTCAGAATCGCCTTTCTTCAGCAACGTGGAAGAATCAGGTCCAGTCACAGTGGGCCCAGGAATGCCCTCCACATGCATAGTTCAATTCTATGTCGGTCTCCGTCCCGCGGAGGCGATTCGAATTGGCCCCCAGTGGAGCGGTCTCGAATCGGCCTCACGCAGCAATCGACTCCGCCTCCCCCAGATGAGAGCGGTCAGCGCCACTGCGATCGAAAAAATTCTTTTTTATTTTTAATTTTTTTTAATTTTTAATATATATATATATTTTATTTTTATTTTTATTTTATTTTATTTTATTTTTAATTCAAAAAATTAATTTTTTTTTTTTTTTTTTTTTTTTTTTTTTTTTAATTTTATTCATTTTTTTTGTTTTTAAATTTTTTTTCCTAAATTTTGTTAAATTTTTTTATTAAATTTTGTATTTTTTTTTATTTAATTGATTTAATATATATATATATATATATATATATATATATATATATATTTTTTTTTTTTAAATTTTTTATTATTATTTTTTTAATTACATAAAATTTTTATATTTTTTTTATTTCAATAAAAATTTTGTATTTAAAATTATATATATATATATATATATATATATATATATATATATATATATTTTCAAATTAATTTGTTTTTATTTTATTTTTTATTTAATATATTTTTTTAAAATTTTTAAATTTTAATTGATTTTTAAAGTTTTTTAACTTTTTATTTTAACAATGCTTTTTTTTCTTTTTCTTTATATTTAAAATTTATTTTTTATTTCAAAATTTATTTGTTTATTCATTTATTTATTAAAATTTAATATTTTTTTTTTAAATTTAATTTGTTATTTTAATATTAACAATTTTTTTTAATTTTAATAAAATCTAATATATATATTTTTAATTTAAGTTCATATACATATATTTTATTTTTTATAATTTAAATTAAATTTATTTTTTAAAATCTATTTGTTTTTTTAATATATATTTTTTAAAATTTTAAATTTTTATTGTATTTTATTTTTTATTTTTTATTTTTAATTTATTTTTAATTTTTAATTTTTTTACTTTTCTGATTGGTGCTCATAATTCCTTATGGTTGTGGGTTGAAACAAACACTCTGGATTCCATGGAACAACTTGGGTTCAATTAGTAGTCTTGGAGCCTAGGTTGGGACAAATGCTCTGGAGCCCTTGGTGGGTTGAGATACTATTCCTTGGAGTTGGGTTGGACAAATGCTCTAGATCCCTTGAAGGTTGTGGGTTGAGTTACTAGTTCCTGGAGCCCTAGACAACTTGGGTAGAGACTAATTTAGTTGGTGTTAGTGATGTCTGACCGTGAGATGGAACCACTGGTTGATGATTGATGTGGTTTGGCCTCTGGAACCCCTGGTTTGGTTTGGTTTGGTTTATTCCATGAGGTCCCACATTCATGCTTGGAATATGGCACGAGAGTGATTGGCTGAAAGAGAGATTTGGTTCAACCCAATCCATGGTTGGGTGGTACATGGACGTCCTTGACATGGTTGGTATTTTCATATGTTAATAAGAGTTATTCTTCTATTGTGATTCATGTATATTTGTTGGCAATATGTTGGTAATATTATGGTTGGGTTTCCATGGTTGATATTCTGGTTATTTTTTGGTTATATGTTGTTTATATGATGTCTATCTTCTATGTCTCTTGTCATGAATTTTTTAGCTATTGATCAGTTGATGAATGTATGGACTAATAAGTATTGTTGTAGTTATGTGGAGAGGGAATAAAGAATTTTTGGTGATTCTCGGATGAATCTCAAACTTTTATGATCATATATGCATTCATGACCTGTAGCTTACATGTTTTCCATGTGTTTGACGAAATGCTTGCTATGTTCTAGGCAGTTTAGGTCAATTTTTGCCTTCAATTTTGTATGTTTAGCCTTGTTGTCATGTCATTAATGATTATGATAAGTCTCAAGAAGTTCTGGGAAGTGGTTTGCAGGTTTACCTTGAATTAAGGCTCAGATCTCAGGATTGCACCCTCTGAACTGGACAATTTGGGTCACAACCACACTCAGGTAGGCTTGTGAGTGCGGTTGGAGGCCTTCAACCACATGGAGGCCTTGTCATGCATGTGGTTGGGAATTAATTTGTGTGAAAAGGAGCCTCAACTTAGGGTTTGGTCACCTGGGGTGGTTCTTTGGCCTCTGAGTGCCCCTGTAGCCCTTAAGAATATTTTGAGTTGTCAGTTGGTGGTGAGTTGTAGGCCCCACTTCCTTAACTAGAGCTAGGAGGTTGGGTCATGTCATAATAAATCTCATCTCATGTTCACCCTGGCAGACTGATGAAAGTGGGTAAATGTGGGAGGGGTGGTTACAAAACCTATCCAAAAAAATAAAATAAACAATATCCATGAGATGAACCAAACAATGCTAATAATCCAAAACTTTGATTTAGAAGCCTACGATCAATTGTCCCTATCTGCGGTCAACTAGAAAATCTTTGGTCAACTGAAAATTAAAACCCTAGGTCTCAACCGCACGAAGAGAGTGTCTTGTGTGTGGTTGAAACCCTTCAACCACATGCATAAGCCTACATGCATGCGTTTACAACCAAAATTTCCTTGTGGGATGCTTGCGGCTGGGAACGTAAAACCCTAGATACACGTGTGAGCGTCAGACCCTGTAATCTCGGACCTATGCGAGCCAATCTCCGCGAACTGCCTCAGACCTGTGTGAGCCAAAACTAAAGAAGAGAATAGAAAAATTATTCATGATGAATTCCAAATGAGGTTGAGGTCACTTATATTTATAGGCTTCCAAGAGTTTTCAATTTTCTTTAGGGCCGACCAAATCAAATGTGCAAATGTGGGCTTTAATTCAAAAATACACTTTCGCTTGTCCAAATCAAGCGCTTTAATAGTCAAAATTGGTCCTCTCAAAAAGAGGAATTTGGTCCCATGATTGGAATTTGTATCCGAGCTTCCAAATTAACATTCCCTCACGGCTATGTAGAAATTACAACTGCATTATGTAATCATCACAAGCATCCTGTCATCAAATCATATAAAATCTAAAGTATCTTGGCATAAAATAATGTCACTTCTCATCTAAGTTCATTTCATCTTATCTCTTGATTGTCCCTTCTCATATGTTGAACATTCTCGACATATAGGGGAGCAACATCTACGACAATATTGTCCAAAGATCGCTCAACCATAGGAGCCCTCTATCTCAATTCCTCACCATGGGAAATCAAACAAGGGGGCAGATTTAGCTCAGTGTTACCAATCAATATTTCTCTCTATATATCATAAAAATATCATCGTGCTCATATCTAGTATTAGCATAAGAAATTCACTGAAGAGTTCAATCATAATGTCTTAATAACATAAGACTCATGTTCATGTAGGAAATCAAATCAAACATTATATTAGAACAAATATATATCACAAAAAGGATACCTTATTCATCCTCCCTCTCACGGAGGAAACAACCACAAGCCTAATCTTATCTCGTACAACAACACTAAATATACCTCATTCCCATCTACATACAAGATTTTTTTCCAATCATATCCCACTCATTATTATTGCAATGCAATCCTCTCATATCCAAGACATGCTCAAATAAATCTCCAAAGAGCTTCTTCAACTTGCCACACAACTAGCCATGTCAACAACATCGTACTCAACCTAGGCCATGATTAAAGCTATAGTCTTCTCATCCAAAAATATCATGGAAAATATCATACTAAGGTAACACCTAGATGTGATCATCTCATTAATAATTATCGAAAACAACATCAGTACATCCATGCAACCATATATCATAGGAAGAATATTTTAGACCAAAAGTTGATCATCTCATGCAATATCTTGAAGGGTAGGAACAACTCAATGTGTATGAAGCAGCTCAGTCATGAATTCACTCAGGTTTTTATATGAAAAACATATATATACATACATGTGTTCACATGGAAAATCAATGCTTCAATTAATTATCGGTTTCCAATTTAGGTTCAACTATATCTCTTCATAACTTATTGAAATTCAATTGGAGTGTCCAAGGATTTGCATTTCCACTTTCCAAAAATTGTTCAATAGATTCACTATATAGATTTTTTTTTCCAAACTTCAAAAATTAATTCATCATGCCATGATTCTTCATATCTAACTTCAGAGGTCAACTCCCTCTTACTTTTATCATGAGAGGCTCATTACCTATCAAGAATAAACCACCAATATATAAAACCAAAATCAAAGTCATACCTTGGACCACTATTGAAGTAGAGGTTTAGATCGACACATCTTCCTTGCTTCACTAGGTAACTTTCAATAGGAACATACCAGGCTAAGGAACCTTGCTTCATAAAATTCTTTCTGCAAACATAACACTTGACCAAAACAAAATACTCAGCCTTCCAAAAATCAATATTGTGTAATAAAATCGGCTAAGTTAACTTATCAAGCATTAGATGCTAAATCAAAAATAATATTAAAGCCATAAAATTCTCTGCCAATGTCATTGTGACAAACTCTTCAGACCAAGTGCCAGGTAGATTTCACATCCAAATGCCAAGTTACAATCTTATTCCCATGTCAAAAATTGTTAATATCTGGCCAAAATTTATCAAACCATCCTCATGATCATAATATAACTTGTTTATGTCACTAGATGCAAATGCATACACCAAGGATAAGTAATATAAGATTCATGCATTCATTTGTGAGATCACTACATACTGAATCACAAATTTTTATACTTAAACCAATGTGCCAAAGCCAATGATGCCAATATAGAATCAATATTGAATGCCAATATTAGTTACTAAAAGTCACTATGCTCACATAGCACTGTCATCAAGGAAAACCGTCAATTATCAAGTCAAAACCATAATTTTTTATCATTGTGAATTCAATCAATCCATAATCCAAAACATATCTATGAACTATCAAGAATCATGTCAAAAATCCAATACTATTCATCTATACCTTGCAACTATTATTAATTACTGTCATATACTAGCTTCAATGATCAAATCAAAATGACATGCTGATATGAATATTTTGGTCCCCTACAAACAAAAGTTTAGTTGACACATTCACATTCTCTATAGAAAAAAATTCAAACTTCCCTGCTCAAAGGAAATTCTATTGTCTCATACATGTATGTAGGATTGTCATACTCCAGGTGCACATCTGATTTCATGCATAGGGATTTAGTTTTTTTGTGACTAACAGGCATAACCACACTCATAGGCATTCTTTCGTGCAGTTGTGAGGCTTATAACCACATTGATAAAATTTCTTTCGTGCGGCTAGGTATTAGACTAAGGGAAACCCTATCTTCTCACACCATAACTTGATGCAAACCATCAACATAATATATTAATAAAAACTATTACTTCAACAATAAAGAATATTCTATACATTTAACGCAAATGATAATAGGTGTAGGGATTTTATGGAGAGTTTCTCCCTCTAAATGGGAAGCCACTTCAGTCATCATTATTCAAAACATCAACACGTATATCATAATATTGTCATGTATAATTAGAACAGTTAGATCATAAAGTCAAACTATATCATATATTCATCATGGTCATAACATGTTAGCATCGACTACATCATCATCACATATGAACATGACATCGAACTTTCAGAAATGGTATAGAGTCATATGATTAGGGTAGCTGACAGGTGTATCATCATAATTCAATGATCATAATCACTACATCACTTCTTTATTATATCATCCAACCATTAGGTCAGGGCATCCACATTTATCACATTGTCCAATTTTATAAGCTTGTCAAAACCTAAACAAGGTGAACAAAAGTATCACAATTATCAATAATATTGTTGCATTTATATCATCAAGGTTATCATGCTTATCACAAGCATTAACAATAGTATCAAGTCACCATATAAAAAAGAATGTATCTAGTTTGCTTCATAAAATATAGAAATCGAACATGTCTAAAATGTAAGATACTTTTCCAAATATCAAGTATACCATTATTATAAAAAATCAATGTTTCTAAGTAGCTTTATCATGAATTAATAGAATGAAAGATACTTTTCCAATACCAAGTGCATCATCTCATAATAATTACCATGATTCAAACTTACTTTGATATGCATGCATGAGCCATTTGTGAAGGTGATATTCTCATAATACCTTAGGGCTTACCTTTCCATCCTATATTAAATTTGAAAAAATACATCATACATACCTTGTAGTATTCAGATACTTTTGCACTTTATTATTCTACATTGGTAGCTGGAGCATTTTGTCAACTCTTCATCATATGTCTCCTTTCCAACACTATCTCTTCTCTTCCTGCATTAGCCATCTTTTCCTGCACCTCGGTTGATCCTCAACAAGGATCCACTTATCACATCTTATTAGGAGGTTAGAAATATCTGAATAATCAAATATACATGCAGGAAGCATAGTCAATGATCAATTCAATAAATCTAAACAAAAGTAAAGACATAAAGAAGTAACATAAATTGAAAAAGTACTTATCTTCAATGAGAGGTGATCATCTCCCTCTTGAACTAGACTTCAAGATTCATGATTGTCCATTGGCCATATAACATTTTTTCCATCAATATATTCATCAACTTCCTCAATAACCAAGGCCTAATTGAGACTATCCAATCTAGGGATACATCAAGTCTATCACAAGTGCTTGAACATCTTCACATTGATCATACTAAGGTTTCTAGATTGCATATATCAAACCTTTGTCATAATCCAAGGTTTCTTCCAAGCCCTAACCTCATAATATCCATCAAAATTTAATAACCAAATTTCCTTGGGTTTACTTAAAACCCTAGTATTCTTTTAGGTCTCCTCCATATTCTCTTGCTTCCAACAAAGGTTTCTTCATAGGGGTGATTTTCAATGACTTTTATTTAGCCCAAATATAATACCATGATAATTTTTCTTAGGGACATATTGTCATTTGATTTTAAATAATTGAATTTCTTCATTTGCATATAAAATTCACCACATAGCATCACATCATTATTCAGTTTTACAACATTATTCAACAACATATTCAGTTATATAGAAAGAACAATGTAATCATCAATGAAGTGGAACATAAAGGAACAATAGAAGAAAATCATTCAGACATAGAGACACTAGGATTGGTCGGAGACCAGGGAAAAACCCACTACAGTGAAAACCCTTTCAAATTCTTCTTCTTATTATATTGTCATTGAATGATTCAAAAAAATAGAGTACAATGATCCATATCTTCAACCATAAACCTATTTAGAAAAATCAATTAAAAAATATCCATGATATGAAACCAACAATGCTAATAATCCAAAATCGTGATTCAGAAGCCTGCGATCAACTATCCATGTTCGCGGTCAACTAGTGAAATATTCGATCATCTAAAAATTCAAACCCTAGGTCTCAACTGCACGAAGAAAGTGGCGTGCATGTGGCTCAAACCCTTCAACCACATGCATAGGCTTTCATGAGTGTGGCTACAACCGAAATTTCCTTATAGCATGTCTGCGGTTGGGAACCAAAAACCTTAGACACACATGTGAGCTTCAGACCCTGTAATCTCGGACCTTTGTGAGCCAATCTCTGCAAACTGCCTCAGATATGTGTGAACCAAAACCAAAGAAGAGAATAGAAGAATGATTCATGATGATTTCTAAATGAGGTTGAGGTTACTTGTGTTTATAGACTTCTAAGAGTTTCCAATTTACTTTAGGGTGACCTGATCAAATGTGCACATGTGGGATTTAATTCAAAAATACACTTTCCCTTCTCCAAATTGAACGCTTCAATAGTCAAAATTTGTCCTCTCGAAAAGAGCAATCTAGTCCCATGATTGGAATTTTTCACTAAGCCATCAAATTAACACATGATTGGAGACTTGGATTCATCTTCTGACTATGGGTGACCATACTTGGGGATTTTTTGATGAATGCAATAGTAACTCGGGGAAAGTTGTTCAGCCATATGGTGGTTCTATGGATTTATAATAGGTATACCTCACCTATGTAGATAAGAATTTTTTTAGGTGGTATAGAGAAGAGTCTATGTTCCATTAGTACAAGAACCTTACCTTTGCATCAAGATACATTATACCTAAAAGTCCCAATGAAAAAATATGACGTCTAATGGAGGAAATAAATATTCTCCAAGAAGAAATCTCCACCCTACAAATGAAACACAATCATACCATTGCCAAAATTTCAAAAATTATGGATTTACACATAAATAAACGGTCCATTATGCGAAGGAATGAATACACGATCAATAGCCTAAATATGGAAATATAGATGAGACCCCTAGAACCGGCCTTCTAAAGTAATGAAATATCAACAATTTCTCAAGTAGTTCCATATTTGAAAAAAATAGAAACCTCATGGCAAGAGGAGTCAAGGACAAAAGATGAATCTCCAATATCAAAGTTATAGCTATGCTAGCATGTAAATATTGTATCATTATTTTTTGGCTTATGTACACATGTAATACTCATAACATAAGAGTAAAAAAAATCAAAATTTTGTTTTTGTGGGCTAATAAGAGCAATAAGACTAGAAATCTATGTAAAATGGATCCATTCCAGTATTTTTACAAAGTTTTTGAAATGATTCATTTGTGGGAAATAGGATTTTTGGGCCTTCTCATTAATCCGAAAGACATTTATCTACATTATGGATCACAAAAGTCTTAGATCTAACCTTGTAGGAACTCATGTTTAGGATCGTTCTAGATTGCGTCTTGTGGCAGTTGTAGGAATTTGTATTGCATCGATTACAACCATTGTTGTTGTGTGTGTCCTTATTGCTAGGAATTGGAGGTTACCACAATATTAAAGTGTTAGCGGGTGGGTGCGAGCTAATTATGATCTCTCACGGTGCAATAGTGGCAATGCAAACTTGAAAAAACAACAATATATTACCTTGGAAGAATGACTAGTGGTACTTACACAATGAATTTGAAGGTGGTTTAAAAAGATGAAATGTAGACAAATGAATTAAGTTTCCAAATATATGATTTTTATTTATAGAAATTGTATTGAACTATGTGAATTTTGATTTTTTTCGATCATTAATTTTCATGCAAAATACAATGCATATGTTTCAATTAGTGCAACCTTTGAGTACCTAAATAATACAATCTTGATACAAAGGCTTGTAGAGTTATAAAGAACAAAACGTTCTTGAGAACAATTATTTTTTCAAAATTTATGAACTTAATTTTGTGTGTTTGTGTGTGTGTGTGTATGTATTATGCTATTCATTATATCCTTGAAATTACAAGTTCTTCCATTAGTGCAACTTAAAAGGGTGTTAACATGATCAAGCAATCCTTTTTTTTTCTAAATTGTAGATCTTAATGGCCTATCATGCATCATATATTTTTTTTTCCAAATGGTTAAGGCCAAAATTAGTTATAGTGGAAATATATAAGGAATTTATTTTAAGTTTTTGATATATGTCAAGAGATAAATATATTATATGATAAAAAGACCTCATATGATATCTCCCTATTGGTGATAGATGTTGGGGAAGCTTCCCTATAGCTAAATAATTAGATTTAGTGATTTCTACAAAACATTGTGTGTTTGTGGATAAAGCAAAAAACTGTTCATTTGAAAAAATATCTTCTATAGGAATGCCTTTTCCTCAATGTGGAATCTAGATACATTGTTAATTTCTTTTTAAATTATATATTTTTAATCTACATAGTCAAATCTATATGTGTATATTAGTTTCATGAACAACAAATTTATCTAACGTATAGAGAAATAACATCGAATATGTTTATAACACCGTCATCCCACATATACCCAACTAACCAACCAACCGAGATAAACATGCGATGAGAGGCCACTATAATGGGATTTGACCTCCTAGGTGACATTAAGGAAGTGGAATTGATAGAAACACATCAAACAAACCTTCCACATCAACAACAAAACTCCTAGGAGCCATCCCAACCACTCAGGTAACCAACCCATGGGTCTCTCTAGGTTTTTAAACCATTAAACCCCTTTACATTCCTTTGATATTGGAAAGGGTGTGTCTGGGAGTCTCTGGACACTCCCACAGTGTGGGCATGCATGCATCCAGGGAATTTTTTCATCAGACATGTGCCAACATCCCCGGGTTTTGAGCCACTTTTTCAAGCCCAAAGCCCAAGTCACTGCCTAGAACTTAATGACAGGTTCATAAATGAATTATAAAAATGAAACATCGATACATTTGCAAAAACATTGACAAGGTCTACGTTGGACCCTTATTAACCATGACAGGCATTTCGTCAAGCATGTCACAAATATGTAATTTACAGGTTTAAACAACATATCTGAGTATATGGGTATCATGCTTATCTGAGAATCACTAAGAAGCAATGTTCCCTTACATAATTAGTTTCATTATAATATATTAGGTCATAGTTACATTTTTCATTCATTTACAAATCTAAACATGAGGAGATCCATACATTATCACTGTCATAATACATGCTTATAACCAACATAATAACAACAAAAATATCAAGGATACATCAGCCATATAATACACACATAAAACAATACATTTACCCATAATATTTCTAGGAAATAACCTCTTATTAATGAATGCAAAAGCCAACCTAGGATGGGATTACCACATTCTACCTGACCATAGATTGGATGAGCCAAATATCTCTTCAGCCAATCACCCCCATGCCATATTCCAAGCATGAATGTGGGACTCTATAAAAAATAACTAACCAGGGCATCCCGAGGCTATACAACCTCACCCTCATAAAAATAAACTTAGGCTTTACCAAAATTCATCCAGGATCACTAGACCATAAAACAGGCATGAATGCCACCGGATTTCTCCACCTACACCATGAGGAATTTTTTTGTCTCCTAGTCTCTAAGGATTTACCACAATCCACACTAGATCACTAGGCCCTAAATTGAGACTCCACCCTATAGGCTTTACCGTATATCTCGCCATTCACCGACAAGGATTCCTAGGCCCACTGAGGCAACACACTATCTGGCTTTAATGCAACCCACAATCTAGTTTAGGAGTTACTAGGCCACATGTTCTTTCATTCAGAGATCCACCTCACTCAACCTCGAATCCATTCGAAATTTCAACTCAACCAAAACATGAGAACCCCATCACATCATGGTTATCTAGAAATGGAAAGGCTAGGATGAAAACACTGTCACATATAGAAAAACCCATGCCATGACAACAAAGAACCACATGCAATACCATGCATGCCAAATCTAGCAAGGAAAACACACTTGCAAATTGATATGTGCAAAGAATCCCGTTGTAGCTTCTTGATCTTGCTCTTCCTTGCTTGCTCCTTCCTTCCTCTTGCCTTATTTTCCTTTCTTTATCCAATGCCAAAGTGCTCCAAGAGAACTCTAAGTGTCCAAGAGTGTGTGTGAGAGAGAGAGAGAATAATAAGAGAACTCCAAAATTGCACTGATAAAAGGTTTGAGAAAAAAAAATTCCAACTAATCCTCAGAAGCCTTTTTATTAATTAGGCCTTTGTTTTCTTCATTTTCCATTATTTTCCTCCTCACATGAAACTTGTGACCTTTCACCTTCATTTTCTCCTATTTTCCATTATTTTCATAAATAAATGTGCCAAAAATTCCATTTTGTCTTTCCAAATCCTTTTCCATTGCCTTTTCCAATTTGCGTAGCCATAATAAATCAATGAACACCCTCACTAGGATGTTTTTCCCAAAATTTAGCTTGGAATAAGTGTCCCATCATCCGTGGTTATTATTTTTCCTTCATTAACTTTTTATTACATTGAATTTTCACTAGGGTTGTTACAGAACCCTCCCCCTTGGGGGCACACCGTCCTCGTTGTTCAATGACACCTACAAACCATGAAACCGTTGAAAATAAAACATACTTCCTATGGAACTTTATAACACAGCTCATTGCAGTATTTACAATGACATCCATATATACAACCATACTGTCTATGGAGATTTATAAATCCATCTCGGTACAATATTTACAATAATATACACATATACGTATGCACATTTTCTCAACCAATAAATAAAAGGATATGATGCCTGTATCAACAACAACAGAATCTAGAGGCTCACACCTCCATCCTCAAAGTAATACCAGGATTCACCTTCTTCCTAGGAAGTCTAAAATCAATTTCCAAAGTCAAACTTGTTTCCAATTTCCAACGCTACAATCTCGTGTTGTTGTCCTCTCAGTGAACAGTTACCAGCTCATTGTTCCAGGGCACACTTCCAATGTGCATTTGATTCCATCTGGAAATGCTAACGACAAAAAAAAACCATTCTTGACATTCCCTTCTTTGCTACACAGTCCCTCAGGAAATCCGGTCACCCCCTTTCATGCAATCACTCACCTTGTAAGTTCCCTAGCATCCCTTTTCCCGAGCGATCCATCCCTTGGAAAGGCTTCCTCACATCGGAAGATACAAAAACCACGGCCTATACATGCCTCAAAACCATTATATCGTTCATAACATGCTCATGGAAATCAATGGACATTATTGGGTACCAATGTCCCACAATGGCCTTGCTCTTGAAGTGCTTTACCATCATATTGTTGTTTTTTTCAATTCCTTATGTTGTTGTTGCTAATGCTTGCAATCAGTTTTAACAACCTAGTTGGGAATTTTCATGCTTCCTGTACTAAGCACAAAACTACCATTAGATTCAAAATAAATTGAAATAAATTCACATCATACCTCATTGGTAGCACTTCAATAAGTTACACTTGATATTATGTTCACTTCCTGTAACAAAATGTCAAAGCTAGTTGTTTGATCAAATAATCATGTATAAGCATATCACATCTAGTTAGTTCAAAACGAAACCATCGTAAATTAAATTCATGAATCACATGAAATCACCATAAACCATAATCATAAATCATATGTAACCATCATAAGTTAGAATCATGAACCACTTGCATCATAAAATTGAAATAAAATATCAATACTTATCCTTCATCGATCCTTACTTCAGCTTTTGTTCTTTTGTACACACATCGGATCGGTTTCCTTACCCAACAAGAACCCATTGCCCTTGTTTCTCTTCAATCACATACACATACACATAGTGTACAACACATTCATCCACACAAGGCATACAACACCACACAATACATTCACATACATATGGTGTACAACAAAACACATACACCTACACCTGGTGTACAACACAATACATATTCGTACAAATATTACAACACAACGAATACACATGCCATGATTCCACGACTTCACAATGCACATATATAGTACTGCATGCCCACAAAAAAACATGTATGACATGCACACATTACCACATGTACACCAGTACCATATGTACAACATGTACACAGTACCACCTATAGATAGCACTACCTGCACAACGTGTGCACAACATCACATGTACACGACACCACCTTTTCAATGTGTACACAACACCATATGTACACCACACCACATGTACAATGTGTACACAACACCATATGCATGACATGTACACAATGCCACGTACATGACACGACATGTACAATACACCTCCTGCACACAACACCATATGCACACAACACCAGATGTACAACCATGCACACAACACCATATGTACAACATGCACACAACACCATATGTACATAACACTTCATATACAACATGTATATAACACCATATGTACACAACATCACATATCCAACATGCACACATCACCATATGCACATAACACTGCATATCCAACATGCGCACAATATGATATGTACATAGCACCACATATCCAACATGTACATAGCACCATCTATACCTAGCAGTGCATATACAATATACACACAACACCATATATACAACATCATATGTACACAATACTACATATGTTACATGTACACATCACGATATGTACAATCACTAAATATACAACATGTGCAACATATACACATCAATAGTATTGCACATACATAGACCACACATTGACCCACTAAGCAACCTTACTTCTAGTGTCTCTCCACTATGCATGCATGCTTCAACATGTCGTAGATCAAAATGCTTTCATTCCACTGATGTACCCCTCATAATTACCTTTTATAACATAGACATATACATAGTATAATCACATAATATCAATCCATTCCCACATGATACTGACCTTGTAGATCTGTCAGGTTTATTCTTCCCACTTGATTCCTCATAAGACTAAGAACCTATTCATGACATTCACCTGCATAAGAAATCATTCCTCCACAAGAACGATCATTGAAATCCCTGTCATATCGTGAATTAGATACATATATACATACACATATATAATAATTAGCATAAAAAAATCATAATCCTATCAGAAAATGACATAGATACACACATATATACATATCAACATTAACATTAAACAATCATGCTTCATGAAGACCCCGTCAAACATGACATACATACATACATACATACATACATGTATACATATATAAACATCAGCATAATCATGATCACAACATAATTTATAGATATCATAAGGTCTAGGTTAAGATAACTTCCTTTATCTACACACAACATGCACCACATTGAGAACTACAGTTCCCAACTTAGCCAAGGCATCTAACACCTCAAATATCTTTGCTTAAACTTACCTAATTACCTTTCTCATGAATGCTCTTCCATTGTCCATTTATCCCAATGAACCCCACATTCCAACCGACTGTCATATTCGTACCTTCCACTGCCCTTTACTCATGCACTGAGTTTCATTCGGGCCTTACATTACCTGTTGGGTACCACACAGCTCTCCCTGACCTCCATTAACTTTCCACTTCCCAACCAATTCCCAAGACTCTCAAAACATAAAATGCAAGAACAAAAATTAAGAAGAAAACCATGAAAACCAATAGAAATACGACACTCCAAACAGTGGCATGATCATGCACCAAACATAAACAAAACCGCAAATCAAGCACAAAAAATTCACAAAGAGCGAAAGCATAAAACTAGAAACAAGCACCATGAATCAATCCCCATGGGCTCCGAATGCTTCCAAGGGAAAGATCAAGCTGGGCCTTCTTCAAGATTTCATCGAAGTCTCTTTTTCCATGCAATCCCCTACATCATACTTCCATAAACACATAATTTTCAGTGTTTAATATAAATATACAATATACCAGTTACCTTACCTTGTTATGCCAGGTACATTGCTTTGTATCTGAGCACATACATATATCATCTCTCAAGGGAATCCAATCCCTTGACAAATCTATCCATAACTAGAACCTAACTGTTATACATGTCAAATACACATTCATCATTATAACACAAATCCACATAATTCCAGACAAGATTAGGGTTAAGAATACTTCATGTATTCAAAGAATTCATTCATTTGGAACTACAGTATCCAAACATAGTCAAAGGAATTCTTGCCCAATTCCTTTCTTTTACCTTTTTACCTTGTTGCAATCAATTCTTACTATTTACTGTCACATCACCCAACTGTTATTTATATAAACACATCAACTATTACCTTGTTGTTGGCGAGAAGTTAGGTCTCGCGGACAAGACCCAGGTTCAAGAGTTGTGGCCAACAAAGGGGTCCGGTGTAGTCTAGGAACACGCCGGCATTTTCACCCTGCTCTGGAGAGCAGTGCGTCTCACCCAAGGCGTGCCGCAACCACATGCAGAAGGGGATGAGATCAATGGCAAGGAACAAACCCGCAACTAATGAAGGACAGTGCATCCATTACATATACAGAGTTATATACGCAAGATCACTTAATAAGCATTCAGACATTTGCAAATAAAATTTTAAACCAGCATAAACACATTACAAGCACATAAACATCTTATTGAGACAACAACCTTCCATTGTATTAATCTCTTGGCCAAACACATGATTACATGGCATTCTCACTGATAGCTTACAAATCTGATACAGATGGATTTCGGAACAGAGAAGTAGAATAGAGAAGATAAGGAGCCATAGGAAGGACATGCATGATTCTTCCGCAACTGCTCTATGCGTCTTTCCCTGTCTCGAGCCTCGCAACCTCTTCAGCATCCTCTTTGTTTCAGCCGGGTTACTGTTATTTATTCACCCGCTCTTGCGACTATTAGTTCCTCTGTGGCTTTACTTCAGCTTCTCCCAGCTTCTCTCCTGTTATCTGCGTGTTCCACTTTCTGTCTTCTGCTGTGTGTTTCCTTCATCTGCACTTGTCCCTGTTCTATCTCCAGCTATCGCATGCTTCCGCGCCACCTTGATAACTCCGCGACTCCTGGTAGTTGCGGCGCGGTCGCGGTTGCCATGTGTCTTCATGCCGCAACTCAAAAAGGTCAAAATTCAAAATGTCTTAGCCAAGACTTCAAAAACTAAACAAAAACAAGGGCCCCAACAGGCCCCGACCACAATTCCTTGACTCGTCCCCGAGTCAATCACAAATAACAGTCTCCACTTCCATTGCCCCGCTGGCTCCTGTGCTCTGTTCTGCTGTGCCTTCACCCTGCGCCCTTCCTTTCTGTGCTCCGCCATGTGGTTGTTCAAACAAGGGCCCCAACTCCGGGACCCTGCGGAGCGCTGTATCTCAAACATTAAAACAATAGATAGATGACATAATAGACACCAAACACTCAAACACCAAATAAACAACATAATAAAACTCATATCTTAATATATCTTAGGGGAGGCTATCTTGTCTGCAAAATCAATATAATTAGTATGATATAACTTCACAACATATCAACTCAATCATAAATAAGGTCATGATATCCATAATAGTAACTAGCTAACATGTTCACGTCATAAACTCATAACAATTGTCATTCACGCATAACAATCACATATACACAATCATTCTAGATTAGTGCAACACAATATCACAAATATATTGACTCATACATGAATGTAATAACCCTAACCATTTTCATAGGCCAATCACATCAAGATCTTAATGCAATAACCTTAATAATCAAGTTAACTAACATATAACAAAAACGAGTTAACATACAACATACTCATCAACAAAATATAACATAATCATCAATTTAACTAACATAAAATAACAACAAGGCATATGATAACAAGTTACTACAATTCATGACTATTCGACACACGTTCATATGACCACACTGATTCAATAGCATCTACCATGCACGTAACCAGAACATCAATAAGATGAAAAACATGTATATAACCCTAATGCATATATAAATCCATTAACTAACATACTTGCATGCCAAAGATAAAAACCTATATGACAATCTGCTCTCACCCGAAGTTTAGTGCTACAACTTCACTTTGATTATTTGCATCTCCTACGCTATCTCATCCAACACATCAACATCATAACATACCAACAACATCATGATGACCTAAAATTCCTGCAATGACCTCATGGACAACAAACTTAACCATGACATTGCATGTTGAACAACATATATAAAATAACATGAATAAAAAATGCATAGACAAATTCCATGCATTCATGATGACCATATCCAATCAACAACACCATCAACTTCCACTTGGTGACACAATGGAAATAATGACCACAACCATGCATGCACAACAAGCACATAGACCATAAACATAAGGAACACATATGAAATCAACATGTATGCATGACAAACACATTCACCCAAGGAGAAAGCAACCATGCTATGATACCACTCTGTAACATCCTCATCCCACATCTACATAAATAACCAACCAACCGGGGTAAACATGTGACGAGAGGCCTCTATAATGGGATTCAACCTCCTAGGTGACCTTAAAGAAGTGGAATCGATGGAAACACATCAAACAAACCTTCCACATCAACAAAAAATCTCTTAGGATCCATCCCAACCACTTAGATAACCAACCCCTGGGTACCACTAGGATTTTATACCATTAAACCCTTGGACGCTCCGTTGATATGGGCAAGGGTATGTTTGGGAGGCTCTAGAAGCTCCCACAACATGGGCATGCATGCATCCATGGACGTTTTTTCTCAGACCTATGTGAGCCTAGGTCACTTCCCATAACTCAATGAAAGGTTCATAAATTAATTATAACAATGGAAAAATGATACATTTGCAAAAACATTGATAACGACTAGACTGGACCCCTATTATCCATGACAAGAATTTCGTCAAACATGTCACAAATATGTAATCTATAGGTTTAAAAAATAAATCTGATTATAGGGGTCTCATCCTTATCTGAGAATCGCTAAGAAGCATTTTTCCCTTACATCATTAGATGCATTAACATGTATTAGGTCATAGATACATTGTTCATTCATTTACAAATCAAAACATGAAGAGAGTCATACATCATAACTATCATAATAAATTCTTATAACCAACATAATAACAACATAAATATCAAGGATACATCATCCATATAATCCACACATAAACCAATACATACACATAAATTGTAAAGAAAAGAACCTCTTATTAATTCCAACCCGGGTTGGGACTACCACGTTCCATTCGACCATAGATTGGATGATACAAATCTCTCTTCATCTAATCATCTATGTTCCATATTCCAAGCATGAATGTGGGACTCAAACCAAAAGTACCAACTAGGGCATCCCGAGGCTAAACTACCTCACCCTCATCAATAGAAACCGAGATTTACCACAATACATCTCAGATCACTAGGTCATCAAAAAAGCATGAATGCCACGAAATTTATCCACCTAGACCATGAGGAATTTTCCTATCTCCTAGTCTCTAAGGATTTATCGCAATCCACACCAGATCACTAGGCCCTAACCAAGACTCGACCCTCTAGGATTTACCGTATATCTCGCCATTCAACGACAAGGATTCCTAGGGCCACTGAGGAAACACACTATTTGACTTTACCACAACCCACAATCTGGTTCAAGGTTTACTAGGCCATGTGTTCTTTCATTCATATATCCACCTCACTCAGCTTCAAATCCATTCATCAATTTATCTCAACCAAAACATGACAACCCCATCACACCATGGTTATCCATAAATGGAAAGTTTAGCTTAAAACATTGTCACACCTAGAAAACCCATTCCATAACAGAAAGTAACCACATGCAATACCATGCATGCCAAATCTAGCAGGGAAATCACATGCAAATCGATACCTGCAAATAATCTTGTTGGAGTTGTTTGATCCCGCTCTTCCTTGCTTGCTCCTTCCTTCCTCTTGCCTTTGTATTTCTTGATCCAATGCCAAAGTGCTTCAAGAAAACTCTAAGCATCCAAGAGAGAGAGAGAGAGAGAGAGAGAGTAATGAGAGAGCTCAAAAACTCCAGTGACAAAAGGTTTGAGAAAAAATCTTACCAACTGATCCTCATAAGCCTTTTTATCAATTAGGCCTCCATTTTCTTCATTTTCCATTATTTTGCTTCATTTTCCTCCTCATATGCAACATGTGACCTTTCAAAATCCTTTTCTCCTATTTTCCATTATTTTCATAAATAAATTTGTCAAAAATGCCATTTTTCCTTTAAAAAGCCTTTTCCAACTTCCTTAGCCATAATAAACCAATTAACACCCTCACTAGGATGATTTTCCCAACATTTAACTTGGAATAAGTGTCCCATCAACCGTGGTTATTATTTTGTCTTTATTAACCTTTATTACATGGAATTTTCACCAGGGTTGTTACAATGTTTGTGTGTGTATTCTCAAAAATTGATGTTTTCATGTATTTGCATCCCAAGCCATCCAAACCTATATCCAAAGCAACTAATACATCACACATGTAATTTTCCCATCGGAAAGAAATTTAAATTAGAAAAAAAAAAAATCCATTCCTGATGCTAAAAATGTGCATGCATTCACAGCATAAGCAACACACGTGTTCTTTGTGCTAAAAATGCACACATTCATAGTAATAGGAACACGTGAAGATTCCTTCCTATCACTAGGAATGCACACATATTCCTACCACTAGGAATGTGTGTATGTTCAATACTGCTAGGAACTTTAACACATGGGAGATGTTTTAGGTGGCGTTGGTGGGGAGGGGGAGGGGGAGAGAGAGGGGGGCTTGGGGAAGAATGAGTGGATGAGTGAGGGGAAGATGGGGGGAGAGAGTGTGAAAGTGAGGGTTGAAAAGTGAAATAGGGTGGAGAGAGGAGAGAGAAGGAGAGTTACAAGGTGAAGGTGGGGTGGGGGAGTGAGAGTTGTTACAAACATAATTAGGAAGAGAGAGATAGAGTTTGAGGGGAATGGTTGTGAAGGAGGGACTGAGGGAGATAGAGAGAGAGAGAGGACGATAAATAAAGAGAGGGGGGGAGGGGGGAGAGAGAGGAGATAAATAGAGAGGGGGGGAAGAGAGAGGAAGAGTGAGACATAGAGGGATGAAAGGGGGGTGGGGGCAAGATAACAAGAGAGGGGGATGGAGTGAGGGAGAAAGAGAAATATAGAAGGAGGGAGAAAGAGAAATGCTTGGAGGTCATAAACAGAGAGAGTTGGAAGGGGTTTTTTGTGAAGGAGAGAGGGAAAGAGATAGAGGAAGTGAGAGGGAGGAGGGGAGAGAATGGGGGAGTGAGGGGGAGAAAGAGAGAGAAGGAGAGAGAGATTGATATAGAGATAGAGATTGAGGTGGGTGATATAGGAACAAAGCGAGAGAGTGAGTAGAGGGAGAGAGAGTGATCTAGATCTTGGAGGACCAAGATATAGAAGACTTAAACCTCAAGAGGGAGAAGAAGAAAACACAAAATAATTCCTTAAACTATTCGCAAATAATTTATTAAAAAAATTACACACTGAATACATCCCAACATGTGAAAGGAAAGATAATTGTTTATTAAATGAGAGAATATTTTTACAACTACATCGTGGTTGAAAATTTTGTTCTTTTGCAAGGTGAGGACTATTATTTATAATATTTTTCAGTGCCTTCTTCAATTATATCATTCAATACCGTGGGTATAAGGAGGAAATTACTAAGCTAACCCAACCTCTAAATTCTGGTTATGGAGATGGGGTCTAATTTTTTCGACCTTTTCCTACTTTCTTAAAACTTACAACGAACATCAGAATTTCATTTGTCTCATCGAGACATTTCCAAAAATGTAAAATTTGCTTTATTTTGTCTCTTGGAGCAACAGATATGGCCGATTAGAGTTCACCACTTAGATAGTGCCATGTCAGCTTGACCTTAAATGTGGCACCCACATGGCTATCTAAATCAACCTCTCACTTCCACATAGCATCATTATCTTAGCTGTCGACCAGTCCATACTGGGTTCATGTATCAACCCCTCTCTATGGCTTGCAAGGCCCAACTATATATATATATATATATATATATATCGAGTGTTCTAATTATCCTGATTTGAAATCCTCTATGTCCCTCGGGTTCGAGATGACATCACCAATCCTAATGTTAGGGCGACACCAACCCCTACCATATCCTCCATTTTGTATGCCATGAAATTGTGGATTATACCATAGAGGTTTCCTGTATTATTTAGGTGGAGGTCTTCCCTTTGTCGTTTTGTGTTGGGAATTCAATTTTCCCCAGCATGCAACATCATCATAGGGATTTAATCCTGGGAGTTTCCCTTGGTACTCCCCTTGAGACTTATGGGGACAAAGTGCCTAGGCCATCCAACAACCATGGATCTCACCCATAAACGACCCAAATTTATCTTACATTAAGCACCTTGACACCGCGCCTGGTCACGAGATCAAAGAGGGTTTATGCCATTCCTCTAAATTCTTGGACTTAATATTCCAACCCTACACTTTGTAATTGTTAATGCACTTATAATGATCTTCTAGAAGATCCCAAATTCAAACATACAAGGGTGTATGCAGGCTTTCTGGTCTACTTTTCCTGAGATTTACTATGACTCGGTTGTGACTATTATGCTAATTTCACACATATGTTCATATATTTATATTTATATAGAATTACCCTATCTCTTCTAAGTGTGTCAAGGCCTCATCATAGCATTTGAATACATAGATATTTAGACTTTCACATAAGAAATTAAAATGTTATCCTTCCCGAGCTTGTATGTAAATATCGACCTAATATCCAAGCTATCTTGGTACATAAACTCATTCAATTAACAAGTATTTTCAATCTCTTCTACACAACCTTTTTAGAACAATTTAAAGTCTCAGGATGAACACATCACTATTCCACTCCTAAATATTAACTTAGGAAATTATCAACCCTATTTCCAACAGGTGAAAATAACACAAAGATCACATAAAAGAATTAGTATATTAGTCTTCAGGGATCAACCATCTCTCATCGTTTGTATAGCATTTACTATGGTTTATTAACATAGAAATTTACGTAGAATTTAACATTCCTCAACAATGACATAGGCATTAAACTAGCATGTTACCATGTGCAAAACACTAGCCTTCATATGCTTATAAACTAGAAATACAAACCTTCTAGCCATTCTTTTATAAGAGCATTCTCATCATATATATCTACCCATATATTCTAAGCTAGAGCATACAAAACATATCTTTAAACCAATAAATTATGAGATTCAAACATTCCTTTTAGACAAGCTTTCTAGACTAGGAGTATGCTTGCTCCACCTAGATGTATAAATCAGTCCATCTTCATGCCTTTAATAAAAAAATTAACATTCATACATGAATTCCTCATTCCTTAGTACTACAAGTCATGAGAAAGAAATACATTTAACAAGCATAAAGCCTTTTGAACACAAGAGTTATAAGCAGACATTTATCTTTGATAGTTTGAACCAGACAACTAAGACTGAGACTTCAACTCTCTGCCCAACCTTAGACAAGTTGAAACTAGTACTTTCTTGTAGATGTCACCCCTGATCCAGATTCTAGATCTTTAATAACATTGCTTCCAGAGCATCAATTTAAGAGTATCAATTACAACAAGGTGTTCCAAGGCCACACTGCCTGCACCCACCGGAGTTGAATAACAAGAGAAGTTTTATTTTCAGTCTAGGGGAAAGTTCAACAACAACAAGCTACCATGGGAGTGTGGAGATCATCCATCCAATTAGTTACATAGATAGATCAAGCACCAGTTTTTCCAACCCAATTCCACACATGGTGGTTCAACAACTGCACTGATACAAAGGGAATGTTTTTTGTCAAAAACAAAACTTGATCTAGACATAACCAAAATATGAACCCTCTCCTTTTGCATCCCCCATTTAAATAATTATCCTTTTGGATTATCTAAGTTCCATTGCTTTTCCTTTCAGGTTATGTACCTATTGTCATTGCTACAACACTTTCCAAAATTTTTCTATATTCAAATTTTGGAGCCTAAATTTTGTCATGTGAAGTGTCACTTTTGGTCGTCAAGCGTTGCTTTATGCTTTTACACCTATTACAAGTGTCCATGTTCCTTCCTAAGTGTCTTCATATCATCAAGAAGATCTATCACAAATTTTGGAGTCATATTACATTTTCTAGTCTCAAAATAACACTTTTTGGTCGCAACTACACATGCTTGGTCCGTTATACTTGGCGAGTGTCTATGAACTAGTGTTTTGATGCATAGTTATTAGTTTTGGGTCATTTCTAATTTTTACTAATTATTTGAGATGTGTCATGTTCAATCTTCTAACTCAGTTTTTTTTCCAATGTATTTTTCTAACTTTGCAAGCATGCCATCTAGGCCATAAGGAGCACACAACACACTCACAAGTCTTAGTGGAGACCCTCCTTGCCAGTTTTTTTTTGCACTCTATTCCTAGGAGGATTCTCTCCAGTGAAAAACACATTCCTAGTCCACAGACCCTCCTTCTTGTTGCTTGTTTTTGCGCCCTGCGCCAAGCCTAGCCTTTGTGTCCCAGTTGAGTGCACTACGAACTCTCAGTGGGAAGTGAGGCCTTCCCTTGTTCTTTGTTTATATGCCCTGCACACTCCTTGTAGCCGTGACTATCCTCCCAAGCACACAACACATACTTAATGAACACTTATGTTTCTTGTCCCTTGTTATTGTGCATTTCTCCCTCCATCAGGCCTTCTCCTCCTACATAGAAACACACAACACTATCTCAGTGATCATTGAAGCCCCTCCCTACTTATTGCAAGCATGCCTTGCACCCAGAAATATTCTCTCTCTCCCTTTGGCGCACTGTTGAGCCACAAGCAAAAAAAATCATGAAGCATGATATAGTAGCAAATTTTTGGGCTAATTTTTTCTTGCCATGAGTGATCTACATCTGTAGGTGTTCAATGAAGCATGGAAAATATTTTTGAGGGGATCCATTAAGAAATTTTTCCCAAGGAAACATATTTAAGACAAAAGGAACAAAGGTACCATGTTGCAAAATTTGAAATATTGATGGATTCCGATGATCAAAGTGACTCATGAAGACTCCACAATCCCTCAAGACTCTTTGAAGGTTAGAAATAAATCACAGTGCAATATATGTTACAAGTATTGAAGACATAGTAGAATTGTCATCACTTCTCGAATAAATATATGTACAATTCACCATGGGTCCAAGTCATCAATGTCCATGACTTGTCATGTTGTCGATACATGATGATGTGGAAAGTGATGATGTAATTTTAGAAATTATTGTAAATGTAAATATGTGGAAGTCGAAGAGTCGCATATGGGAAAAAGAGTCACATGGAGAAGTCCAAAATTCATATAGAATTCCAAAGGTCACATTAGAAGTTTAAGAGTCATGAGGAAGTTCAAGAGTCATAGGGATATGAAAGGTCATTCTTTTTTTTGTAAAAGAGGTCTCGTTACTCAAATAAAGGAATTTTCACATTAGAAGTCTAAGAGTCATAGCGATATGAAAGGTCATTCATTTTTTATAAAAGAGGCATCATTATTCAAATAAAGTATTTTTCACCTTGGCTTCTCCAATTAGGAATTAGAGAGGAAGATAGTTTTTTTGGAGAGAAAGTAGTGGCTCAACACTCCACTATTGGAGGTGTTCATTGTATACATGTATCTTGGAACTTTCTCTTAATACTTGAAGCTCATTGAGCCAACACATTTTCATGCATATATCATGAATGTTTTAAGACTAACCTTTGGATGTTTGTGGTATATATTGTCATTCATATGTACTAAAAAAATTTAACTATTTCAATGGCTTTGGTGCTCATATTAATGAATATGTGTTGTACTTGTTTTCATGATCGTTGCAACTATGTGAATTATTTTGCTTGATGATTAACGATTCTTTCATACATATATGCGTGTGTCTTTATTAGAAGAGTAATATTAATTTTCTCCTAAAGACTCAATTTTTTTTCCTTTCAGTGAAAGAACCTTGATACATTTTCACACTTCACAAGACATACTTGCTCATTCAAAAGTACATGTGTGTTTCTCTCTCATGCTAACTATTGCATCCAAGGAAAATATTTGAGTACATGGTAGTTGGGCCACAATTCTGGATGGGGCTCCTATACCAAATGACGTGAGTTTTTATTGGGACTTGCTATCCAGGATACCCCCTGTATGTTGGCAAGATCCAATAGCAAAAACATTCTAGCATTAGAAGGAAACCTTTATTTGGATGACAATTCACCATATCATAACAACCAACCATTTCTGCAATGCAGTAACATTCTAAGTCCAACTCCAACTCATATTCCTGAGATAGGAGAATCCTCCCATCAAGGTATGGAAGAGGATTTTGAATTTACTTATGATCAGCTTCACACAATCTGGCCTATTACTCATCATTTCACAAGATCTCTTGGTTTACTTATTTTTGTTGATATTCTACCTCATAGGCTAGTAAAGAAAGAAACAACTTGTAGAGGTGTATTGGTTTCTTCAGTGGAAGATTTGGTTATTGTAGCTCTAGAGCACATTCTTCAAAGAAAAATCAACGGGGATCTTCCACCTACTAAGGAAGATTTTGATGATGACGAGGAATATTTTCAGTTTTCTAACGAAGAATAGTTGGGACAAGGAGAAGAGATTGATTATAAATAGTATTTGAATGGTGAAGGAAAAGACTCTTCCGATTCAGAGGGAGAAGAGGAGGAAGAAGACATGGCTGATGAAAAATTGGATTGGATGGCCCAAGGTACACTTAATCTTCTAAGAAATTTCGATCATGCCTAAACATCTGGAAAAGTTTCTTTTAAATTTTGACCTTGATAAGAAGTCAAAAGTTGAGGACCATATTGCTGAATTATACATGCATTAATGAATGCTTGAGGTATGTTTTGATGACATTTCTTGTAGCATTTTTCTGCACACTCTTTAAGGTAGAGATTTAGGGTGGTATCATAGTCTTTTGCCTAATTCACTTCATAGTTTGAGAGTGTTCAAGAATTCATTCTTGGATAAATTCGCTGATGATAAAACTCCTTCCATGATGCTCAAAGGAATCGGGAATATTAAGATGGGGGAAAAGGAAAAGGTAAATAATTTCAATTAAATATTTACCCATTTATTGAATAAGTTCCACACATATTTTCAACCGCATGATTCTATCACAAAATATTACTACACAGTTGCCTTACCTAATAATATTTATGTATTTGTTAAAAGAGTTGCAAAGGAAACATTGGATTTGAAGAAGCGATTGTTGTTGAGAAATATTTTTGTTCTTTTGGAGCTATTGGTGATAATGAATATTTTAAAGTCTCCAAAGATACGGGGAAGAAAACTCAAGCCTCTTCTACTAAATTAAAAGAGAAAGATCCTTACGATATGGAAAGCTTGGTCAATAATTTGAAGTTACTCACTAATTAAGTATATAAACTTAAGAGAAGGTCAAGTGAGGCAACCACCAACGACAAGTATTTCAGGTCATCTTTCTTTAAGAGGAAATATAATAATAAGCTAGCTAAATTTTCTCATAGTTCCAATTCTGTGTTCAGTGTTGAAAATTTGGGCATGGGAAACTATTGTACTTTCCACTAGGAGAAGCATTGAAAGAAGACATGTCCCCAATGGAATCATAACATGAACTCTATAATGAATAATTTTGTAAACACATTATTAGCGAATGAACAATCTGAGCAGATCGAAGAAGCAAATTGATCTATAATGGATGAGGAAAATTCAAGTGTTGGGAATGTAGTCAATACGTTTGATGTAATATTTAACACTGATAAACAAAGTGATAAACAAAGTGTTGATGAACCACTAGTGAGTGAGGCTCCTTCCCAGCAAACAACTAATTGATATAATTTGAGGAGAAAAGGACCTATTTCTAAGAAAGAGTTTAAAAAGAAATTATTGAGAAGGATTTTAACACCTCATAATCTTGCTTAGAGTTCGAGGAATAAGTTTGGAAGTGCTCTTCCTTCAAAGAACAATTCCATGAACAATAAGAATAATTTCACCACTCTTGCTACTTCTAGCAAAGCTACACCACATGATACTTCAACACAGCCTATAAAGATTGAAAGTATTGATTACAACATTATTCAGGATATGAAGAGAGACGGTGCTAACATTTCAATCTTTGAGCTCACTAAGATAACATAACAACGTGAACTGATAATCCAAGCATTCTCATTGCAGCCTCTGTCAAGTAACGGAGTTTCTGCTTCTCAAGTTTTGTCTGGTAAGTCTCAAGACATTATCAAATATGTAATTAATTTTGTTAATTTAAAATCTAATACTCTTTTCCCCTAGTTCCTTTTAATGTTTGAAAATTTTAATTATAATTTCCATAATTGTCTCATTGATTCCAATGCATCTGCAAATGTTAATATGCATTTATTTGTTACCAATAATATTAACACTAAATGGGAAAAGAATAATGCACGAATCATAGAACTAAATAGATCATTGTTCCAGAAAATTGGTGAACTCCATTATGTTATCATATGCATGTCATCATACCATAAAGTTCACCAGTGCAATAATATTGTAATTGTGGACATACTATAAACCTATGGTTTTCTTCCAAGTAGAGACAAGTCCAACAAAATACAAGAATATTTCTTAGCATACTGGACACATTTATGGATTCCTTCCAAGGGAAACAATAATCATATTCAAGTAGAAAGTGAACCTTACATGAAGTACACCATGACACCACTTGAGGGAGATAATGAATCAATTGAATTTGCAAATATCATATTTGGAAATTATTTCTTAGAATTCATTCACGAGTGTTACCAAGTGCAACATTCACCTGTACCATCATATACATAGTTAGATATCCTTCCTTGCAATCCAACTGGTTCAAACGGACTTTGTAATATAGATGTACATAGTACTAGTGTAGTGACTAGATTAGTAGCTACTAATATTTGGACCTTATATTTTGATGGTTCTAAGACACAAAACGATTCCAGAGTTTGTTGTGTTCTCATTGATCTTCAGAATAAAAGGTGATTCCAGTGCACAAATAAAACTATTGAATACGAAGCAGTCATTTTCAGTTTAAAGAAAGCCACAGACCTCAAGGTAGAGGTACTTAAGGTAATTTGTGATTAATAGATCGTTGCTTGTCAGGTACGGAATACCATTCAATTTGTTTCACCTATTTTTAAAAATTACCAAAAAGAGGTATGGAGACTCATTTCATTTTCCAAATCATTTAATATTATTTTTGTTCCTATGATATATAATGTTGTCGCAAAAATATTAGCCAATGTAGTTGCTAGAATGTCACCATTAAAAGATGGTTTTTCTATTGAAATTATTTATAAGCCATCTATGCTCGACAATGTGACTAATTTTCATGTATTTAATGATGACCAACAAATAATACACTCCATGGCCAATGCGTATGTGTTTAAATATGAAACTATTGAAGAATATGAGCATGATAAGGCTTTGCAAGATGTAGTTCAAGCATCTAAGAGGAATACTATGCCGAAAGGTGTGGTGTCTCTTGAGAATAGTTATGACCTGCAAAACCCTTTAATAGCACTAGTGAAAAAAAATATTCATAGCTCAACATTGTCACATGAACAAGTAAATCTGGGAACCAAAGAACATATGAAGTATGCCAACCTTGGTACATGTTCTCCTCAATAACGACATAATTTTATTCGCCTCTTTGAAAAATACTGAGATGTATTTGTGTGGATGTACGATGATCTAAAGACTTATGATAAACACATCCTTCAGCCTATTATTCCTATCAAAGAAGGGGTACTTAAAAATTTTCAACAGAAACTTAGGAAATTTCATCCTACGCTTGAACCCTTAATCCAAAATGAGTTAAGGAAATTACTAGATACTCGGATCATTTTTAAAGTTCAACATTATACATGGGTTTCCAACCTAGTTCCTGTTATAAATAATTTTGGTGAAATATTCCTTATGTTTCGAATTTCGTAACGTCAACCAGACTTCAGATAAAGAAAATTACCTCGTGCCATCAATGGAGCAGATACTCCAAATATTATCTAGATCGAAAATTTTCTCATTACTATATGGATTCTCGGATATAATCAGGTGGTGGTAGAAGAACCAAATCATTCAAAGACCACGTTTAGGGCGAAGTGGGAAAATTTTTATTTTAAGAGAATACCATTTGGGTTTATTAATGTTGGCGCTACATTTCAACGTGCCATGGACATCACATTCCGTGGATTGATTGTTCAAAGTCTAGTTATCTACTTGGATGACATAACAATTTTTCCTACGAAGAGATCATATCACATTCGTCATATTAAGAAAATTTTTGAGTGATGTCATAACCTTGGGAACTGATGGGAATCGTGGTAAGTCGATTTAATTTTTTTTGGATATATATTTAGAGCTCTCAAGGGGGTTGATAAACAAAAAGAAAAGTCATCTTTATGGTGGGAATTTCTCAGAAGAGACATTGCCTGGGATTTCTTAGGTTTTATAATTTTCAATATTGATGGAATGGAGATCTTTGAAGTATTTAGGACTCCTAATTTCATTGGGAGGAACAAATGAAAAATATGGGGAGGAAATTGTGCAAAAGATTAAAAAGCAAATTGACTCTTGGGGAGCAAAGTGGCTCAACATAGCTGAAAAGGTGGTCCTAATCAAGGTAGTTCTATCATCTCTTCTAGTTTACATTAGATTTGTATTATTAGCCTCTGAAAGGGGTGATCAACTAGATTTGAGGTCTTATTTGGATTTTTTTGTGGCAAGGAGGCAATGACAATGAAAATAGATTTCATCTAGTTAATTGGAATACAATCAAATTACCAAGAGGGAATGGAGGTTTGGAAATTAAATACCCCTCAATTCATGAGCCTGGTCTTAGGAGCTAAAATAATGTGGTGTATTATCTCAAATTCCAAAGAGTGGTGCAAGAAAGAATTTCTTCGGAAATATTTTCACAAAGGAATAATACTCAAGGAAGAGGAAGAAAATTAAATAACCTCTCAATTCATGAATTTGGCTCCTTAGGAGATAAAATAATGTGGTGTCTTATCTCAATTCCCAAAGAGTGGTACAGCATTTCTTCTGAAATATTTTCACAGTTGCGTACTACTCAAGGAAGAAAATGAATCTTAGACAAAGAACAATTTTAAAATATGGAAGTTGTGCAAAGAAATGGCTCCAGTCATATTTATACCATTTAGGTTGGCAAGTTGGAAATGGAATTGAAATAAAAATATGGAAGAATCACATCCGGTCAGTAAAATTACTAGAAGAGAACAAAGAGATTTGGGAGTTATCGAATTGGATGGAAGAAAAAGGTTATCTTCGTCTTGTAGATATCTCACAATGGATCTCTCAAGGTCATATGATTGGCTGATATCTCATAATGGAGCTCTCAAGGTGATTGAATTGGATGGGCTTGACATGTCCTACCTCCCAATTTGAAAATGTATTGGAAGTTTTTTCAACTCATTACAAAGACTTGCCCCCACAGAAGTATCCAAGGTCAAATCGTCGCATATGGATCAGAAACAAGAAAAAAAACATACATAGTCAAGAGAGATATAAAATTTTTGTGCAACAAATACGTCATCCTCCTTTATATAGGATCTAGAACGAGATTTGACACAAGGAAAAATTACCAAAATTTAATATATTATGTTTTGCTATGGTGCATGGTAAAATTATGATTAGAAAAAATCTTTAAAAAAGTAACATTCCATGCCCTTTTGGGTGTGTTTTATGTAGAAAAGATGAAGAAAACATCCCCCACATCTTCTAGATATGAAAATTCTCATTGGTTCTCTAGAAAAGAGCAATGGCCAATGTTGTATCAATCACATATATTATGGATAGATGGTATGAAATGTCTCGGGCTTGGAAAAGCAAAATCCCTTGGTAGAATAAATCTTCATTAGTAACAATGAGGTGTTGGATGGCTCTCCCTAAATATCTTTATTGGGCTACCTGGTTGGCTAAAAAAAATGTGGTTTTAAACAATACATACACAAACACCTCCACATTAACTATCAAAGCATCGAGTCTCCTCTTTAAATCAATCACTAGTCAAAGTTATGATCGGGCCATAATATAAGAGTTTACCCAAGTGAGAAGGAGTGGATTAAGTTTGGAATTAATATTTATCATGATAACATCTTCAAGAACAAACAATCAATCAAAAGTCTTATTTTATCATAATGGAGAATGAAGAATTCACAAACTAGAGGATAAGAAAAGAAACTTCAAGAACAAACAATCAATCAAAAGTATTATTATGATATTTTATCATAATGGAGAATGAAGAATTCACAAACTAGAGGATAAGAAAAGGAAAGTATTCACTTTTCTTTGATGGTGCATCGAAAGGTAATTTAGGGGAGGTAGGAGCGGGAGGGGTCATATATTGCCCCAATGAAGATATTGAGATTCATTGTGCTTAAGTTTTGGGAACCACTAAAGTAACTGAGTTGAATTATTGGTCTCGTGGAAAGGGTTGGTAATGGTGTACATCAAAAAAATTAAACATTTGTTTGTATTGGGACACTTAATGATAGTCATCCAATAGGTTATTAAGTTAGCAGAGACCATAGATAATGATCAAGCCCTATCTTGCACATGATCAACAAGTAGATCATAATTTTTTAGTCAATAAAGTTCATCCACATTAAAAGGAAATTGAATGTCAAAGGATATGTCTTAGAAAATGGAAGAGTACCCTTGGAACAAGGGACATTAGCCCATACAATGAAAGTAGTTTCTTTTAATCCATTGACATAAATATTAGGAAAAAATATTTAACATACCCTAACACTCTCATCATTTGAATATATGGGAAAAAGGACCATTAGGAGTTCTCGCACATGCTCACTGGAGAGACTCTTAGGATGGAGATATTATTATTTCAATGAGATGAATATCAACAACATAAAATTAATGAAGGTACTAGATTCATAACCCACAGTTGGCCAAGGTAGGTTTCACAGACCAAGGATAGTGTCATATGGTGGCTAAGAAACATAACTAGTAAATGCAGGTGGAAGAGGTGGCTCAATAATCCTTAGGATGGTGATCTTGTCATTTCAATGAGATGAAGATCAACAAACTACAATTAATGAAGTTACTAGATTCATAACCCGCACTTGGCCACAAGAGGTTTCTTAGACCAAGGACGATGTCATATGGTGGCTAAGAAACATAACAAGTAAATGGAGGTGGAAGATGTGGCTCAATAATCCAAAATATAAGTTACTATTTGCACAATTCATCTATTGCAGAGTAATGCGGTAAATATAGAATAACATGGGAAAATATCTAGGCCATGGAACGATGGAAAATAGAATTAAAGAGGGTCACTAGTTTACAAACATTCAATAACAAAAGCCTAAAATGAAGGAGGAATTTGCAGATACTTCTTTGCAAATAGCTTGCAATATTTCTATCCCTCGTGCATTGGTGAGGGTGTGGATCAACCTTATTCCTGAAGAATTTATTGGTCATCAATCTACGCCAAAGATGGTAGAGCAGTTGCATACCTCGACAATGTAGGAGAATGATAGCATTTCCAGACAACTAGACTATATGATGGCCACCATGGAGCACATTTTGACTCCCATGGATAGACAAGAGGAAATGTTAGCCCCCAAAATCCACGTTGAGAGACAATTTGTGAATTAGAAAATGGGTCTTCTCCAAGCCGAAATTGACAAGTTTCAAGTGAAAATAGAAATGTTGGGATTATGAAAGAAAAAGTTAGAAGATGTTGCCAAAGTTGGAGAGGAGGAGGATGAGGAAGGCCCAGAGCAATGTGTCAAAGCAGAACCTCATAATCCTCTTGCTCTTGTTCTGTTGGAAGAGACTGAGGTAGATGCTGAAGAAAATAAGGAAGAAGGAATGTTAAGAGTATGCTTGTTTTTCTCTCATGATTCAGATAAATGTCCTAGAGAGGAGGAGGATGAGGAAGGTCCAGAGCAACGTGTCGAAGCAGAACCTCATCATCCTCTCGCTCTTGTTCTTTTGGAGAAAGAGACTAAGGTAGATGCTGAAAAAAATAAGGAAGAAGGAATGTTAAGAGTATGCTTGTTTTTCTCTCATGATTTAGATAAAAGTCTTGGAGAGAAGGAGGATTAGGCAGGTCCAGAGCAACGTGTCGAAGCAGAACCTCATCATCCTGCCGCTCTTTTTCTATTGGAGAAAGAGACTGAGGTAGATGCTAACTAAAATAAGGAAGAAATAATATTAAGAGTATGCTTGTTTTCTCTCACGATTTAGATAAATGTCCTGTAGGTATATATTAGTGTTATATTTTGGAAAATGTATGTGTATTAAGTTCTCGAACAAAGTTCTAAGGGAGTGTAGTAAGAAAAAAAAGTAGATTTTTAGATAGGGAAAACTAGTGAATTTTAAGACTTTAGTGCAAATGTAAAAGGTGAAAAGGACCTCACCTTGAAACCAATTTTTTTTAATATAAAAAATGATTCTATTGAAAAATAATAATAATAATCATCATCAATCTATTTCTCCCATGTATGCCAATCATTAGCTATCACAACCATATTAGAAAATGTGGTTTCCACATTTACTAATATGATTGAACTATTTATATTATGTTTTAATATAAAATGGTTAATTACACCAAAAGTGTTCTTATTATGGGTTTGGTTGGGAAAATCCATCCAATCAAGGAGGCTCGTTTTCGTCTTTCTTCTCAAAAGTATTTTTTACCACGTGGAAATGGACAATGATTTTTTGATTTTTGAGCAAATTGCTTTCTCGACAATTTAACGAAGCTGGAGAGTTTAGATATTGCTATCAATCATCTCTCAGGTAACATTCCCACCAGTTTGATGATTTTTTCCAACATGAAAAAACTCTATCTATGGAAAAACATGTTGTCCAAAAAAATTCCTCACAATATTGACAAACTGAGGACCATAATTCAGATCTTGGTTCTACTTTTCTTCTTCATTTTCTTCTTTCCAGTTGTAGTTTAGTGCAATTCCATGAATATCTCAAGGAAGGAAGAATTCTTCTCCAGATAGAAAAGCTGAATTAGATCGACCAAAATATATATTTGAGCAACTATAATTTTTCTATTGAAATTCCATGTGATTGAAATGGAGTGTTTTGTGATACTCGATTGAAATTTGTTACTAAATTCAATCTCGGCAACAATAAAATTTTAGGAAGCCTAAATTATACTATATGTGTCCTTGAAAATCACAAGGAGTTGATACTACAAGGGAACCATTTCAAAGTTCCATTCCCCCACATATTTTTCATGGGAATATTACTGCATCGCATCCATAAACTCACAGAGTTAGGCCATATATATTAATGAACTAAGGACCAAAATTCATATCTTGGTTCTACTTTTCTTCTTCATCTATTTCCTGACAGTTGTAGTTGAGTGAAATGCCATAAATATCTCAAGGAAGGAAAAATTCTTCTCTAGATAAAACAGTTGAATTGGGTTGACTAAAATAATGCTTTGAGAAACTATATTTTGTTTGGTGAAATTCCATGTGATTGGAATGGAGTGTTTTGTGATACTCAATTCAACTTCGTTACTAAATTCAACCTCTGCAAAACTAACATTTTAGAAATCATGAATTCTAATATATGTGTCCTTGAAAATAGTAAGGAGTTGATACTATAATGGAACCATTCCCCCAAGTATTGTTGGTGTGCAAGTGTTTGTAGATTATGGAATTTTCAGAGAAATTGTTCATGGGAATCTTGTTGCTTCACATCCATGAACTCACCATATGGATTTGGAGTATAACAATTTCTCGGGAGTGATTCCTTTAAGCTTCAACATGTTACCCAACCTGGAGAGACTGTGGCTCAAAATTAATCGTCGAGCTGATTAGTTCCTACTTTTCTCGGTGATTTGAAAAATATGGAGCATTTTGATCTCACTGTTAATCATGTCTCAGGTAACATTCCCACCGGTTTGATGAGGTTGTCCAACATGGCAGAACTGTATCTCTGGTGAAACTAGTTGTTTAGAAAAATTCCTCACAATATTGATGAGCTTCAGCTTATTTACTGAATGGAATGATTACATGTCTTAGGTAACATTCCCAACAATTGATGAGGTTGTCCAACATGTCAGAACTCTATCTATGGTGAAACTTGTTTTTTAGAAAAATTCCTCACAATATTGATGAGCTTCAACTCATTTACTGAATGGAATGATTCTTGAAACAATTGCAAATTTGACCCATCTGGATACCTTGTCCTTGTGGGAGAACAACCTCACAGTGTTTTTCCCTGCAAAACTGGGAATGCCTCTTCATTTTCACTACTTAGATCTTTCGACTAACATGATTTCTATGTGTTTTCCGTAGAATTTGGGTACAAATTATGATCTTTGGTTGATCAATGTTACAAATAATGATTTCAGTGTCCCTCTACCTAGGTGGTTGTCGTAGAATTTGGGTACAATTATGATCTTTGGTTGATCGATTTTGCAAATAACGATTTCAGTGTCCCTATACCTAGAGACTTGTGTAGGGGTAGAATTCTTTATGCCTTGGTTATATTTTCAAACAATTAATGGGACCTTGTAGCCCTTACACTCTTGTAGCAGTCTGCAATACGAACAAGTCTATAAAATCCAACTAAGTGGCCAATTTCCTTCCTATGTTACCAAAAACGGGAAATAGTAAACAAAACAAGAAATCAAATTCAAAAGTTTCGGGTATAAGAAACGAGGAGAGAGAAAAAACAAGATTAAAAATGAATAATATAAAACGTAAACATCCAATGTTTCCACTTGTGAAATTGTAAAGAAACATTTTTAAACCTGTGTGAAATTGATAATTTTTTTAAATATTTGATTTAATTCAATGAAAAGTGAGCCTTAATTGTTAGGGAGGGATCTGCCAGAGGATCAACTTGATTTTTTTTCAAGACTATAGTACTATATGGTACATATCACAAAACACTGGGTCTAGATCAGCGTATATGCTATCATATTGTGGAGTAAAGTGCATATAGAATAAATTTTTTACAACAAAGGTAATGAATGGAAAACAAAATAAACACAAAAATTGGATCAATCATGTATAACGTATAACGATTTTATGAGAGAAATATAAGTAAATGTATTCTCTTTTTCAATGAAAAGAAAGTGTTTTTTCCTTATACCACTTTACTCATACATATTATTGTGTTTCTAGATACATATCACTTACTAGAATTTATGTTTATATAAGTAATATTCCCATAACCCATAATTAATTTGTTGGTTTATGGGAACTAATATTTTTTTTATAAATCCTAAATATGCAAAAATTTCATAAAGTAGACACTGGTTGGGTTGGGTCTCAAACTTCCAGATGTTTTAATTTACATCTATTTTCTCTATATAAGAAGATTACAAAAACTTGATGAGCAAAAGTCTTTGTGAACTGACATAGATGGCTACAGATCCCGCTTTTGAAAAATTACACTACCTCTCGAACTTGGTCATTGAGCAAGTAAGAATTTTAGTCTATCCATATACCTACATACACACTAGATACACACTAGATGTTGATTATTAATCTATTGATTATTTTGATTTTACAATAGGATACATGTAACTAACCTACATACACAGTGAAGGTTTAAGAGAAAAACTACAATTTTCTCTACAAAGAGATTAACTACAGTTTGTATCTTATTCAGTAAAGGAAGCTAAAAATTTAGAAAATATCATAACTATTTTTAATTAACAAAGAAACTTAATCAACCACCCACTAAAATTTATTAAGGACAAGCATTTCTCTTGATTCTTATTGAACTAAAGGAATTTTTTTTAATGGCCACATCTATTCGTTTAGAAAGAAAGTGTTCAAGAATGATTTTTGAATTACAATTAAGGATTTTTTTCATTTTTTTTAATGGTTGGATGCATATTCTATCTAGTAAAGTGAAATCTAAAGAATTTGGATTTAGAGGTACAAAATAATTTTGTATCTGAGTATCTCGGCATTAGGTTCATCATTACATTTTTGCTTGCCTATTAGTCTTCGGATTATATGAGAACTAATGAAAATATGATGAAAGAAATTGTTTATAAAGAATGCATTCACTGCTTTACCAGACCATGTTATACCTTAGATCTCTCGAGTTCGTTCACAAGACACTCAGGTCTGACGATGGCACTGAAGCTAATCACTGGGGGTCTGAAGCTGCTCGGCTCTGGAGTCGGCTCTGATCTGAAGCTGATTTGCTCAGGAGTCGGCTCTGCATCTGATGAGTGATGAGTTTTATTTCCTCTATGGCCTAAATCATTGAAAACCCTTGGCTGCTACACAACTTAAAAAAATTAAAAATAACTTGCATCATTACATGTATAGCTAGAAAAGGGGATTGGTGTTTTTTGAACTTGAGCTAACTTAAGTTTGCAAAGGAAATCCAGAAGCCCAAAATAATTTGGAAATGAAGTTAACAGGAAATCCAGAAACGGAGAAGAAACAGGATGTAAGAAATGAACCATTTCACAAGAAATGGATTTTTGGCCACTAAAAACAGCAATGGCTTCTGAATTTCCTTTCCAAACTTAAGTTAATTCAAGTTCAAAAAACACCAATCCTCTTTTCTAGATATACATGCGATGATGCAAGTTATTTTTATTTTTTTAAAGTTGTGCAACTGCCAAGGGTTTTCAACGATTTAGGCCACAGAGCAAAGCAAAATCATTGCTCATTAGATGCATCATATGCATATATCAGAGTCGATTCCTGAGCAGAGTAGCTTCAAATCAGAGCTGGCTCCGGAGCTGAGCAGCTTCAGGCCCCCAACGATTAGCTTTAGTGCCATTGTCAGACCTCAGTGTCTTGTGAATGAACTCTAGAGATCTAAGGTAGAACATGGTCGAGTAAAGCAACAAACACCAGCGAATGTGTTCTTTATAGACAATTTATTTCATCGTATTTGCATTAGTCCTCATATAATCTGAAGACTAGCAGGCAGGCAAGCAAAAACGTAGTGATGAACCCGATGCTCAGATACTCAGATACGAAATTATTTTGTGCATATAAATCAAAATTCTTTAAATTTCACTTTACCAGATGAATATGCGTCCAACCATAAAAAAAAAATTCCCTCATTGTAATGCAAAATTCATTCTTATCACTTTCTTTCTAGACGAATAGAAGCGACGATTAAAAATTTCAATGAGAATCAAGCGAAACGCTTTTCCTTAATAAATTTTAGTGGGTTTTTTATTAAGTTTCTCTATTAATTAAATTTATTTATGAGATTTTCTAAATTTTTAGCTTCCTTTACTGAATAAGATACAAACTGCAATTAATCTCTTTGCAGAGCAATCTGTACTTATTCTCTTAAACCTTTAATAAATTTTAGTGGGTTTTTGATTAAGTTTATCTATTAATTAAAGTTAGTTATGAGCTTTTCTGAATTTTTAGCTTCCTTTACTGAATAAGATACAAACTGTAGTTAATCTCTTTGCAGAGCAATCTGTAGTTATTCTCTTAAACCTTTCATGTATTTGTAGGTTAGTTACATGTATCCTATTGTAACACCAAAAAAATCATAGAGTAATAATCAACATCTAGTGTGTATGTAGGTATCCGGATAGACCAAACTTCTTACTTGTTCAATGACCAAGTTCAAGAGACAGTGTAAGTTTCCAAGTTTCCAAAAGTAGGCTCTGTACCCATCTATTTCAGTTCACAAATAAATTTTCTTCATCAAGTTTTTGTAATCTTCTTACATAGAAAAACAAGATGTAAATTAAAACACGTGGAAGTTTGAAACCCAATACAACCAGTGTCTACTTTTTGAAATGTTTTCATATTTAGAATTTGTACAAAAATATTTAATTCCCATAAACCAACAAATTAATTATGGGTTACTGTAATATTACTTATATAAACATAAATTCTAGTAAGTGATATGTATCAATAATATGTATGAGTAAAGTGAGATAAGGAAAAAAACACTTTCTTTTCATTAAAAATAGAGTACATTTACTGAGATTTCTCTCATAAAATCTATATACATTATACATGATTGATCCAATTTTTGTGTTTATTTTGTTTTCTATTCATTACCTTTTTTTGTAAAAAAATTATATGATGTGTTTATTTTGTTTTCCATTCATTACCTTTTTTTGTAAAAAAATTATATGATGTGTTTATTTTGTTTTCCATTCATTACCTTTTTTTGTAAAAAAATTATTCTATATGCACTTACCTCCACAATAGGATAGCATATACGCTGCTCTAAACCCAACGTTTTGTCAATGTTTTGTACCTTCTAGTTCAATAGTCTTGAAAAAAAAGAAGTTGATCTCGTGGCAAATCCCTCGCTCACTTTTCATTAAATTAAATCAATTTTTTTTTAAATCATTAATTTTAATTTCACACAGATTTAGAAATGTTTCTTTACAATTTCACAAGTGGAAATATTGGATGTTTATAATTAGTGCTTTATTTTATATTATTCATTTTTAATTGTTTTTTCTCTCTCCTCATTTCTTATACCCGAAACTTCCGAATTCCATTTCTCATACCATTTTCGTTTCTTGTTTCGTTTCCTATTTCTGTTAACATAGTTAATAACTAGTTAACACGTAAAATGGATTGCCTCTATCCCAAATTTAAGCATTCTAATCCTGTCAAACAATTTACTTTCAAGGGAAATCCCTTCTTTCAAGGAAAATCCCTTCTTAGAGCATTTTCAACTTATGTGAAAACCAATTTACTTTCAAGGGAAATCCTTCTCAAGGAATTTTCAACTTATCTGAAAACCAATTTACTTTCTAGGGAAAACCCTTCTTGGGGCATTTTCAACTTATCTGAAAATGAGTTGGATTGCTTCATTCCAAAGCCATTCCATTAAAATCATTAAAACACTTTTTTAAGCTTATAAATCTGAATTTAGTCATTTTCAACTTCATTAAAATCATTAAAATACTTTTTTAAGCTTATAAATCTCAGGTTAGTCATTTTCAACTTATCTGAAAACCAGTTGGATGGCTTCATTCCAAAGCCATTCCATTAAAATCATTAAAATACTTTTTAAGTATTTTAAATTTATGTAAAGTGATATAGAGAAATTATTTTAACAAATGTCAAAACTCTAAATTATATTCTCTAAATTATATAACTATAATAGATAAATACCTTAAGGTGCCTTACTAACCGAATTGTAGTCTAAGCATCTCATTTACAATTTCAAAGGAAATCCCTTTCTCAACTTATCTAAAAACCAGTTAGATGGCTTCATTCCAGCCACTCTCAATTAAAATTATTACAATACTTTTGAAAAGTAAAGTGATATAAAGATTTTTTTTATCAAAACTCTAAATTAGATAATTAGAATAGATAAATACCTCAAGGTGCTTTACTAACCGAATTTGCAGTCTAAGCATCTAATTTACAAATTAAATTCAAAACCTTAATAGTGTAAGCATATCATTTACAAATTAATTTCAACAGGTAAGCATCTCATTTACAAATTAAATTTAAAACCTTAATAGTGTAAGCATATTATTTACAAATTAAATTTAAAACCTTAAGTGTAAGGATATCATTTACAAATTAAGTTCAACAGCTAATTAGTGTAACCTTCAAAAGATAAGAAAACTGAGATTTAACTCATTTCAATTAGTTTTTTTAAATGGTCTAACAGAGTGTTGTGGAGAAATTATTTTAACAAATGTTCAAAAGATAAGAAAACTGAGATTAAACTCATTTCAACTATTTTTTAAAAATGGTCTAGCAGAGTGTAGAAATTATTTTAACAAATGTTAAAATGTTAAAACCGTAAATTAGCTGAATGCCTTTAATATCGATCTTACGAGAAATTATTTTAACAAATGTTAAAACAGTAAATTAGCTGAATGCCTGAATGAATATCGATTTTACGTCCTTCTATAGTTATAATTCACTAATTTGTGATATTTCAAAATCATCAATCCAACCACATTTCAAAATAGCCTTATGTGAAACATTTGTACAAACATGAACTCAATATTATCTTAATCAATCCAAGATTGTGCAACCACAACCTCGAGGAGTTCCATGCCCATGTGTTTCAGACGTGATGCACTTGCTTCAAATTTCTTAAACAAAGATGTGATATTGTTTAAAAAATAGTGAAGACCAACCTCAATTTGATAAGTGGTGACATTGATTTCGTTAATGCAAGGATATAAGGCAGATTGTGAAATGATCTTTTTGTTGTATCGTGAAACAATATTATGCTATAGGTGCGAAAACTAAAAACAATGGATAGCTTTGATTTAAGGTCATTATTATACAAAAGTCCAGTAGACCTTGCTAGAAGCAACCTCGTGGATTAAACCAAATCAATGATTATCATAGTGTATGATGGATAATACTCGTGAATAATATTCACTTTGAATTTATACTAATGTATGAACATGCTCCATATTCACTTTGAATTTATACGTTAATGCAGGATATAAGGCAGATTGTGAAATGATCTTTTTGTTGTATTGTGAAACAATATTATGCTATAGGTGCGAAAACTAAAAACAATTGAATTTATACTAATGTATGAACATGCTCCATATTCACTTTGAATTTATACGTTAATTCAGGATATAAGGCAGATTGTGAAACAATATTATGCTATAGGTGCGAAAACTAAAAACAATGGATAGCTTTGATTTAAGGTCATTATTATACAAAAGTCCAGTAGACCTTGGTAAAAGCAACCTCGTGGATTAAACCAAATCAATGATTATTATAGTGTATGGTGGATAATACTCGTGAAACATGCTCCATATTCACTTTGAATTTATACTAATGTATGAACATGCTCCATATCCTCTCATATATGAACATGCACTGTAAATTGAGTCATGCACCGAATGTATTATCCTCTATTATTAAGTCAATTTGACTTAGTTCCAATAATTTATTAAGTCAATTTGAATTAGTTGCAATAATTCAATTTAATTTAGTTTATAGTTCCAATAATTTATTAATTCAATTTGAATTAGTTGCAATAATTCAATTTAATTTAGTTTATAGTGGAAGATAATACTCATCATAGTGAAGGTGATACTAGCCATGCACTATACATTTTTTATAACAATATTATGCAGTATGCTAATCATTTATAATAATATTATGCACATCCTCATATGTGCTAAATGTATTATCCTTCACTATAAATTATTGGACTAATTTAATTTAACTAATTTTCCTTACTTGCAATAATTTAATTTAACTTAGTTTATATAATTTAAAAACTAATTAAGTCAATTTGACTTAGTTGCAATATAGCTAGTTTAACTTAGTTTATAGAATTTAAAAAATTAAATCAATTTGACTTAGTGGCAATAATTTAACTTAACTTACTTTATAGTGGAGGATAATACTCATCATAGTGAAGAAGATAAAATAATAGCACTATACATATTTTATAATAATATTATGCACTATGTCAATGATTAACTTAATAGTGAAAATCATACTAGCCATGCAGTATAATTTTTTTATAATAATATTATGCATTATACTAATGATTAACTTAGTGAAGATAATATTCATCATAGTGAAGATAAGATAATACTAGCCATGCACTATACATCTTTTATAATAATATTATGCACTATACTAATGATTAGCTTAGTGAAGATAATACTCATCATAGTGAAGAAGATAAGATCATACTAGCCATGCACTATACATATTTTATAATCATAAATTATGCACTATACTAATGATTAGTATAGTGAAGATAATACTCATCATAGTGAGGAAGATAAGATCATACTAGCCATGCACTATACATATTTTATAATCATATTATGCATTATGTTAATGATTAACTTAATGTATGGTGAATGATACTCTCTTTAATCAATACACACCACATCACACTATCAATACTAATATTATCTACCATACACTTTCCTTAATCAATATACACCATCACATTATCAATCCTAATATTATCTACCATACACTAAATCAATCATTGACTTAATGCATGAAAAAAATGTATAATGCATGTCCAATCTTTCTAGCGAACTCCATAAGTTCTTCCTCTAATTTTAAATTAAACAAAAATTTATAATATTATCTACCATACACTCTCCTTAATCATATACACCACATCACATTATCAATCCTAATATTATATACCATACACTAAATCAATCGTTGACTTAATGCATGATAAAAATGTATAATGCATGTCCAATCTTTCTAGCAGACTCCATAAGTTCTTCCTCTAATTTCAAATTAAACAAAAATGTATAATGCATATCGATGTATAATGCATGTCCAATCTTTCTAGCATATCGATGTATAATGCATGTCCAATCTTTCTAGCAGACTCCATAAGTTCTTCTTCCTATAATTTAAAATCAAACCTACACTAATCTCTTCTATAGTATTAAATCAAACTTACACTAAACTATAACTCCTATAATATTAAATCAAACTTACACTAAGCTCCAACTCCAAAGATTGGATTGCATTATCCATTTGAAATCAAACCTACACTAATCTCTCCTATAGTATTAAATCAAACTACATTAAACTCCAACTCCTATAATACTAAATCAAACTTACACTAAGCTCCAACTCCAAAGATTGGATTGCATTATCCATTGTTTTGTTTTCTTAAAACATATAATACAAGTGTCATACAATAAAGCTGTAACTCCAACGATTAAATCAAACTTACACTAAACTCCAACTCCAATAAAATTAAATCAAACTTACACTAAGCTCCAACTCCAAAGATATCCATTGTTTTTGTTTTCTTAAAACATACAATACAAGTGTCATACAATAAAGCTATAACTCCAACAATTGGATTGCATTGTCCATTGTTTTGTTTTATTTTCTTAAAAGATATAATACAAACTTGTTATACAATAAAAGATATAATACAAGTGTCATACAAAAAAGGGAGAACATCATCCATGATCAATCCTAGATGGCATGATAACCAATCAATTTATTCTATTACTTGGCATGATAACCAATCAATTCATTGGGCATGATAATCAATCAATTCATTCTACTACTTACTGAATCTTTCTTTGAATATTAAAATCTTAATAATCCAGAATGACAATACAACATACCTCATTTAATAATAATATTATAAACAAAGTCAGTGTTCCAAATGACTATGCACTATAAGTCATTAGTCAGATCTAATAATTAGACCTACGAATACACACTATAAGTCATAAGTCATCTAATAATTAGACCTACTGAATCTTTCTTTGAAACTTAAAATCTTAATAATCCAGAATGACAATACAACATACATCATTTAATAATAATATTATAAAAAAAGTCAGTGTTCCAAATGACTATGCACTATAAGTTATTAAAAGTCAATTCATTCTACTACTTATTGAATCTTGCTTTAAATCTTAAAATCTTAATAATCCAGAATGACAATACAACATACATCATTTAATAATAATATTATAAACAAATTCAATGTTCCAAATGAATTTTCACTATAAGTCATTAAAAGTCATTAGTCATCTAATAATTAGACCTACGACTACACACTATAAGTCATAAGTCATCTAATAATTAGACCTATTGAATCTTGCTTTGAAACTTAAAATCTTAATAATCCAAAATGACAATGAAACATACATCATTTAATAATTACGCACTATAAGTCGTAACTCATCTAACGATAAGTGTTTCCTTTTGAAATTGTTCATAGTGTTCCAAATGACTATGCATTATAAGTCATAAATCTATCTAATAATTAGACCGATAAGTGTTCCCTTTTGAAATTGTTCATGGCTCACTTTGTCTACCCTTTTGCTCTGCTTCATTTGAAATGTGTGAATTGGCACTTTCAACCACGGATTTGAAATGTGAAAATTGACACTTTCAACGACGGATTTGAAATGTGTGATTCACTATCGATTTTGCAACCCAGCCAATTGTTGCACATTATAGGGCATCATAGGGTTTCAACCGCGAACAATTTAAAAAAGAAACGCCTATCGGCCTAATTATTAAATGACTTATAACATATTATGATAGATTGACCTAATATTATGATATTGTTGCACATCATAGGACATCATAGGGTTTCAACCGCAAACAATTTATAAAATAAACGACTATCGACTTAATTATTAAATGACTTATAACATATTATGATAGATTAATGAATTGATAGATTGACCTAGTATTATGATAGATTAATGAATTGATAGATTGACCTAGTATTATCATATATTGACCTATTAATGATAGTTTGATGAATTGATAGATTGACCTAGTATTATTATATACAAAGTCAGTTTTCCAAATGACTATGCACTATAAGTCATTAAAAGTCATTAGCCATCTAATAATTAGACCTACAACTACACACTATAAGTCATAAGTCATCTAATAATTAGACCTACTGAATCTTGCTTTGAAACTTAAAATCTTAATAATCCAAAATGACAATGCAACATACACATTTAATAATAATATTATAAAATAAGTTAGTGTTCTAAATAACTATGCACTATAAGTTGTAAGTCATCTAACGATAAGTGTTCCCTTTTGAAATTATTCATACTGTTTTTGAAATTTCTTAGAGTGTTCCAAATGACTATGCATTATAAGTCATAAGTCTATCTAATAATTAGACCGATAAGTGTTCCCTTTTGAAATTGTTCATGGCTGACTTTGTCTACCCTTTTACTCTGCTTCGTTTGAAATGTGCGAATTGGCACTTTCAACCACAGATTTGAAATGTGTGAATTGGCACTTTCAACCACAGATTTAAAATGTGCGAATTGACACTTTCAACCACGAATTCACTATCAATTTTGCAACCTAGCCAATTGTTGCACATCATAGGGCATCATAGAGTTTCAACCGTGAACAAATTAAAAAAGAAACACCTATCGACGTAATTATTAAATGACTTATAACATATTATGATAGATTGACATAATATTATGCTATTGTTGCACATCATAGGACATCATAGGATTTCAACCGCAAACAATTTATAAAAGAAACGCCTATCGGCTTAATTATTAAATGACTTATAACATATTATGATAGATTGACCTAGTATTATGATAGATTAATAAATTAATAGATTGACCTAGTATTCTTCGGCCTAATTATTAAATGACTTATACAATATTATGATAGATTGACCTAGTATTATGATAGATTAATGAATTGATAGATTGACCTATTAATGATATTTTGATGAATTGATAGATTGACCTAGTATTATGATAGATTGAACTATTAATGATAGTTTGACCTCGTAATGATAGATTAATGAATTGATAAATTGACCTAGTAATGAACAATAATGAATTGACATACTACAATGTGAATAATGAAATATTAACTTACTACATAATAGATAATGAATAATAATGAACAGATAATGAATAATAGATAATGAAATATTGACTTACAACATAATAGATAATGAAAGTGTCCTCTTTAGATGTCGATCCTGCTTCGAGATAAGCCATCTAGCCAAAACTGCCCAAAAGTCTCCCAGAAAAATTCTACTAGAAAGAATCACCATAGATCTACATGGTGGAAAGGAGCACAAAAGGAACATTACACTGTCATCAAGGAAGAATACTCTCTAGAAAACTATGAATCGCAAGAAATTAGGCAAGAAAAAAACAACCCTCAAGACAAGCAGGGAGAAAAGCCTTGCCCAACAACAAAAAAATGAACTCGACAGCCCCTCAAGAATCAACATTTATGAGGATTCAAATACCGCGTAAAAGAAATCTTCATTTAACAGCAAAGCAAATCTCCCATGTCCCAAGAATCAGAAGAGATGAAGGAGGTGCAAGATAAAAGAAGTTGGAAGACCATAGAGAAGAAGAAGAAAGCTACAACACCAATCTCGCCAAGAAAGACGAAAAGCCAAACAATTAAAAACTAAGAAAATTATAGGTCCGATAAACCAAAATTTGGTCTCAGTGGACGTTCTTCATCATCATCATTGTCATCAATAATGAACAATGATGAATTAACTTACCACATAATAGAAACAATGATAAATTGACTACATAATAGATAATGAATAAGGTCAAATTAATGATAGATTGACCTAGTAATGAACAATAATGAATTAACATACTACAATATGAAATATTGACTTACTACATAATAGATAATGAATAATAATGAACAATGATGAATTAACTTACTACATAATAGATAATGAATAATGAACAATAATGACCGCCAATTGTCTTTGCATTAATTTTAGGTAGTTAAGTAAAATATTGATTACTCTGTATTAATTAACATTTTGCCAATCACCTCTACGTGTGTATCAATTAAAAATTTTCCAACGTGTATTAATTAAAACATATTTCAAACATTTTTCCAACCACCTACCTGATTAAAACATTTTTCCAACCACCTACCTAATCACTCGAGTTTAAGTTGGGTAGATATTGATTAATACCATACTGTGTGTATTAATTAACATTTTGCTAATTAACATTTTTCTTAACGACCTTTACCTGATCACTCGAGTTTAAGTTGGGTTGATATTGATTAATACTATACTGTGTGTATTAATTGATGTTTTGCCTAACTACCTTTACCTGATCACTGGAGTTAATGCAAGACCGTTTTGAGCCCATCATTGGAGTTCACTGCTGGACCGCTTTCCTCGACGTTAGTGCCTACACCACCGCATTACCACATTAGTTTCTCCACCGCCTTTTCCACCGCAACTCCTAGACCTTCATCAACTACCACCAGTTGCTTCAACTGCAGTTCATAATACTCGTAGCATTGCTACTCCTTTAAGGCTTACCAGGTCTGCATCCGGGGCAAGGTATGAAAAAATACGATGGAACGTAAGGGATAATTAGATGCCTGCAACTCTTGGAGCAAGAGTCTTGCCAACACCAGCCATGTCATACACGCCCATGACCCCATCATGGCAATGAGCTTCACTGAACTGTGTTTGCAGCTGATACTAAGCAGATCAAATAGCAACCACGTTGACGTTGAATTATAGCACAACTTGAAGAAGAAGCTATATGGGACGCAATCTACTGAATATCGTCATCTATGTTAAAAACCCTCGCCAATTCGGTTCTTGAATTTTCCAAGCCTTCCAAGCTCTCTAAGTTCCATGGGAAGTAGTAGAAGAGATAGAAAGAGAATGGGAATTACAGACATGAAGCAGAGCTTGTTGAAGCCGTTGTAGTGAGGACTTGAAGATTCGAAGCTTAGAGGAAAATACAGATCCATATCCATGCTCTCTTATTCCTTAGCCTCTTCCATTTTCCTATCCTCAAGTTGCTGAGGAGAAGGAGAAGGCTTGACCTTGCTTTTGCCCATTGGCGTGCATTTGGAAATGTGCTTTACCTGGCACCTTGTTGCCTCTGTTTATCATTCAGGCCTTGCTGAGCTATAGAAAACACAAAGCGGAAGCCAATGAAGGGCTCAGGTACCTAAATAACAGCTGGCAAACTAGATCAACTGGCTACCTAAAACACCCCCCACTTGCCTCCCCCCCCACACCTGGCTAAGAAGCTTCCCAAGAATCTTCCAAGTGCTATGTATGCATGCAATGAGAGATATGACACCTCCACCCAGCTGGCAAACTTTGCAAAAGCAACAACCTTCCACGTGGTATGCATGCAATGAGAGATATGAGTATTGTATTTGTGTGAAAACCGGAAAATGCTAACTGTTAACTGTTATCTCTATCTGGTGGCGTTGAACTAGTGTTATCTCTTTTAGCAGCGTGGCTCTCACTAGAGCGTGGTGGGTGCGATTGGATTGGAGGGAGCTCCACAATGCTATGAAACTTGAATGCAATTTAATTTTCTGGAAAGACTTATGGATTTCAACATCTGGAATTTCGCTGGAATGGTAATTCGACTATTTGGAAATGACTATTTGTTTCCCAACCAGACGTTTCATATTACTATGTTTTAATTCAATTAAATATTATATTTATTATTATAAAATCATATCATTAAATCCCAAATATAGTAATATTTTAATATATGAAATCTCAGTGCAGCTACGTCCGTGGGAGTGGAGGGATCCCCACAATCCTATCAAATTTAAATGTCTTTAAATTGTCGAAAGACTGGTCAAATTTCATTATGTGGTATCCAGCTGGTTGTGTCAGTCAAACTTGAAGGGCTGATAATTTTCTAAAACTAATTGAATTTCATATTGCTATGTCCTAACCTAATAATTAAATATGATTTTATTGCAGTAAATCACATCGTTAAATCCCATACATAATCGGATTACAATACACGAAATCTCACTTGTGATCAGCGGGATTGGAGGGAGCCCATAATTCATTCAAACTTGAAGGGCTCATAAATATTCTAAAACTTATTGAACTTCAATATGTGAAATTTAGAGTTGAGATTATTTGTTTTCCAACCAAGGATGTGGTATTACTCTGTTAAACTTTATAAACTATTATTTTATTATTATAAAATCACATCATTAAATCCCTAAACATTCACTTCGCTGGATCAACAGGATGATAAACTAAAGTTTAAAGTCGTCGTCTTGTCTGCTGTAGTTGAGCATATTTGTTTTAAAACTATTGGTATCATATTAATATAATAAATTTTATTAATATTTTTAAAAGATAATTTAGAAAATAAAAATACATTAAAATTGAAAATTGAAAATTAAATAAATAAAAAATGATGAGTGTAGTTTGACAATTACTATGATATGAAGTATTGTGTAAACAAGGAGATCTAAAGTTGTAAACTCCAAAAGTATAATGAAATTGGAATAGAAAGTATCATATTAATATAATAAATTTTATTAATATTATTAAAAAATAATTTATAAAAGAAAAATACATTAAAATTGAAAATTGAAAATAAATAAATAAAAACTTATGGGTGCAGTTTAATTGGAAATTACTATGATATGAAGTATTGTGTAAACAAGGAGATCTAAGGTTGTAAGCATCAATAGTATAGTGAAGTTGAAATCTACCTTGTGTCACTACATTAACATAACTCTTCTAGTTACAAAAAAATCAAAACAAAACAAAATTCAAAAAGTTAGAAAAAAAAAATTCAAATAAAAGATAATGGCAAAAATATAAAATAAAAATAATAAATAATAAAATATTAAAAAAAAATAAAAAATAATTAATTAATTAAAATAATTTTAAAATTTTATTAACACATTTTAAAAAAATCAATTTTAAATTTATAAAATAAAATTATAATTATAATTATTAATAAATAATAATAAATATATAATAAAAATTCACAAAAAAAAATAAAATAATAAATAAATAAATTTTAATTAAAAATAAAAAATAAAAGATATTAAAATTAAATAAAAATTAATTTAAAAAAAATTAAATTAAAAAACATATTAAAAAAATTAAAAGATAAAAATAAAAATTATGTATCCCAGCTGACATCATTCATCCATTTACCCTCACTTCCCATGGGAAGGGGAGATGTTCAACATCTCCATTACACACACACAAAATAGTTATTGTGTGTGAGAGTTGATAGACCCCAAAGCACAAGGGCAATGCCCACACTGTTTTGTGTGTAGGGGCAATGTTTAACATTTACCCTCTACCTAGGGGCTCACTAATTAGCCAACCCAATAATCTAGGGGTGATGTTGAGCATTGCCTCAAACACACATAACATAAACACACACACACACACACACACACATATATATATATATATATATTTTAATAATTAAATTTTATTTTTTGTTATTATTTTTTTATATGTTTTTTTTTTCAATTTTTTTAATATTTCTTTTAATTATTATTATTTTTATTAATTTTTAACTAAACAAATATTTATTTTTTAAAATTTATTTTAAAAAATAAATAGATATATTTGTTAAAGTTCTAATTTTAAATTTATGTTGTTTATATATTTTTATTATTATTTTATTTATTTTATTTGTCAACTGGTTTCAATTCATCATAGATTATATGGCTTGAGAAATCACGACCTAGGGGCATATAAGCAATCAAAATCACTCGGGGATTGCACCTTGCCTTGGATGGGCCACACCAACCCTTAACGTGACTATATTGAACAAGTAACCTTCACATCATGGAGTGACTTAACACCCCATCATATTCCTAGTGGGTTGTTTTCTTTTAATTTTAATTTTATTTTTTATGTGTTTTTTAATTTAATTATTTTACTTTTTTTGTGATGACAATATTGTATTAAATCAAAATTTTTGCCTAGAGCATGGCCTATACAATAGGGGAGCACAATGAAAATCTTTCAACGCCAGTTATAAATGTAATCTCAAGACAATTTTTAATCTCAATATCTATTAGCCATTTTACAATTTTAAAGGACACAAGGTCTTTAGAGGTGTAAATTCTCTAAAATAATCTATAAATACAAAGAAAATTTGTATCGGAGACCCATTGTTAAGGAATAGTCGCAAGTGAAGGAATATCATTTCTTATTAGAACACTACATCCAAAATTACACATTTATTGGTGATATCATCTATAGTGAAATCATTCATTCTCAACATATAAAAGAAACTAATAGTAAAAAACACTCTTCATAATTAATTTTATATTAAATAGTTAATTTTTCATAATTAATCTTATATTTAATTATATTTTAGTATAAAATAATTAATATTATATATGATTATATTATAACTTGATTCAGTTTTTCACAAAGTATTATTTAATTTATATAGGATATTGAAAGTAGTTATTAGTCATCAAAACTAATGGGGAAATTTTTGATTTCTTACTTTAAGGTGCTTTACAAATAGAATTTTCAGTCTAAACATTTCATTTACAAACTAAATTCAAAGAAACCCGTGTAAGAAAAGTGAGATTAAACTTGGCTCAATGTTTTTTGTTTTTTGTTTTTTATTATATTATATATTAGAGTGATATGGAGAAATTCTTTTAACAAATATTAAAACCCTAGATGAGATAAATATTTCAAGGTGCTTTGCAAATTTTGTAATACCTCAAGGTGTTTTACAAATAGAATTGCGGTCTAAGCAAACCATTAGATAAATATGTCAAGGTGTTTTACAACCAAAATTTGTAGTCTTAGCAAATCATTTGCAAACTAGTTTTGTAATACCTCAAGGTTCTTTACAAACAGAATTGTAGTCTAAGCAAACCATTAGATAAAAACGTCAAGGTGTTTTACAACCAAAATTTGCAGTCTTAGCAAATCATTTGCAAACTAGTGTGTAAGAAAACTGAGATTAAACTCATTTCAATACCTTTGAAAATTGAGATTAAACTCATTGCAATACCCTTCTAATTTCTATTAGAGTGATATGGGGAAATTATTTTAACTCATGTTAAAATCCCAGAAGAGATAAATATCTTAAGGTGATTTACAAACTGAATTTGCACTCTAAACATATCATTTACAAACTAAAATCTAAAGCTCAATAATATAAGAAAACTGAGTTAAACTCATTTCAATATTTTTTATTTTTAGTTTTTAAAGTTCCAATAGTGTGATATGGAGAAATTATTTTAACCCATGTTAAAATCGTAAATTTGATGAACATCTTAATGATTATCAATCAATCTTACATCCTTACGTATTTCTAATTCAGTAACTTGTGATATTTAAATTCAAATCCAATACTGTTTCAAAATTCAGCAAATAGCCTTATGTGAAACATAAACTAGGCATAGAGTCAAAATAAGTATATTTATCAACAACATTTGTACAAGCAACTGAATTCAAACATTAAATTATGTAATCCAGTAAATGGTGCAGCAAAGACTTATTTTTATTTCAAATAATAGAAAAGTCCTAGAGCAATAAATATAAAAAAAAAAAAACTCTACTCATATATATATATATATACAATTTTCTAATACAGAACACAATGTTGAACTCAATATTATTTTAATCAATCCAAGATTGTGCAACTTAGAAGATTTATTTACCTTGAGGAGTTCCATGCATGTGTGTTTGAGATTGTTGCAACAATGTTTGAGGTAGTGATGCATTGGCTTCCATGCTCGTGTGTTTGAGAATGTTGCAACAATGTTTGAGGTTGTCATGATGCATTGGCTTCAAATTTAAGGTCACGATGGACTGGCTTCACAAATGGGATGTAGTTTTCTTGTAGCCGAGTTTTGATCGATGTTAATTGGTGGCTTTGGCTACTTGAATATTAGGCGAAACAAAGATGTGATCTTGTTGAACATATACTCAAACCCGATCTCAATTTGGTGAGTGGTGACATTCCATTCGTTAATACTATATGATTGCAGGGGAACAAATTGTGAAGATGATCTTTCTGTTGTGTTGTATTGTATGACAACCTTATTCCATGTGTTGGAAATCAAAAATCAATGGAAAATACAAATTTACTTAGCATTGATACCAAATTAAGGTCAAGCATGTTGAAAAGCCTATTCTAATGTATAAACATGTTCCATACATCATTTCATAGTAGTTATCATACACTAAACCAAATCATGTGTAATAATCCACCACTTTGAGTCTACGTAAATATATGAACATGCACCATACATCCTTTGAGCTTATTTTAATGTATGAACGTGCATTATACATCTTTTTATATTAATATCATGCATTCATTGATTTACTACATGGTGAATAATACTCTCCTTAGTGCATTTTGAATAATACTCTCTTGGATAAATACACACAACCACTCTCTTTTATCAATACACAATAATACACACCACTATTGTATGTGTTATTGATCAAGCCTAGTATTATCATGAGATTGGCTTAGTTCATGATAAATATGTACGATACTAAGCTCCAACTTCAGCGATTGGATTGCATTGTTCATTGCTTTTTTTTCTTCTTAAAATATAAAATACAAGCGTCTACAAAGAGTATCATCCATGATCAATCTTGGATCTCATTGAGAACTCTAGCGATTGGATTGCATTGTTCATTTCTTTTTGTTTTCTTAAAGCCTAACATACAAGCATCATACAGTCTAGGGAGAACAACATCCATGATTGATCCTATATCCCACGTTAATGAATCAATTCATTCCACCTCTCACTGAAAACATAATCTTACTCAATTTTATTTCAAATATTTATATTTGGAGTGATAATGTACCATACGTCATTGATCGGGTGCTGAAAATTATGCTAAAAAATAAAAGTTCTCAGAATGACTCGAAACCTGAACGACTGTGTAGTGTTCGACGTTCTAAATCTGGCGCAACTCATTTCACACGAAATGGACTCCGTATGGCTTCATAAATGAGTTATGTATGTTTTACTAAACATGCGAAATTTGAAAAAAAATGTAGACATAGACCCTAGTCAGCAGTCTGTATTGCTGACGTGGCATGCTGACTAGGCAGGTCAATTTTTGGTTAACTATTGTCCAGCAAATGAAGAACTTCCTAGTGGCAGAGTTATATTGGTTCAAATATTATGGTGATTTGGCATATTATGATTGGTAGAAGTTTGGGCCAATGAGGAGGAGGCACCTGGCTGAACTAGGGGCCACTGTGTGTCCCCCTCATGGCGTTGTAAAATTGTTTGCAAAGGACTGGAAGGACCATCGAGGGTCGAACACAAGACCTCTACCTGGCCAAGAACATGTGCCACCATCTCCACTACCACTTGTGTCTTAACCATATATTTCTTCACATATCTTTAAAATTAATTTTATATGCCATCTGGGGGAGAGGGGGCCAACCCCCAACACATGAGACCACATCTTGGAGACCACAACGGAGCTCCAGGGGCTTAGCCTTAATGCGTGCTTAATTAGCCACTAATCCTTGTTTATTAACCTTCATCTATATTTACCACAAAGCGTGGTTTTTAGCATTAACCCAACTTAATTAATGCTAAGCAGGTTTATTAACATTAATACGGATTAACTTGGCAGTCCAATAATTTTAGCGGAAAGGTTTTTTTAGCACGAACTAGCCCATATAGTGGCAGTTAGCTAAATTTAGGGAGGAAATTGTGGAACAAACTATTGGAGGTCATAACTTGGTCAATTTTCGACCAAATTAGGAGCATAAAGAGCCTAAGGTACCTTTTTTGGGAATTTTGAACTCATTGGTGTAGGTTTCAGGAGCAGAAAAGCATTTTAAACACATCATTTTGCAAATTCGAGCCTAATATAGAGGCCCAAGGATCTGAATATGGGAAAACTAGTTTTGTTGTGCTAGCAACCTCATCAGTATAAAAAAAATATATGTTTAGGATCGTCTCAATTTAGCCAATTGTGAAGGGGTTTATGTGTCAAGTTTTAAGTGTCTTTTATGAGAAATTTATGACTTAATTATTTGTTAAAAACACATGTACAACAACTAAATTGTAGAGAAATAAAACATAGCAAACACATTACATAATAGTTGATAACAGAGGTCACCCCTCCTGAGCTACATCTCCATGGACCTGCTTCAACTGGCTAGGCCCTCTTGTGATAAATGGTCAACTATCTGATTACATGCACCTACAGTGCTCCATTGGATTCAGAAGACCCAAAAACCTCAAAATATACTCTTCAAGCTCTGAAAATGGTCTTCGGCTGATCTATGATGAACCCTTAGTTAAAATGAGAGGGGGGTGAATCAGTTTAATAAATTCATGGACATTTAAAACTCTTTTCATTAAACTCATTTATACCTTCATTTCATAAGCAGCTTAATACATAATGAATAAGCAAACTTAATGTGTGTAGAGCAAGTAATTAAGCAGATAAAAACATCACATCAACACATAATCATCAAGCACATAGACAATAGATATAAGTGGAAACCCATAAGGGAGAAAACCACATCTTATTATTGTTTTGATGCAAAGGAAAGCTTCAACTCCCTCTCACCACTGATTTTTTGTAGGCTCCAACTTACAAGAGGCTACTACCTCAGATTCTACAAGCTACAACTTGCAATGAAGCTCCAACTCCCATCTATTTTCTGCATGCTACAACCGACAGGAGGCTTCTACCTCAACCAGCTACAACTAAACATCTATCAAGCTATAACTTGATATGGAAGCACCAAATCCCTCACACTACAATGAAATCATATGTTGATTTACCTGGATATTACCTTTGTTTTTCTCCTTCTTCAATGTTGCCCTTCAGCCTTCAAATTTGCTTCATATCAACTGTGGATCTGCACAACATCTCTATCTGCTCGCTCTCATTCTTCCACTCTCTAACTTCTCTATGCATATTACAATAACATAATTTATAGAGATCACTTCATGGTTGTTTTCATTCTATATGGGAATATGAAGTGAACAGGCATGACTCTTGCCTTCCACCCATTCATTTCCTCACTCAGCATATTCTAGATGTTACAAATATATACAGTTATTATAGTATCAAATGGAGTTTTTCTTTTCCTGGGAGACTTGCCTTTGCATCACAAACAATATTAAACAAATAATACATTTACAGTTACATTCAAATATTTCATTTAGCCCTTCATCTTCTTATATTTGTTGTGTGTTTTTCCTCTTCTGCTTGCTGTCCCTTTGTCTTTTATGTTTATGCAGTTATATTCCAATTGTGCTGCATGACCATATTTTTTCCCAACTCGACCCATGTTTTTGCACTATTCTGCACGAGCTGTGGGTTCTTTTTCTTACCCAAGCCTTTTCTTGATGTGTTCATACTTTTCTTTTGTTACTCGATTCTTTTCTTCCACGTTCAGCCATTTCGTTTGACTCACTTCTGCAACATTGTTCTGCATGAGCTCTTGGTCCTTTGTTATGTGTTCAGGTCTTTTCTTTGTGACCTATGGCGTATGGCCCACATAAACTCCCTTTTAACATGCAGCGGAATACAACTTTGGAGTTAAATACAACATACATACATTAGCGATCAAACAACGCTACTTTAAACCAAACAACACATAAACCCAAATCTCTTACATACACGCGGAATTTCCTGTTGGAGGGTCCCACAATACCTTGAACCAATCACAACACATCGCATCTCGAAAAACTTACCAAACAACCTTAACAGCGAGCTTATCATTCTGCTGATGCGAAGTTGCACTGTAATCTCCACCGTAGATCTTCGCCAGATCTAACGATATTGTTATACCTCTTTGTCTAATCACAATCACTCGCCCGCAAGTTTAACTCTTTTCGATAACACTAAACCATATAATCTATGATGTGCACTAGTGCGTAGTGCTGACACGTGGCTCCTCCCTCATCGCATCGCATCCTTCCATCCTTCCAACTTCGTATCACAAACTAATTAACATACCTTGTGAAGCCTTAGCATTGTCTGCTAACATTTGTGATGGGTGAACTTGTGATTTGCCGTCCTTCGTTGATCTGCCATACGATCTAACGGTCCTCACTGCTTTCCCTACCATTCCAACACGTGTCTTCTCCACTTCGCATCACAAATGACTTAACTTACCATGCGACGCCTTAACATTAAACTCTAAAAGTTGCGATTTGTGAAATCACTCTCGGTACCATTCGATCTCTATCATTGGTCTTTGAAGGATCAGATGGTCCACACTTGTTTCGTTGATCAACTTCGCATCACCAGTAAGATAAATTTCCATGCGAAATCTTAACACTATCCGCTAAATCCTGCGATATTCAAAGTCTTCACGGGTTTGCGAGATGATCCCCTCACTACTGCTTGCAAATCTGATTGGTCTTCGATTCTTCTAAGTCTTTGTTGCCATAGTCAATTTTTCTACTTTCTATGACCACTGCTACTCTGCATCTCTGTTATCCTTCCTAAGCTTTATTCAGTTTTTAAAAACGTTGATCTCTCCTGAGCTTGTTCTTCTGTTTCTTATTTACTCTGACTCAACCCACTTGTTGTTCACAACTCTACTCAACTATTTTTCTGCCTTTGCTGCCTTTGCTACCTTTGCCTTTTTTCTACCTTCGCTCCTTTGGTGCCTTTGCTGGTGTTCTAATGCTGCTCCTTTCCTCTTTGTTGCTCCTCTGCCTCTCTTTTATGTTTTCTTTATTGCATTATTGCCTGATATTCCTCTTTGCCTTATTGTTGTTGCTTCTCTACTTATTTTCCTTAATGATGGTTCAGGTGCTACTCCTTTGTGCTCCTTTGCCATCAATGACAATATTTCCAACATAGGCATGACCTCCTATACTGGTGGCCCTAGGATTCTTTAATCTTCAAAGTGGAAAATTCACTCATAGAAGTGCTCCAACACCTCTACAACCTACACCATCATGCACAGAGCATCCAAATCATCTACGAATGACTCTTCCTAAGCCAAAATTGGTTGACAAATTATCCAGTTATGCCTCATTCAATTTTTGCCTAGGAAACCCCACTAAAACTGGAACATCTCCAATTAAGTCTGCCAAAATTGGTAGTGGTGCCGAAAATAGCAAAACTGCAAAACCTCTGTCGAATTATGCATTGAATTAATTAAAATAAATGCAGTTTAAAAGGTGGTTAGGCACTAAGCGCGCAGTTAACAAAATCTGACTTAAAATCAAATTAGCGCTCATTAAAGGGGTTTATGTCCTTAATTAAACCATGTTTTAAAATTAAACCTGCCAAAATGGATTAGCGCACTAAGCAAAGGATTATGGTTAATTAGGTGGGGTTTAAAAATTTAATCTTCTGCTATAATCCTGACCTCCGCCACAGTCTTCGCACCAAGATATAAGGGTCGGGGGTTGGCCCCCACCAGTTCAAACCTTATGAATTCAAATATATGTCATGGGCATAATATATTAAGTCTCAAGGTTGTGGTATAGTGGTGGGGTGATGCGTTGTGTGGGGGGAGGTCGTGGGGTTGAGCCCCGACCTCCGTCCTTCCGTTGGTAATATATTTTGCATAAAAAAACATATAGTTCCAAACGTTGTAATATGAAAATTCTACCATATCAATTAAATTCAGAATTTGACCAATAGTTAAAGTTGGACCTTGGAAGGGGGCACGTGGCGACCTCAGGCTAGCCACGTGTCCTCATTCCATTGGTTCTTAAAACCTCTAATAAAATTGAAGCATGTCACCCCCCTTAGCAACCATCCACATTCTGACACTTGGCATGGTATCATTGGGCGAAATGGAGGAAAACCCAAATTTTTGGCCTTTGACCCTGTTTGACCCTTTTTTTTAATTCGCTTGTTTGGCACGATGATCAACAAGCTCTAACTTTCACATACAAACTCTGTTTTGAGTGAAACGAATTCTGTCGGATTCCTGGCGATGGACCCAATCTGGTCATTCTAGTTTGGTGCGATTCTAAGCCCTTTAAATTTTTGACAAAATTTTTCCCCTAATCCAGATTTCGATCACTCCTGCCCACTAACAAGATTTTGGACCCACAAAAGTTGGTTATCTGATAAGAGCTGAAGACTCTTCTCTTTCCCAAGTTCTATCAACTTTATTCTACTTGGAAAAATCTCCATGAAATCCAATTTGGGTTCACTTACATGCCTTGCCTTGCAAATGGCTTGGCACTTCAACCAATGTACTCCTTTTTTTACTGACCCAATCCAAAAAATTTTGGCTACTTTTTTATTGATTAAACACCTTTTTGTACCAAATAGATCCCTCGGTGCTTGGAAAACTAACTGATTTCCTTCCCACTGAGAATCATGTTTCTCTTTTTCACAAACATGCATTTGATGCAAGCTTCTCCTTGGAAATCACTTTCCCAAGTTAAGCCCATCTAAGTGAACTACAACAATGAGTTCCAATATCAGTAATCACAAGAAAATAAATTACCATTCTTTTTACCTCCACGGTTCCAAATTCCACATCTGGAAGAATGCATTCACCATCTCTTTCACTTCTTGGCATCAACACATCAAATGGTCTACAATGGCTATTGCTTTGGCTGCAAAAATTTTGGCATATTTTCCCTCCTGTCCATCATCCTCTAGTGTTGACATGCTTCTGATGCCATGATTTGAGAATGTAGGCTAATCATGAGCCTCTCGCTCAAGAGTGGACCTTCCCAAAATCCTGCTACATCCTGTCACAAACACAACCATCAATCTGAAAAACGCATCATGCAAGAAACATAACTTGATGACATAACCTTTTTCTCCTTCAAAGAAACAAATGTCACATCCTGTGAACATCGCCATTAACTCTTACATCTCGATGTACAAACTCATCGACCAAACACAAGTCGACAAAACATGCTTCTTCAAACAACTGACTATCAAGTCAAACAAAAACATGTACAAATTGCCATTTTTGCTACATCTAAGTGAGTCAAAATAACTCTATTTTTCAAACACCTTCCTGGTGTAATCATGCAACATGCATTCAATTGGCAAAGAAATGCATCAATCATAAAAATAAATGCAAGGCCTTAATTAGATAATAAATCCAACCATCTCTCACCAAACCATTTCAATGGTGCTTCTTTCAGTTGCACTTCATCATGTGTATCCTCTTGACCCACATCAATTATGGAATCCTATTTTCCATTCTTGTTGATATCTCTTTCCACTTTCTTCAAATTTCATGGATGACTTGTTGGATACAAAGTGCAACACTTGTCTACAATATGACCATGCTTATGACAATGAGTGAAAAACAATTACATCTTCTTTTCAACATGGTTTTCTTTTTCCAATTGACCTTTGGCTTTTTGTCTCATTTGTTTAGAAATTTTCCTGTGCATGGAAAAATTCTTCCAAGACCTCGAAACATTATGATTATTCAAACCACAAAAGGAACATGCAAACTTTCTCCAAATCTTATGTGAGAATTTACCATGTTTATCATAATCAAATGAAACTTAATTAAAAGCATATTTATACCTTGAGAACACCTTTGTCACCTTCTTGAGGAGGTGAATTTGATGAGGTAGTGGCTCTCTTCAAAATACCAACGATGGCTTCAATGAATTTATAGATTTCAACATCCTCTTGTTTTCCATTTCCATAAGTTGCATGCTTATGAGCATATTCTTGCAAAGTGGGTGTAAAACTTTTGCATTCCTCATGAACACAAACTTCACAAGCTTGAGGTAATTAAAGTCCTTCTTGTAACACCTTCATGTGCCTCCTTGGATTTGGAGCATTCTCCATCATATTTTCCATAACCAAGACCCAAATACCTAGGCCTTTCCTCAATAAAAATTGGCTCAACTATGCCTTGTGCATGTTTTCCCAATCCTTTACCTTCATAGCCAATTTTCATCAATAATTTGGACATTATTCCTCTAGTGTGTCTTTAAAAATCACCTACACATTCATGTTTAGAGTAAATTGAGATAAAATTGAATTGCATACCTCTTTTTCATGTACATACTTGGCTAAAGTTTCTTTGGCATCATCGAGTTGAGTCTCCATCTCATGCAACCTTTCTAGGTTTTCATTTGCAATATGGAGCTGAGTCTCCATCTCATGCATCTTTTTAATAAGTTATTTCTTATCTTCCTTCATGGCAATCAAATGCTCTTGAAGTATAATTATCTCCCTCTTATCTTTATACATCTCTTGCACCATATCATTCATGATGTAGAGCTTCTGCAACATCTCTTTATCAAAGAATTTTGATAAGGAAGATTGACTACAAATAATGCTTGATGAAGTTGCCATCACACTTGAAATGCATACAAATCTTCTTTATTGTGATTTGAGAACTAAGCTCTCAATCTTGACCTTCTCTTCACACACATAAACTTGCACACAGTTAAATTCTCCTTACACAAATCTAAAGCCAATAGCTAAATATATAGCTAACCTTGGAAAGAATGAGTTGAAATTTGCTCTGATACCAACTTGATCTAAGTATGCACAAGCTAGTTTTTCTGTGCTAGCTCCCTCATAAATATAAAAAAATATATGCTTAGGATCGTCTCAAATTAGCTAATTGTGAAGGGTTTATGTGTCAAGTTTTAAGTGTCTTTTATGAGAAATTTATGAGATAATTAGTTATTAAAAACACATGTGTAACAAGTAAATTGCAGAGAAATAAAACACAAAAAGCATATTACACAATAGCTGATAACGAAGTTCACCCTTCCTGGGCTACATCTCGATGGACCTGCTTTAACTGCCTAGGCCCTCTTTGGATTAATGTTAAAATATATGATTATAAGCACCTAAAATGCTCCAATGGATTTGAAACCTACTCCATTGGCTTCAAAAGACCCCAAAAAGTCAAAATAAACTCTTCAAGCTCTGAAAATGGTCTTCAGTTGATCTAGGCATGACCTCCTCTCCTAGTGGCCCTAGGCTCCTTTAATCTTAAAAGTGGAAAAATCACTTACAAAAGTGCTCCAACGCCTCTGCAGCCTCCACCATCATGCTCAGGGCATCCAAATCATCTAGAAATGACTCTTTTTGAGCCAAAATTGGTCGAGAAATGCTCTAGTTATGCCTCATTCAATCTTGGCCTAGGAAACCCCACTAAAACTAGAACAACTACAGTTAAGTCTGCCAAAATTGGTAGTGGCGCCGAAAATAGAGGAACCACCAAACCTCCACCAAATTAAGTGTTGGATTAATTAAAATAACTACGGTTTAAGAGGTGTTTAAGGCACTAAGCGCACAGTTAAAAAAATCTGACTTAAAATCGAATTAGCGCTCATTAAATAGGTTTGTGTGCTTAATTAAATCATGCTTTAAAATTAAACCCGCAACAATGGATTGGTGCTCTAAGAAAAGGATTATGGTTAATTAAGTGGGGTTTAAAACTTTAATCCTCTGCCATAATCCTGGCCTCTGCCATGGTCTTTGCACCAAGTTATATGGGCTGGGGGCTGGCCCCTGCCCTACCCCCACCGGTTCAAACCTTACGAATTAAAATATATATCGTGGGCATAATATATTAAGTCTCAAAGTTGTGGTATAGTTGTAGCGTGATGCGTTGTGTGTGGGGAGGTCGTGGGGTCGAGCCCCAACCTCCGCCCTTCTGTTGGTAATATATTTTTCATAAAAAAACATATAGTTCCAAACCTTGTAATATGAAAATTCGACCATAGCAATGAAATTCAGAATTTGAACAACAGTCGAAGTTGGACCTTATAAGGGGGCATGTGGTGGCCACTAGGCTAGCTACGTGTCCTCATGCCATTGGTTCTTAAAACCTCCAATAAAATTGAAATAAGTCACCCCCCTTAGAAACCATCCAAAGTCTGACACCCGGCATGGTGTCATTGGACAAAATGGAGGAAACCCCAATTTTTTTGCCTTTGACTGTGTTTGACACCCTTTTTTTTTAAATTCACATGTTTGGCACGACTATCAACAGGCTCTAACTTTCACATACTGACTTCCTTTTAAGTGAAACATATTGCGACGAATTACTGGTGACAGGCCCGATCTGGTCATTCTGGTTTGGTGCGATTCTGAGCACTTTGAATTTTTGGCAAACTTTTGCCCCTAATCCAGATTCTGATTACACAAGCCATGGAAGCTAGACCAAGGAGAAGTATCCAAGGAGGGGTGAACTCCTTCATCAAATGCTTGTGTTTATTTTTTGTATGGTGATGTACTATACTTTTATTTTCTAATATTCAGTCTTTCTTTTATGTTAAATTGTTCATAAAATTAACATGAAAAACTGTCTTGAGACTCAATAACTTCCAAGAGAGCTTGAACCCTTAAGCACATGTAAGACATTGTTTTCAAAATCTGAAAGAGGGATTAGCACAAAAATACTAACATACCTTAATCATATCATTTTTTGGTATCAGTTCGAGGTTTTTTGTTCAATAAGGGATCTAACTGTTTTCAAGTTCATGTCATGCTTACAAGGTTAAAACTCAAGAGATGAGAAGGGAAGCTGGTTGAAAGCCCTACAGTTGGGTCAAGAGGAAGAAGGGAAATTTTTCTAAAGTATTCAATACCAGCACATCCTCATGTAGAAGTAGAGTCTTTAGTTACAATGTATCATGAAGGAGAACCTACCATGATAGAATATGAGAGAGAATTAAAAAAACATTTTTTGATATGACTAAGATGGTAATGGTCCTCTATGAGGGGAGGAATTTAAGGATGCAACAAGAAAGTTCTAGGCCTCCAAGAGGAGAGATTTCTCCAGGAGGAGGAGGCCATGGAGATGGTAATAAAATACCATCCACTTCACCATCATCCTCACCACCATCTTCACCTTCATCTTCATCATCTTCCACTGCCACAACCCTTCCATTTGTTCATACACATACTTCAAAAGGAGCTAGTAATCACCCTTACTTAAACTTTATGTTAAATTTGAGCTTTCTATGTATAATGGTGAAGTGAATGCATAGAAGATGGATAATTAGAAGCTTGAGTTGGAGGTTTATTGCATAATTCAGAACCTTCAAGAGGATGACATAAATATTTGATTGGCTTTCTTGAGAATGGAAGGTGAAACATTTGGATGGTGGGAAGAAAAGACACAAGATGAAATTAAAAAACACGACAAGATCTCAATATCTTGGTATAATTTTATTGCTGCCATTAAGAGGAAATTCTACCCTGTATCTTACATGTAAAAAACCACTATGAGCTGGCAAAACTTTAGAAATTGTTGAAAGGTCAAAGTGTGCAAGATTACACTCATGAGATTAGGATAAGAGATCTTACGTTAGGTGTTCTTTTGCATTCTCAAGATACCTTGCTGAAGTACATAGGGGGTTTGCATAGTTACCTGAAACATATTATCCACATGTTTAATCCCACTAGTCTAGATGAGGTCTGTGTTCAAGCTACACACCTTGAGGCAAGAGGGGAAAATGTACAAGAAGAGGGTAAAAAGAAACCATTTAAGGGTAGTGAAAAAGGAAAGGGTTTCAAGGGAAAACAAAAGAAAAATGCATCCATAAAAAAAATAAGGGGAGAAAACTACATGTAACCACTGTTCCAAAGAGGGTCATGATGAAGCCCACTGTTGGTAGATTCATCCAGAATTGAGGCCTAAGAAATTCAACAACAATGGGAAACAAAAGACAACCGCTACCACACAACATGAACTTGGATCTGACTCATGAGATGAGACTAAAATTTCTACCGCGGTTATGAAGGGAAAAGAAGCCATAGGAGGTACTAGTTCATCAAATTATCGTAGTAGCGTTCGAAGTGAAGAAATAAGAATAGAGGTGTTTCATGTATGAGTGATCTCAAAACATACAAAAATTGACACACTATTTGATAGTGGGTCTCAAGCGAACTTAATATCTGAAGACTTAGTCAATAAGCTTAATATTGAAACCTTACCTCATCACAAGCCATATCCTTTGGGTTGGATAACCAAGGATACAAATTTATAAGTTACATGAAAATGTATTTTCCGGTTTGCAATTACTGCAAAATTTATTGATGAAGTTGAGTTATATGTGGTATCGCATTGTTGAAATTCAACAAGAAATGCACCACATATGAGTGTGGGATTCCAATCACACATTGGTGAGGAATTCAATTACACATTAGTGCTAAATGTGGGTGTCTAATTTATTTTTCCCTTAAATAAATTGGACAATAAATTGTAATTTCATCTCATAATAACGTGTATCGTGCCTAATTAAGTCATGAAGATCGAGTTAGATCAATAATTTCGAGTTGAGGGTTCAATAGGAGGCATGTAGAGTGATTATAATATTTTGGGGGTTCATGCAGCTTGTAGCACTAGTTGGTGTGAGTGTAATCGGCTAACTCAAATTAATTGAGTTTAAATCGCCTTAACTAGTTCTAATTGAGTGATGAATTAGTGAGAGGATAGTGTAACAAATTAGAATTAATTCACAAGTTGTGATCAATCGTATATATTTTGATTCACTATTAATATAAACATGCATGTTAGTTATGATGAAGGCCCAGTTGAGACAGAGGTTGAAGGGAACATAACTATCAGTTGTATTATTAGAAAATTATCTGGGTGCAATTATAAAGTCATGAGAAGGCCTTGATGGAATGAGAAATCAAGGAAGGATTAATTTACTATTTAATAGGGACCTATTTCTCTAGGGATTGCGTGAGCAAGGCAGGCTAGAGGAAGGCAAGGAATTGGATAAGTGTTTTTCCAACTTTTTCTAGATCAGTGTGAGATGATTGGTAGAGTGTAGGAGATTCTTGTGAGCAAGAATGCATTGTATTGTTTCATTATTCCTTGACTTTATACAATATATGATAGTGGGGTTTTGAGAGAAAATTTTCCCCAATAATATATTGCGTTGTGCGATTGATTTACTTCTTTCTCTTACTTGCATGTGATTGAGCGATTGTGTTTTATATTCCCCAAATATTGTAGAAGGATTCAATATCTTGTTTTAGTACATCACAAGATCAGATTGAATCCATTGGTATAATTTCTAAATGGTATTAGATCATTAGGAATCAAAATATAAGAGAAGAAATTGAGTTTTTGTTGAACAAGATTCAAATTTGCAGATTCATTCTTTGGTACCTAGCAGCTGACCATGATGTCTTTCATTAGCTTGAGACTCGAATATGCACTTGAGGGAAATTCAAACTATATTGCATGGAAGGACATGATGGAGGCAGTATTGGAGGATAACGAACTAAAGGAATTCATTGACATTGATATTCCTGAACCCGCTCTCCCAAATGTTGCGCAACATGAAGCATGGAAGAAGAATGTTGCAAAGGTGAGGAAGATCTTATTGGAAGGAGTTCAAGATCATATTGTATTGAGTTTCCATGGCAAGGCAACTCCATATGCTATGTGGAAGGCCTTGATAGATTTGTTTCAAATGAGCAGTAACCACACGAAATTGGCACTCAAGGACAAGCTCAGGAAAATCAAAATGGAGAAGGATGACACAATCCAAAAATACTTGACAAAGTTCACTCAATGTCGAGATGAGCTTGGAAGTGTTGGGATTACTGTGGCTTATGATGACTTGGTGAGCCTAGCACTTCTAGGCCTTCCTAAGAGCTGACATAGTTAGTAGGACTATGTGAATGGGAGGGAGCAGTTACCAAAGTGGGAGCGACTATGTTCAGATCTTGTACAAGAAGAGTTTCGGTGAACTACCAGGGATTGATCCTCATCCAAGACTATCGATGAGGAAAATTGTGCCTTATCTAGAAAGGAAAAGAAGGGGAAAGGGAAGAATTTCCATTCCAAATCCGAGACCAGAAAAGAAGGCAAGAAACGAGACATGTCAAAGGTGAAATGTTTCAATTTTCATGATCATGGACACTATGCCACAAATTTTCCACAAAAGAAGAAGAGCAACAAGAAGGCTCTGGGAGCTGCATCAGGTGAATCTTTGGCCTCACAATTTGAATTGCAATTCTCTCTCATCGCATGCATGGTGTCAACTGTCATGGGATCTATGTGGCACATGAATAATGGAGCATATTTTCACATGACTGGAAACAAATAATTCTTTAGTAGCTTGTAGGAGAAGGATCTTCCGATGTACATCAAGATGGGTGATGATGGGAGGTATAGTGCTATCGGGATTGTTACAGTTACTTTCCAGAGAGAGTCTAGTAAACCTTCCATACTAAAATATTTCATGCATGCACTAGGCTTGAAAAAGAATCAGTTTTAGTTACTATGTTGGAGGATCTTGGATATGATGTGGTTTTCAGTGAAGGGAAGACATTCCTTCATCACAAGGCCACAGTAAAGGTAAATAATATTGGGGTTTGTGTGAAGAACCTCTACAAACTTGATGTAGATGGTTGTGCATCATTGAGCAGTAAAGTAGATGAGGTGGTGAGTCGGTATACCTGTGATTTATGGCACAGGAGGTTGTGTCATCTACACCACAGTGATTTGAGGTTCATGCAGCAGATTTCTATTGGGATTCCAAAGGGTACACTTGTGCAGAGAGACAAATTCAATGGTTATACTCTGGGGAAGTATACAAAGGCCACCTTTCATGAGCAAGATAACTGATTAGTGGAAATCCTTGAGAGAGTTAACTCAAACATGTGTGGACCATTCTCAATTGAATCCATAGGAAAGCACATGTATCATGTGATTTTTGTTGATGAATTTTCTAGAAAGTGTTGGATTATCTTCATGTAGAAGAAATCTCAGACGGTCTCCAATTTTTGTGAGTTCAAAGCATTGGTATAAAAAGATACAGTGAATAAGGTGAAGGATCTAACGAGTGACAATGGTGGTGAGTATATCTCTAATTAATTCAAGAAATTCTACGCCAAAGAAGGAATTCATAGAGAATTTATTGCACCTCATAACCCACAACATAATGGGGTTGCAGAAAGAAAGAACAGAACAATTGTGGGAGCATCACAAGCTATATCACATTATAAGGGCCTATCGTTGCATCCGTGGGCAAAGGAATGAAACAAAATGAACCGTAGTCCTCATCGATACTTGGCATGAGTACACTAGAGGAGGATTTTTCATGTAAGAAACTGGATGTTTCATATTTTAAATTTTTTGGCTCATCTGTCTATTTCCAATTGATCAAATATGCCATGAAGAATCTAGAACCAACATCAGAGGTTGGGATATTTGTGGGGTACACGAACACTCCCCACAACTATCGAGTGTATTTTCCAACACACAAGATGACAGTTGTCAGGAGAGATGTGAAATTTGATGAGGAGAAAGCCATGTGATTGTGCCTTGAGAGGGAGATTGACTTGCATGCAGAAGAGGAACTCTTAATTCCAAAATATGAACCTCAAGATGTGGTGCAATCAGAAGCAGAGCAACAAAGTGTGTTAGAAACCACTCATGCAGAGCCATCCACCAGAATTGGAAGGAAGAGCACCAGAGAGGCTTACAGATTGATGCTAGATGCGATAGAGAATTTAGGTGCACCCACATCACAGCACAAATAGAGAAGGTCGACAGGCAAGTATAGTGGATACATGGCTATTATGAGCGAATATATTGTGACGTAACCATCCTCTTTTGAGGAAGCAGTGGAACAGCCAGTATGGGTTGATGCCATGGTTGAGGAGTATGATTCCATTATCAGAAACAGTGCATGGGAAGTGGTCCCAAGACTGGTGGGGAAGTTAGTGGCTGGATCTAGGTGGATCTATAAGGTGAAGCAAGAAGAAAATGGGAGTGTGAAGAAATACAAGGCTATATTTTTTTCCAGAGGATTATCACAGGTAGAGGGGATTTACTATGAGGAGACTTTTGCACTAGTTGCAAGGTACTCATTGATTAGATCCATCCTTGCGCTCTCAGCGCAGATGGGATGGAAGATACATCAGATGGATGTAACGACAACCTTTATCAATTGAATTATTGAGGAAGAAGTGTACATTAAGAAACCAGAAGGTTTTGATGCCTTAGATGGGGAGTTGCATGTGTGCAGACTCAAGAGAGCATTGTATGGGCTGAAGCAAGCACCTCGTGCTTGGTACACCAGGATCAATAGCTATTTCATGAGGTTGGGCTTCAAAAAGAGTGAAGCGGATGCGAACCTATATCATATTGTGGTTTATGGTAAGCTTTTGATTATTTTACTTTATGTAGATGATCTGATACTGATATGTGATGATAAGCTCATGAATCCTTGTAACGAGGATATTACAAGAGAATTTGAGATGAAGGAAATGGGGCTCTTGCATTATTTCCTTGGCTTGGAAATATGGCAAAGAGATGGGGAGCTATTTGTATCTCAAGGAAAGTATGCCAAGGAGATTCTGAGGAAGGTCCACATGGAGGGAAGAAAACCCATGGAGACTCCTCCTGTAGGAAACTAGAGGAAGGAGGATGCTACTTTAGGTGAGGTAGTGGATTTCACTATTTACAAACATCTTGCAGGTTCACTTATGTATTTGGTGAACACATGACCATACATATGCTACACAATTAACCAGCTTAGTCAAGCTATGGTTAAGCCTACCAAGCTCTTTTGGAAGGCGAGGAAGCATGTTTTTAAATATCTCAGTGGCACTATAGAGTATGTATTATGGTACAGACGGACATAGGGAGTGAAGCTTCAAGGCTTCACTGATGTAGATTGGGAAGGAAGTCCATCATATAGGAATAGAACATCAGAGGGCATCTTCAACATAGGATCAGTAGCAGTTTCTTGGTACAACATGAAATAGAGATCAGTTTCACTTAGTTCAGCAGAGGCAGAGTACGTGGCAGCTAGTTAGGCTGCATGCGCGGCCATCTGGATGAGGAAGATACTTGTTGGTTTGTTTGGTCATCATATGGATTTGGCAGTGATAAATTGTGATAACCAGAGTTTCATAAAACTCTCGGTTAATCTGGTATTCCATGACAGGTCCAAGCATATTGACATATGGTACCACCATCTTAGAGATTTTTTTCAAAGGTGCATTATGTTGTTGCTACATTCCCATGGAGGATCAGGATGCAGACATCTTGATGTAGGCATTGGCAAAGAGAAAATTCGAATACCACAGAGGCAGAATTGACGTAGCTGATAATACATTTCTTGTTGAGAGGGAGTGTTTAAATTCAACAATAAAATGCACCACATACTAGTGTGGGATTCTAGTCACACATTGGTGAGGAATTCAATTACATATTAGTTCTAAATGTGGGTGTCTAGAATTTATTTTTTCCTTAAATAAATCGGACAATACATTTTAATTTCATCTCATAACAACTTGTATCAGTTAACTAAGTCATGAAGATTGAGTTAGCTCAATAATTTTTATTTGAGGGTCTAAGACGAGGCATGTAGAGTGATTCTAATATTTTGGGGGTCAAGTTGCAGTTGTAGCACTAGTGTGGTGTGCGTGTAATCAATTAACTCAAATTAATTGAGTTAAAAGAAATTTAACTAGTTCTAACTGAGCGACTAATTAGTGAGAGGTCTAGTTAATGAAATTAGATCTAATTCACAAGTAGTGATCAATTTTATAACCAATGATTCGTTATTAATAGTTGCATGTATGTCAGTTCTGATGAAGACCCAGTTGAGACAGAGGTTAAAGGGAACATAACTATCAATTGTATTATTAGAAAATTTCCTGGGTGCAATTATAAAGTCATGAGAAGGCCTTGATGGATTGGCAATCAAGGAAGGTTGAATTTCATATTTAATAGGGACCTATTTCTCTAGAGATTGCGTGAGCAAGGTAGGCTGGAGGAAGTCAAGGAATTGGCTAAGTGTTTTTCCAATTTTGCCTAGATCAGTGTGAGATGACAGGTAGAGTGCAGGATATTATTGTCAGCAAGAATGCATTGTATTGTTTTAGGATTCCTTTACTTTATACAATATATGATAGTGGGGTTTTGAGCAATTTCTTTCCCCAAGAATATCTTGTGTTGTGAGATTGATTTAATTCTTTCTCTTCCTTTCATGTGATTGAGTGATCATGTATTATATTCCAAAAATATTGTAGAAGGATTCAATATCTTGTTTTATTACATCAAAAGATCAGATTTAATCCACTGGTAAAATTTCTACATGCATGAAATATCATGAATTTGTTTGGTTAGTTGTTGGTCCTCAATTTTGGTCAATTTTTCTTATTAAAAGTCCACCTAATTCCCATAATTTTCCACATTGTATCATCCAAATATGCCTTATTTTGACCTTATTATGCATATTCAGGTAAATAACCTAAGTTTTTCAATTTTTAGATATTTTTGTAAAAATTAGATTTTAAGAGTGTTTTTGGACAAAACTGAAAATTCGTGTAATTGCTTCATGAAAGTCATATATGTAGAACACTTGGGCACAAGATGAGAATTGATTTGGAAAGCTTGGGAACCAAAGATGGAAAATCATCTATTGGTTCGGTCAAAATAAGCTAAAACAAGCTCGGTCGACGCTGGTCAAACATGACCTATTTTTCAGGAATCACTAGAAAATAGGGCAGAAATAGTAGTTTTTGGGATTTTTCCAAATTTTGTGAAACTAAATGGATGAGCTCAAACTATATGGATGGGATTAGGATAAGATAAGGCTGTTAAATACATTTTATCGTAGTATGTTTATCATTTATCTATTTATACCAAGCTTATGAACCTTTGAAACATGGAGAATTTGTATAATTTCATATTGAGACTTCTAAATTTTGTGAGTTAATTTGAGGAACCTGTTCCACCTTCTTTTTGCTGTTCAATGTTGTGGATGATTGAATTAGTTTTCAGTAGTTGATAAGTTCTTCAACTGTGCAAGGTAAGGGTGGAGGTCCCCCATGCCAAGCTAAGTACACTTCTTGGTTAAATTAGCTTAATTTTCATAAACTAGTTTTTCTTCAGATTTGTTCAGTTAATTAGATGAATGAGGATTTATTATATTTGCTGATGACTCTTGGTTTACTTATAATCTTCATATGAAGGGACAAAAAAGTGTTTAAGTTAAACTCTTCTTCTATCTGATTCAAGAACAATAACTAGAATTCATCTTCTTTTCCTTCTTGATTTATTTACTTACGCTTTCTAATGAATCTTGGTTTAATTCTAATATGCATCTGAAGGGAAAAACAAGTGTTTAAGTTAAACTCTCCTTCTGTCTGATATGATAACAATAACTAAAATTCATTTTCTTTTCCTTATTTGAAGCTATTTTTTGAATTTCTAATCTTAAATACAATGGTAATAGAGATGAATGAAATTGTGAAGAAGGACAACATGGACCTCCTCAGTTAGGAGCCTCTTTTATTACTCTTTATGCATCATAAGCTATTGCCCATTATTTAATTGGTTTCTCTTCATGAAAGTAGTACTGTGGGGAAGGTCAAATAAGATCTCCTATGTTAGGAGCCTCTTCCCTCACTTATTACATATTGAATCAGAAAATACTTAGTTAGATTTTAAATTTGTAATATGCATTTCCTTTAGTTAAAACATTTTTTCTTCTAAAATATTGAATACATCTGAGATCCATATATTTGGGACATACTTCCAATTTTACAAACCCAGATTGATAATTAAATACTTTTGTTAGTTTACCCAATAAATTGACCCAACATTTTTTGCGTAGTTGTCGAGGAAGCATACATCAACATAGTCAATTAGGAGGGCATATATATATATATATACACACACATAACAAAAACAACAAAAAATTAGTTTTTATTTTAGTTATGTTTCTTTATGCCTAGAGAAAGAGATCAACAAGGTAGCTTTACTAAAACAAAACCCGCCAAAAATTCAACCATCCATAGGAGCGGGACCATCAGGACTAACAACACCAGTTGTTTGGAGACCAACTCTAGAGGAATTAGAAGAAAAAAAAAGATCAGGACAAAGATTGACTCTTATTGAAATACAAACCTTGTTAGCCTTGGAGGTGAAAAGAAAGCAAACACCAAAAGAAACCCCTTTCATAGAAAGAGAAAAGGAAACAAGGAAACCATTTGTTAAACAACTAGAGAAACCAGTTCTTTAACAAATCAAGATAGTTGGGGAAACACCAAATCAGCCTCATATTGAAACATTACAAAAAACTGAAAAGGAAATGATTGAAGAAGGATAAGGATCTAATATACCAGTTATGACTCTAGAACACAGACTTCAGTATGAGAGACAACAGAAGGAATGGAAGAGAAAAATAGAGGAATATAGGAGAATAGAAGTGGACAGAAAAAGACAGGAATATGAAAAAAGAGAGTATGATAACAAAAGAGAGCATGATATAGAACAAGAAAATGATAAAAAAGCTACCTTTGGCTTCCCAATATTAGACACAAGAGCAATACTAGGATAGGAAGTGAAAATGAAAAACATTCAGATTTTGTTTTGCCCAATTTTTATGGAATGTCAACAGAAGATCATGACTCATTTATGTTTGAATTTGATATCTTATGTTGAAATTATGGATACACATATGACACACATAAACTTCATCTCTTTCCTGCTACTTTGAAAGCAGCAGCACTAAAATAGTTTATGGGTTTAGGAGAACATACCATTGCTTCTTGGGATGTCATGAAGAGAATCTTTCTAAAAAAGTATGAAGCCTATTACAGGGCTAAAGAATCAAAAGAATATATTTTCAGAATGACACAACAATAAGATGAAAGTTTGGAAGAGTACTCAGAAATATTTATCTACAATCTACAAAGATCCAAACAACATTCTCTGAATCCCGATACTATCCGCACAACTTTTCTTAAAGGTATCAGAGATGAATACTTAGATATTATCAATGTGATGGGAAAATGAGATATCTCAAACTTTCCATTTGATGAGATTGTTGAACTATGTTAAAAATATTCTAGGGGAAGAGAAAAAAGTGGAAAAAGAGATCTCACATTAAGAGCTTCCAAATCTGCAATAGGAGGAGTAACAAGAGCATAAATAGGAAGTTTGCTAGAAAATTTTAAAATTGATCTTTTGAGAACTTTAGGAACAAAATTTTGTGTTTTAAAAGCAAATAAGAAGAAATAAGAACAAGATCAAATCTTATCAATCTTTTGTCCAAACTGTAGGAAGAAACATCCACTTAGAGAAAGTCCTTTGGATAGTATGCAAGTGTGTGGACTTTGTACAGAGAAACATGCAATTGAAAATTGTCCAAAGCTTAAAGAATTGAAAATAGAAGAGGTACAAGGGACAAATTCTCTTTACTATATGGCACCAAGAATATTTTGTCAACCAAGGATTCCTCAACAATTCCCTCAACAAAATCCCTAGAATTATCAGTATCCTCTTCAAAATTCATGGAATACTATGATGCCATGGCAAGCTTGGCCTCCACAACAATACCAAAACCAACCTGCACAAGGTTGGAGAGGATATAGTTATGGAAACAAACCACCTCAAAAATACCAACAGCCATATCAACAGCCATACCAATAGCCATATCCTCAACAACCATTCCAATACCGACAATTCCAACAACATCATCAACCAATGCCATTTCCTTAACAAAATCCTGGCCCATTACTAACTCAACCTCAGCAGCTTTAGCTGCCTTCTAACCAACCCCCACCTAGACCAACTCAATTACCTGCTCAGCCAGTAGAAAATCTGAGGAACAAAGTGGATAAACCAACATACAATGTGGAAGAAGCAACATATTTTCCTACATACTCTATTCTTCCTATAAAAGATGTCCACTTAAGGTCTAGGAAAGTGTTACACAAAGATTCTCCACTAATAATAGAAGAAAAAAATAAACAAGGAGAAAAAAATGAAAAATATCATCTAGGAAATCAAATTCAGAAAGGAAAAGCTATTATGACTCAAACACCACCTTATCCAGAGAAGTTAGTAGAGCATAAAATTCCAATGTCTCTTCTTGAATTTGATATTTTGGATTAATTGAAAAATGCTTATGTCAAAATTCCTTTGTTGCAAGCTATAAAGGATATTCCAATTTATGCAAAAAAAATAAAGGAGTTATGTATTAAGAAAACTGGCAGAAAGAAAAGAGGTCCACCCACAATCCAGGTCATTGGCAAACTAGCTAGTCTCATGTCTACAAAAACAACAACTGAAAAATATATTGACCCTGGGATCCCTATGGTTACCATTTCAATCAATAATTTTTCAGTTCCAAACACTTTAATAGTTTTGGTAGTATATATAAATGTTATGACCACATAAACTATGAAATACTAGAAATTGCCTAATTTCGACCTACTACTACAATTTTAGAGCTTACAGATAGATCTAAAGTTGCACCAGAAGGAATGTTAGAAGATATCATTGTTTCTTTGGATTCATGGGAATATCCTGTAGACTTTCAAATCTTGCAGCCAAAGACAAATTTTGGAGGTCATCCTTTAATTCTAAGTAGACCATGGTTAGCCACATCAGATGCCTTCATTGGATGCAGATCAGTTAGTATGATCATAGCACATGGGGATGAAAGGAAACATGTTCCACTCTATCCTCCAACACAATTTCCGTCTTTATTATCATGGATTTATGAACAAAAACAACAAGAAACTCAATATGTTCTTAGTATTAATCAAATATTTAATTTTAGAGAAGAAGAAGAAAATGAGGATCTATTAAAACTTTTTATCTCAGAACCTGATATTTCAGAGCAGCTTAGAATAACACAATATGAAGTTGTGAGTCATCTTTTAAATCAATGTTTCCAGGAAAGTTGTACTATTAAATCATTGCAAACAATCCTTGAAGGAGTTTGAATATTGGTAATAATTTACAATCATCACAAGAACAACAGGTAATAGCATTATTACAAAAATATTCCAAAGCTTTTTCCTGGGATTACACAGACATGCAGGGAATTCATCCAAAGACATGTATTCACCACATATATACTGATGATCATATCAAACCAGCGAGACAACCGCAAAGAAGAATGAATCCTGTGATGAAATAAATAATGAAAGAGGAATTGTAGAAATTGTTACAATTTGGATTCATCTATCCTATTTCTGATAGTCAATGGGTTTCTCCCTTAGTTTTGGTGCCAAATAAAAATGGAAAGTGGATAATATGTGTAGACTATAGGGAACTAAATAAAGCCACATTAAAATATCATTTCCCATTACCATTTATTGACCAAGTACTAGATTCATTAGATGGAAATAAATTGTTTTCTTTTCTTGATGGATTTAGCAGATACAATCAAATTAAGATAGCATTGGAAGACCCGAATAAAACAACATTTAATTGTCCATGGGGAACATATGCATGTAATGTTTTTCCCTTTGGGTTATGTAATGCACCTGCTACTTTTCAAAGAGCATTCCTTGCAATCTTTGCTAATCTAATTCATGAATGTGTAGAGGTTTGCATGGATGATTTCACTGTATATGGAGGAACATTTGATGATTGTTTGAATACTATTGAAAAAGTTTTAAAAATATGCATAGAGACAAACCTGTCCCTCGGTAATGAAAAATGATTTATGATGTTAACTGAAGGGATAGTGTCGGGACACCATATTTCTTCTTCAGGAATCAAGGTGGACCCAACAAAAATACAAGTCATTGTGAACTTAATGCCACCACCAACAACAAAAAGAAGTAAGAAGTTTCTTGGGATATGTGGGCTATTACAGGAGATTCATTGAAAATTTTAGTAAAATAGTTCTACCTCTATTCAAGTTACTTGCAAAAGATGTTGAGTTCCAATGGACAACAAGCAGTCAAAATGCATTTGAAATATTAGAAGGAAAATTTTCAGTTGCACCCACTCTCTGAGGACCAAACTGGTTATTTCCATTTCATATATCCACTAATGCATCTGATACAACTATAGGATAATCACTTGGATAGAAATAAATTTGGTTCAATTATGTCATATACTTCATAAGCAAAAACTTAATACCATCAGAATTGAACTATACAGTCACAGAAAAGTAAATGTTAGTTGTTGTGAATGCAGTTAATAAGTTTAGGCATTTTATAACAGGCTATCAAGTATTCATTCATACAAATCATTCAACCATTAGATACTTAATGAACAAAGCAATAACAAATGGTAGAATTACTAGATGGTTTTTATTTATGCAAGAATTTAACATCATTGTTCTCGATCGACCAGGTAAAGAAAATCAAGTAGCAGATTTTCTTTCAAGGCTTCATTCACCTAGTGATCCAAATCCTGTTGCAGACAATTTTCCAAATGAACATTTATTTTCAATAGCAGTTAAAACTCCATGGTTTTCAAATGTATCCAACTATTTACCATCTGGAATATTACCATCAAATTTCACCAAAAAACAGAAAAGAAAAATAATCAGAGAAAGTGTTAGATATAGTTGGGTTAATGGTGACCTCTTTTATACTAGTTCTGATATATTAATAAGAAATTTGTTAGAGAAGATGAAATTCTAGATATTTTGAAAGCATGTCATGACGAGCCATGTGGTGGTCATTTTTCAGACAAGAAAAAAGCATACAAGGTGCTCAAACTTGGCTACTACTAGCCATCAATATTCAAGGATTCGAAAGCCTCTGTTAAAAGATGTGATAGTTGCCAAAGAATTGGAAGACCTGTGGTATCAGATGAAACACCATTAAAGCCACAAATACTCATAGAGCCATTTGAGCAATGGGCTCTAGAATTTGTGGGACCAATTAACCGACCTTCAAATGGAAAGAAGTACATTCTAGTGTGTACAAATTATGTTACAAAGTGGGTAGAAGTAAAGGAAGTGGCAAGAGCAACAAAATACATAGTAGTCTCATTCCTCTTTGAGGAAATCTTTGTTAGATTTGGAGTTCTGAGACAAATTGTTACAGATCAAGCAGCACAGTTCACCTCCAAACTTGTCCAAGATCTTACTAAAAAGTATAATATCAAACACATAAAATCTACTCCATACCATCCCCAAGAAAATGGACAAGTAGAGTCGAAAAATAAATTCCTGGAAAATATCATGACGAAAATAGTGTAAATGAACATAAAGGATTGGTTATAAAAGTTAAGAGATGCACTGTGGGCATATAGAATTACATGGAATAATACAACTGGATTTAGTCCATACCACTTGGTATATGGTAAGAAAGTTCTGTTACCCATTGAATTTCAAATTCATACATATAAAATTGCGCAAAATTAAGATTTGAATTATCTGAAGCACAACAATAGAGATTCATTCAATTGAATGAATCAGATGAAATAAGACAACAAGAAACAGAGCATACAACACTGGTGCAACAACAGAGAATCAAGTGGCATGACAGATTCATTAAGAAGAATTTTTTTCATAAAGAAGACTGGGAATTACTTTGTGACTCCAAGTTCAAATATTTCAAGGAAAAGTTTGCAACTCATTAGATTGGGCCATATGAGATAGAAGAAATTTTTGACAGTGGAGCAATTAAAATAAAAATAATTGATGAAGCAACAATTTCATTTTTATTCAATGGACATAGGCTTAAGGTATACAATAAGCCTATCAATAAAGAGAACTTCTTGAAAAGAATCTCAACAGAAAATAACATGGAAGTAATGGAACAACATAGTGATATGCCTCCCTTACTTCCATAATAATAATAATAATAATAAAGGAGTTTGGTTGTGAAAATATAGGAAACTAGCATAATACAAACTCAAATTCATATCGGAAAACCAAATTGATGGCCAATATGAATTCTCTATTTTTCTTTACTTTCAATTGAGTTTTATTTTGCAGAAATAATCCTCCAAGAATTTCAATACTTGAGGAAAAGTCTTAACATAAGCAAGGGGGAAGTTTGTAATGAAAACATGAAAATAGGTTGCATATGTATTACAGAAGGGACATGAAACAATATTTACAATATCATTGTAGAAGGGACTTGAAACATCATTGAAAATATCATTGCAGAAGGGAATTGAATAACATGTCAGAAGGGACCTGAAACATCATTTAAAAATTACGGAAGGAACCTAAACAACATCAACATTCATTAGAAGGAACCTGAATCAATAACAGATGCAAAGAAGAACATGAAATAACATAATTTATATCAAGAGGTTCAAGTAAGCAATCACAATTGTCTATATTCCACCTGAATTCATATTTGAAGAACCATCATCATGAGTCAAATATGGACGAACTAGCAAAGGTCATCATCAATAAGTATGAACATCAAAGCTATGTTGTGAAAGGGAAAGTACAGTAAGTAAAAAAAATGTTCTTAGAAACTTAGATTTTGAAAAAAAATTCTAGAATTGTTAAAACTAATTTAACCTAAGTATGCATTCTATTACATTTTTTTCTAACATCGTACATTTATCCTACCTACACTCATTATCCTACCCTCGTTATCGTATTATATCCATCATCCTACAATACCTACACTCGTTATTCCATTATCCTACCATACCTACCCTCATTATCAATTATATCCATTACCCTACCATATATTCTACATTAAACACTTTAATTTCATACATTCATTCCCTATACCCCTACATTAAAAAATTCAATTTCATACACCACTACATCTTCTTTAACATATCTTATAAGCATTTTGATCAAATATTGAGGACTCAATATTTTTCCCCTTAAGGAATTTCGATTGACCTACAAAACCACACAAAGGTTAGTGTCATAATGAGAATAATTTGATTTTAAAATGACCTATCCTATGGTCATTTTAAAACAAATTAAGAAGTAAGCATATAAATGGCAAAACCTAAAGTATGACATAAGAATGAAATATGTAAACATGTGATTGCAAAGCCTAAAGTGTGAAAATGGAAACATAATAGTCGAAATGAAACGCAATATGCAAACAAGTGGAAGGTTGAAAAGACATGAGAATTATTATGCATACAAACAACGGCGAACACGCAACATAATGAATGAGGCCATGGAAAAAGAATGAAACTACAAGGAACGTGGGTGATGCGGTTTTACAGTGATAAGACAGACATGAACACTGTAGAAAAAGCACTGTACACGAGCCAGAAGAAAGCATCCATGAGGGTACACAAGTCAGAAGGTGAGTGGGTGTGGTAAAACGGTCAAATGCATTCAAAACTCTGTGTAATGTTATTGTTAAGATCTGTTTCAAAGCCTTCACCATTAAAACGATAACCAAGCTCTTTCTTATGCCTTTCTTCCACCATCATGGTCAAATTTAAGCTCAGGAAGAGGACGAGAATGTTGTGCAGACACATGCACACATATCGCACCCCGTGAAAGAAGGAAATAAGAGAGAAAATGCATAGAAGGGTTGCGTAAAACATAGAAGCTTGAAATGAGAAAGAGCAGCATAAGAAATAGGTGAGAGAGTTGTGGAGAAATAAGAAGGATAGGCATCGATTTTAACAAGAGAATTGAAGGCAAAGATCTCATGTTTGCCAAGTTGATTGAAGCTCACCAACGAACTCCAAAAATTCCTCACAAAGAAAGGTAAGAGATCATTTTCGGATTTGTATCAGTAGATTGAGAAAATTTCAGGGGTAGTTTAGCTCGGAATAAAGCTGATATGTGTCAATTTATAAGGAGTGAACTTCAGTTCAGAAATCGAAATCTTGACACCATTAAAACCACTCTGCCACCTGTGTATAAGTGAATCCTCAGAGATGTTGGAGAGGAGTTCCAACTAAAGTGACATTTTTTAAACTCAGGAGCACGAGTATTAACTCAAAGATATCTTCAAGATTGATTCCAGATAAGGTAACCAAGTTCAAAACACGAAATCCTCCATGCAGAGCTACGAATTTGTCACATGTAAAAAACAGAGTTCCATTTTTTTTACACATAGTGTGATTTTCATAAAATAAAGTGAGCTATTTTTCTTCATTTTCATACACAGCGAGCTAATTTATTCATCCTCATACACACAATGAGCGAATTTCTTCATTCTCATACACACAGTGAGCTATTTTTTTTCATTCTCATATATACAGTGATAAATTTTGTCATACTCTTCATATGCGCAGTGAGAATTGTTAAAACAAAGAAGGAATTTTTGAGGAATTTTTTGGCAAAATTGAGATTGAGACATGAATTATGAAGAAGTGAAAGTAGTGTTAAGGTGTTTTTATGATCATTCCACACACAGAGAAATTTTTTTATCAGTTTTGAAGAAGCAGTGGGCTCATTTCTAAAGCGGGACAGAGGATTGAAGAAGACTCAAAGCAAGGCAATAATTTCATCTTTTAAGGAGCTTCAAAAGATTCCCAGGTAATCCTAATTGCCATGATGATTACCCATGAATAAAAATTACATGAATAAAAGACAAAAGTATATAGATGCATGTATTTTTCTTCATAATGAGGATGTTAACTATTCAAGGGTACATAAATTGGTACACAAAGAACATGACAAACAAAGTAGAGCCAAAAGAGTTCAAGATAGAGAATTGGGGCAAAGAAACAATAGAGAAATTGTACCAAGTTGGGTTGATAGGTTTCCTTCAAAAATTAAATGGGCATAATGAGAAAATTACACAAGAATTCATAAGCCATTATGAGCAAGGACAAACAACAGTGGGTGACCTCTCAATTCCATTAAACCCATAATTCCTTTCACAAGATCTAGACCTTCCATTAGCATGAGATGAATAACATAAAGGCCTACATTTCAAGGAGAAGGGTTGGACAAGATTTTTAGAGAAACAAAGGAAAGAGCCTTTTGATAGAACAAAGGGAATCCCAAGAGATTGGTTGAGTGAGCCTTGGTCTGAACTAATATTGATCATTCAAATATATTTCACATGTGATAATTGATTCGGTATAGGTTATCTCTACCATATTAGGCTTCTAAAACACATGAAAGGGGAATCTAAGATAAATTTACCTTATTTCTTCTCAAAGAGTTTGGTCAAAATGATAGAAGGTGTCAAGAATAAAACTGGAGCAAAATAATCACATGTATATCATCAAGGCCTCATAAAATACTTGTATAAAATCAAATGAGGAGCAAGGGGTTGACTTGGAGAGAATTGTTGGCACAACATCATCTTGAGGGACAAACTACAGAAAAGAAATTTTAACAACTGCATGTCACTAGAAGAATTATGAATTTTCCAGTATATCCTAGAACTAGATCCAAGAAGAAACAAGACAATATCATGATTGAAAAAGAGAGATCCTTCATGTCTATTCCTAGGAAGCTAAGGAGGAAATTACATGAAGAACCAAGTGAAAAAGATCCAAAAGTAGAAATATTTGAGCCTCCAACATCATCCAAACAAGTCAATGAAATATTGGAAAGAATGGAAAGATATGTACAAGAAGAGCCATTATAGAAGGATTCCTACGTTGAGCATGCATGGATAGGAGCCACTTCATCATACTCATTTTCCAAAGAGACTGTGGGAGAAGAAAAAGAGTTGCAACAGGAAGAACATCTCAAAAAAATAGAAGAGTTAACAAGGGAGTTAGAGGTCAACAAAATTTTAGAAAATAACTTGAAGGAAAAAAAAATGTACAAAGAAAATAATAAAAATCTAATCAGATAAAATGAAGAATTGACCAAAAATATTAGCAAGATTGAGACAAAGAACACTCTCATTTCCAAACAGAATTTTAGATGGCTTAATGAAAAGAAAACATGGCAATATAAATATGAAAGATAGAAGGTAAATGCCACCATCTATAAAGAAGGAAGGTATGAGGGGATTGAATATATTCTTTAGGCTTCAAAACAGGAAACTATAGGATTAGGTACAGTGGACACATCAGCACTCAAAAGGTCAAAGAGGAGAAAGCAGGCATGAGGACATGCTTGAAGATCAACAAGGAGGAGATGTTGGCCCTCAATTTCAGTCAATTTTGCTTATTAAAAATCTGCCTAATTCTCATCATTTTCCACATTATATGATCCACATATGCCTTATTTTTAACTTATTATGCATATTCAGCTAAATAAATTATGTTTTTCAATTTTTAGATATTTTTTTAAAAAATGGGTTTTAAGAGCATTTTTGGACACAACTAAAATTTTTCGTAATTCCTTCATGAAAGTCATATATGCAGAACACCTGGGCATGAGATGAGCATGGATTTGGAAATATTGGGAACCAAGGATGGAAAATCATCTATTGGTTCGGTAAAAGTGAGCTAAAACAGGGCTGGTAAACGCTGGTCAAACATGACCTGTTTTTTAGGAATCCCTAGAAAATAGGGCAGAAATAGTAGTTTTTGGGATTTTTCCAGATTTTGGGTAACTAAATGGATGAGTTTGACCTATATGGATGGGATTATGATAATATAAGGTTTTTATATATATTGTAGCATAGTTTTTTTATCATTTATCTATTTATACCAAGCTTATGAACCTTTGAAACATGGAGAATTTGTATAATTTCATATTGAGACTTCTAAATTTTGTGAGTTAATTTGAGGAACTAGTTCCACCTTCTTTTTTCCGTTTAATGTTTTGGATGATTGACTGAGTTTTAAGTAGCTGATAATTTCTTTAAATGTGTGAGGCAAGGGTGGAGGGCCCCCACACCAAGCTAAGTACACTTCTTGGTTAAATTAGCTTAATTTTCATAAACTAGTTTTGCTTCAGATTTGTTCAATTAATTTGATGAATGAGGATTTATTATATTTGCTGATGAATCTTGATTTAATTCTAATATACATATGAAGGGACAAACAAGTGTTTAAGTTAAACTCTCCTTCTATCTGATTCAAGAACAATAACTAGAATTCATCTTCTTTTCCTTGTTGAGTTATTTACTTATGCTTGCTAATGAATCTTGGTTTAATTCTAATCTACATATGAAAATACAAACAAATGTTTAAGTTAAGCTCTCATTCTATCTATATGATAACAATAACTAAAATTCATTTTCTTTTCCTTGTTTGAAGCTATTTTCTGAATTTCTAGTCTTAAATACAATGGTAACAATGATGAATGAAATTGTGAAGAAGGAAAACATGGACCTCCTCAGTTAGGAGACTCTTCTATTACTCTTTATGCATCATAATATATTTTCCATCAGTTAATTTGTTTCTCTTCATGAAAGTAGTACTGTGGGGAAGGTCAAACATGATCTCCTAAGTTAGGATCCTCTTCCCTCACTTATTACATATTGAATCAGAGATTACTTAGTTAGATTTTATATTTGTAATATGTATTTAATTTAGTTTACAAACCCGGATTGATAATTTAATACTTGTGTTAGTTTACCCAGTAAATTGACTCAACAGTAGTCCCTATCTCTATGACAGGAAAGTAGTCTTCTATCGCCATGAAAACAAGTACCACTTGTTCAAAGATGGAGTGGAATACATTGTGAGATCTCATCACAAAAATCTAAACCTATCTTTAGTTAATGCTGGGAAAATGAAGAGACTAATAAATTCAAGAAAAAGATTTGTGCTTCTTATTTTCAAACAAAAGAATGATAAAGATTATGAATCTTTTGACGGTTTTGATGATAAATTGAAATCTCATTTGTTTGATGTGGTAAGTCAACACGGTGAGATGTTTTAGGAACCAAAGGGGTTACCTCCTAAGAGGGGAATCCAACATGAGATACAGCTGCAGCAGGATGTTCCACTCCCTAACATTGGCATGTCTCGCATGTCGATAATGGAAAGTACAGAAATCAAGAAAAAAATCCAAGAATTGTTGAATAAAGGTATCATTCGCCCATCAACCTCATCATGTGGTTCACCAATTGTGTTGGTGCCCAAGAAGGATGGAACTTGGCTCATGTGTGTGGATTTTCATGCACTAAACAAAATCATAGTAAAAAATCGTTATCGACTCCAAAGAATTGACAATTTTCTTGATCAGTTGAGGTACACAAAGTATTTCACTAAGTCAGACTTAAGAAGTGGTTATCATCAAGTTAGAATAGTTGAAGGGGACATATGGAAGACCGCATTTAAAACTAAACAAGGATTGTTTGAGTGGCTTGTTATGCCTTTTGTTCTTTGCAACGCTTTAGCTACTTTCATGAGAGTTATGAATGATGTATTGAGGCCATTTCTTGATGAGTTTTTCATTGTCTATTTAGATGATATTTTGATATTCAGAAATTCACGAGATGAACATGCCATGCATGTGAGAAAGGTGCTTTATTTCTTGAGAAAAGAACATTTGTTTTTTAAGATGACAAAATTTGAATTTGGTAAAACTTCTTTAGTGTATTTGGGACATATTGTTGGAGGAGGTGAGTTGAAGATAGACCCCTCTAAGGTTGAGGTCATTGTGAATTGGCCTATACCCAAGAAAGTCACTGAGGTAAGAATTTTTCTAGGAGCAACACAATATTGGAGGAAGTTCATTGCTAATTTTTCTTCTATTCCAGCTCTGTTACATGCATTGACTGTGTTAAGAAGGTCTTCCAGTGGGGAGGCAAGCAGAAAAAATCATTTGATGCTTTGTAATATAATATCAGTTCAAGCCCAATACTAGCATTACCGGACTTGAGACAACCCTTTGAGATTCAAACCGATGCAAGTGACTATGCCATGGGCACAATCCTCTTACAACATGGTAAGCCCATTTCATTCCATTTAGAAATGTTTAATGGTGCAATGATAAATTATCCTACTTATGACAAGGAGCTATATGTGTTGGTTCAAAGTGTGAAGAAGTGGAAACACTATTTGATGGGAAAGGAAACCATCATTCACACTGATCACCAACCATTGCAATACTTGCAATCACAAACTAAAATGTAGTAGTCAAGGCACTTTCAATAAATGGGTTTCTTGCAAAAATTCCACTTTGTCATCAGGTATAAGAAAGGTATATACAACAAGGTTGTTGATATAATTTCTAGGCCTATTATTAGTGTAGCTACTTTATTCAAGAATAATTATGTTTTACATGAAAGTTACATTGAACATTATGCATTTGATAATGAATTTCAAGATGTTTATGAAAACTTGATTCAAGGTCACCAAGTTGAGGAATTGGATTACCATGTAAATAATAACTTGTTGTATCATTTGGGCAAGCTTTGCATTCCATAGGGGGAGAGAGTGAAGGTCATAAGGGAAGCACACACTTCTCTTATTGCTGGAAATTTTGGTGTAAGGAAAACAGTGGAAAATCTTCAGAGGTATTATTATTGGCCTCATATGCTTGAAAGTGTGTCACATTTTATTAAATGTTGTTCATTATGTGTAGTCAAGTAGCTTAGGAATAGGAAGGTAGGATTATACACACCACTTTCGGTTCCTTCATGTCCATGGGAGAGTATTTCTATGGATTTTGTAGGAGGTCTTCCTTTGTCAAAAAGAGGTCACGATTATTTGAATGTAGTTGTGCATAGGTTCAACAAAAAGTGTATATTAATTCCATGTAAAAGGAATTTACAACTAAACAAACAACTCATATTTTCTTTCAAGATTTTTGGGTTCATTTTGAGTTGCCTACATCTATTGTAAGTGATCGAGATTCTTGATTTGTTGGGAATTTTTGGTCAAGATTGTGGGAGTTGATGGACACTAAGTTGAAGAAGAGTACAAACTTTCATACCCCATAAGATGGTCAAACCGAGGTCTTCAATTGAACAATCATTCATCTTCTTCGAGGATATTGCAGCAAACATCCTAAATTGTGGGATGAACATTTACATTACATTCAACATGCTTACAACCGCGCAAAACACTCCTCTACTAAAACATCACAATTTGAGGCATGTCTTGGATACTTTCCAAAATCGTCATTGTATTTCATCTTTGGGAAATATGTAGCTATCGATGGGCATAGCGACATAGATAAAGAAAATAAATTCATAGATAAAATTCAGTTGATCCATCAAATAGTTCAAGATCAACTAGAAAATATTCAAGGCAAGTACAAAGCGAGGCACGACAAATATTGTGTGGATCATAAGTTTGAATTTGGTGATGAAGTTTTGCTTCACATTAGCAATTAGAGGCTTCAAGGAGAAGGAAAAAGATGAAACCAATCCGTTATGGTCCTTTCAAAATTCTAGAAAAGATTGGTAACAATTCCCTCAAGCTTGATTTTCCTTCATACATGCAAATTTACTTAGTTGTTAATGTGGAAAATTTGAGATTATATGAGCCTCCTTTGATTCAAGATCAAGGAGAGAATGTTTAGCTACCATTTATTGAATATTTTTCTCTAGATTTCTTTGTTGAGCTTCAACAAGATACCATACTTGACAGAAGAACAAGGACATTGAAAAGAGGAAGTGTCGAATATCTTCGAGTGGGGCTCAAAGGAATGAATCCTTCAAAATCCAAATGGATGGAAATTGGGAAGGTGAGGGAACTATACCCTCACATTTTCAGCAACTGAATATGAAATTTTGGGGTCAAAAGCTTCTAGTGGGGAGGAATGATCAAGTTCTCAAAATTATGCTAAAAAATCAAAGTTCTCATAATGACTCGAAACATGAATGACCACACAGTGCTCATCATTCTGAATCTGGCGCAACTCGTTTCACGCTAAATGGACTCTGTATGGCTTCAAAAATGAGTTATGTTCATTTTACTAAATAGGGAAAATTTGAAAAAATGCTCAGACATGGAGCCTAGTTAGCAGTCTGTACTACTGACGTGGCATGCTAACTAGGCATGTCAATTTTTTCTCAACTATTCTCCAGCGAATGAAGAGCTTCCAAGTGGCAGTGTTTGATTGGTTTGAATATTATGGTGATTTGGCATATTATGATTGGTAGAATTTTGGGCCAATGAGAAGATACATGGTTGAGCCAAGGGTCGCCGTGTGTCCCCCTCATGGCGTTGTAAAATTGTTTTCAAAGCATCCGAAGGACCAATGGGGGTCGAACATAAGACCTTCGCTCTGCCAAAAACATGCGCTACCGTCTCCGCTACCACTTTTGTCTTAAACATATTGTCCTTCACATATATTTTAAGGTAAATGCTTATGTCATCATGGGGAGAGGGGGCCATCCCCAAACACATACAAACAAAACCTAGAGACCACGGTGGAGCACCATGCGCTTAGCCTTAATGTGTGCTTAATTAGCCACTAATCCTTTTTTATTGACCTTAATCCGTATTTACCACAAAGTGTGGGTTTTAGCATTAACCCAACTTAATTAACGCTAAGCGGGTTTATTAACATTAATCTGTATTAACTTGGCGGTCCGATAATTTCGGCAGAAAGGCTATTTTTTGCGCCAACTAGCCCGGATATTGGCAGTTAGCTAAATTTATGGAGGAAATTGTGGAACAAATTGTTGGAGGTCATAACTCGGTCATTTTTTTACCAAATCAGGAGCAGAAAGAGCCTAAGGTACCATTTTTGGGCATTCTAAACTCATTCGTGTAGGCTTTAGGAGCAGAAAAGCATTATAAACACGTTATTTTTCAAATTTGAGCATAATATAGAGGCCCAAGCAATGTAAGTTGGACTAAGGAGATGTAGCCCAGGAGGGGTGAAATCCTTCATCAAATCTCTGTGTTGATGTGTTGTATGGTGATGTACTGTATTTTTATTTATTTTTGTTCAATATTTCTTTTATGTTAAATTGTTCATAAAAATAACATGAAAAACTCTCATGAGACTCAATAACTTGCAAGAGAACTTGAACCCTTAAGCACATGTAAAACATTATTTTCAAAATCTGAAAGAGGAATTAGCACATCAATACTAACATACCTTAATCAGATCAATCATCATCGAATACATCATAGGCTGAGTCAATCTTATTCTAAGTGACTATGCACCATAGTTCATCTAATAATAATATTATAGACCAACTCAATAATATCATAAAGTAAATTAAAATCAATTGTGATAATTTCAAAGACATATGTACATTTAAATTCAACAAGTCAATATTATGAGGGTCTTAAGGGAGAATACAACACTAATCTCAACCTATTAACTGATTACATTTGCGGTATTAATATGAAAATAACATAATCAAATTGAGAATATAGCCTAATTTCCTCAAATAAATAAATACAAAGTTAATTTATTTCCTTAATTGGATCAATGGAAATGGATGAAAAGAAATTTAAGCTAGCCCAATGAAATTGTTACTTGTTTCATTTTAAAATATATATTTACTTATTTGTTACCTGTTTCATTTTAAAATATATTTTTACTTATTTATTCATTATTATTGAATGATATTATTAAAAAAAATTGTCATATTTAATTAATTATGAAATTATCCATAATAATAATAGAATGTTGAATGTATTTAAAAAAAACAAATGAATTAATTTATATTCATTTTAATCTCACATTCATTAAATTTCTAAGAATTATATTTCAACTTCAAGATTATTTAAAATTCTAAGAAATATACAAAACAAATGAATTAATTTATATTCATTTTATTCTCACGATTCAAGTGAGGTTTGCATCCTCAACTTCTCTTTCTGAAATTTTGAACCTAAAAATTGATGAAAACTATCAAAATTGTACCGAAATATGGTTTCAAATTAAGATGATTCCATCTTGATGTTAAATCTATAAAATATTAAAATATAAGATTGATCATTCAAATATCGAAATTAAATTTACCAAGCATACTTATCAAATATAAGATCATTCATTCAAATTTATCATTTGAATGTTAAGCTTATGAAATATGTCTCTCAAATATGGAAACATTCATTTAAATTGTAAAAAAATGACAATATAAAAATTAAACATTTTGACATAATAAAAGTACTTACAAAATTTTTATTCCTTTTATATATATAAACAAGAAAAGTACTTCTAAACTAAAAATACAAAAATATTTTAATATTTTCCCAAAGTGTAAAATAAAAACCTCACACCATTTAACTTATACCTGGAAATCATAGGTACAAAGATGCATATCAACAAAAGTAGAAAATTTTCATTGCAAATTCAAAGTAGTGTTGTATAACTCTTTCCAACAAACATCTAGTAAGATATATAATAATTATTTTCATATACCATAATTATTTTCAAACAGTTTATAAGAGTCAGTTTACGAGAGATTTAATAATAATAACCAGATATTTTATGAGATAATTATTAAAAAATAGAGTTTATGAGAAGATTTCACCACCAAATCTGTTTTTTAAAATACCTGGAAATCATAGGTACAAAGATGTATACCAACAAAGGTAGAAAATTTTCATTGCAAATTCAAAGCAGTGTTGTATAACTCTTCCTAACAAATATCTAATAAGATATATAATAATGATTTTCATATCCCATAATTATTTTCAAACAGTTTATAAGAGCCATCTTATGAGAGATTTAATAATAATAAGCAGATATTTTATGTGATAAATATTAAAAAATAGAGTTTATGAGAAGATTCACTACCAAATATGTTCTCTTCTTTAAAATGAGATAAATACTCACTATTTTATTTTTTAAAAAGAGACAAATACTCACTATAATGGAAAACCAATAAAGGTTATGAGATAATTACTACATGGAGTTACCATAAGATTTATCTATCAAAGTTTATGATATAATTATAAACCATGCAATTTATGAGAAAATTTTCCCACCAAATCTTTATGCTACAATACTTGATTCTTATGCTCCTAAAGAGGAAATATATTCACTATAATGGAAAACCAATGTTGGAAAAGTTTATGAGATTATTATAACCAAATGAAGCTTTTAGAAAATTTCCCTACCAAATTGTTTTTCTGCTTTAAAGCAAAACAAACCAAATACTCATTGTAATGGAATACAAATGCTAATAAAAGAATGTTTTCTAAAACAACATTGGATACAAGAATCGCAAATGTGAACTACTTTGGCTATTCAAAAAAGGTGGAGTGAAAAACATAACTACTTTGGCTATTAAAAAAAGTGGAGATAAAACAAAGCAGTCTAGACACACAGAATAAAATGCAATTCAAAAACCACCATTATAAAGAATCAACTCCATGCTTCCTAGAATTTCACAGCATTACAAGAAACCAATCATAATCATTAACACCATTACAAAAAACCAATCACCATCGTTAACTTCTAATTTATAAGACTAATTAGAAGTTCTTAAAGTTAATTCCATAAAGTATGGAATTTGTTCAATTCCATTAGTAAAAACTAGAATTTATTCATTTCCATGAGAAGTTACACATTGCACAGTGTAAAGGTTTAAATTTTATTGGGATTGCTTTTCATTACACAGCGTATAGTTCTAAATTTTATTTGTAAAGGTCTAAATTTTATTGGGATTGGTTTTCATTACACAGGGTATAGTTCTGAATTTTATTTGTTTTCATTAGATGTTACTAGCTATAGATTAAAAGATTATACTTGTGCTAAACAAATGTTTTTTTACTAGTGTTATATTTTTTTAAAATTCAAGGATATTGAACATCCCATTAACAAGGTCTCTACTTTAAAAAGTATAGATTCGCATATAGCTTAGTCTTAATGAAGAAATCAAATCCTAAATGTGAGTCAAGCTCCTAACCCCAAATGGAGGAATCACTATAAATAATAAGAAATAATTTTTAATTCACCTCCACTTGTTATATTACAAGTTTACACTACATCATTGCAATAATAATTTTTCCAAACCCGGAAATAGAATAAAACTTCTCATTAGAACTTAATTTATGTTTTTCCCAGAGTTATTTTAAATATTCCCCATAGAGACCTGAATAAAATAAGAGTACTAATACAAAATCCCATGTAAAAGTTGTTAAGAGTTTAAATTACACACGAGAGCATTGATTCAATTTCCATAGAGGAAAGAAGAATGACAGCACAAGGTGGTTTCATAGACTTTTTTCTTCCTCATCCTATGTTTATCAATAATTCCTTTAGAAATACATGCTAGTTCCCTCAAGAAGAAAATGAAACTTTAAATTTCATATTTTGGTCCCTCAAGAAGAAAATGAAACTTTAAATTTCATATTTTGTGTAGTAGTGTAATTAAATGCCCAATACAATAGTGTGTTGAAAGGCTCTTGTGCTTTTCATTGCATCGGAGATAATTATCAAATACTCAATATAAAGAGTTTGTACAAGAATAAAATACCAATACAAAGCCTCTCATATTAAAAGTTGTTTGGAGATGAATGAAATTTTCTTATCCTCTAGAATAAAGAGAACATAGAGTGAAGCCTCATAATTAGAAGCATGAGAAACTACAAGAACATAAACTCTGTTTGAAATACCTCCAATGTTTTATGGACACCAATTGGATTGACACATGGACGAAACTGATTTCCTTCAATATACCTGATAGAAGCACACAAAATCCTTTATTCAAGTCTTCCTCATTTAACATACCTCGAACAATGAATCTTGAGAACTTCGAAAGAAGTTGCTTCTGAAAAGGTAATACATTTATGATGTATGACTACAAGGGGTTTAACAATGATCTAATACATTATTCAAGATGCCAAAGGAAAATTTCATGATGGTTTAGCATGTTGACTACCTAATATTCTTATTGATTAATATCATATGCATGGAAAATTGAAACCGACTACACTTGCATCAAACCAATGATAAGGAGACTTACATTTATTTTAAGTAAGGATGATGGTAAAAGGCATCAGGAATCATATAAAGTCATAAACCTTGGGCTTGTCGGGCCTTCAACCCTCTTGAGGCTTTAGAAGGCATATAAACTCATAAGCCTTGGGCTTGCCAACCCTCTTGAGGCTACAAAAGGCATTGAGGCAATTCTCTCTACATGACAATGGTGTCCACATATTTTTCAGTTAAGAATAGCCTTTTGAAGTCTGATTATGTAAATATTAGACCAGCTAGGCTCAGGAGACAGAGGAGGAGACATAAATGCTGACAGTGGTGGAGACAAAGTCAGGGGTGACTGAGAATGCCCCGCCAATGTTGAATTTGGGGAAGATATCAAAGATCCGCGGAGGGAACTCGAAGACTCGAGAGGGCGTGCAAGTCCTGTAAAATGGAAACATCCTTCCGGCAACCACAACAAAGGTAAGAGGAAGAGGCCGAAATATCTGTCTATCTAGAGTGGGAAAAATGTCACAATTATTCTAAATATCTGTGTAATTGTAATGGACAGATGTCACAGTCATAAGAAAAAAATTGGTTGAATAAAAGGCCTATCTACCTAATAAATTGACTTGGCATGATGGATTGATTTAATATATGATAAATTTACATGATAAATAATAATGCATTTGATAAATAATAATGACCAATTAGGCAATTGGGAAATTCATTTTAGGTAGCTAGGTGGATATTTATTAATATCGTACTTTTTATTAAATAACATCTAGTCCAAGTACCTTTACCTGATCATTGGGTCATTGGAGTTTACAGCTAGAGTGCTTTGCCTTATCATTGGAGTTCACTATTGCACCGCTCCTTTACCTGATCATTGGGTCACTGGAGTTTACAACTAGAGTGCTTTGCCTTATCATTGGAGTTCACTGCTGCACCACTTTCATCGACGTCAGTGCTTTCACCTTTCACCTCTTTCTTTGACCATATAATATCGTAGAGCTTTCAACAACGTCAACGCTCAACGCTTTCACCACTTTATTCGACCACATAATATCGTAGAGGCTTCCCATTACTGCGCCACCTTTAACAACAATTCTACGCTTTCCTCATGGCCTTGTCTACCGAAGCGGCAATTTCACCGAGACTAACATTTTTCCCTGAATGCGGAATTCATTCTTTTTTTTTTCCAGGAAATCTTAGTTAATTTTGAATTGGTCATCTTTTCGAATTTCAATTTGGATATGGTAATTTTTTTTTGACAAATTTTGGTTACAACTGTGTGATTTTTGAAAATTCGGGTATGCCTATTTTTTTGAATTTTTTTTTTTGAAAATCTTGGTTTATTTTGAATTGGTCATATTTTGGAAATCCAGGTAAGCGGATTACATTCAAGTTTCAAAATTTGGAATGTTCAGAAATATTTTGGGTATAGGGGATTTTGGGTGGTGTTGTATCTATTATTTCAGAGATATATTTAAAAAATATAAATCTATTAAAAAAACATTTCCATGGAAGTGTTAAAATAGTTTTTTTTTTGTTAAGTAATGTTGTATCTATTTATTATTATTATTTTTTAATAGTTTTAATATTTGGATTTTGGGTGATGTTTTATCTATTTCTTTATATATATATATATATATATATTTCTTGAATTTCTTTGGATTTTAGGTGACGTTGTATCCATTTCTTCAAAGATCTATTTAAAAAAAAATCATTTATTTAAAAACAAAAAATCTATCTTTATCTCTATTTCTTGAATTTCTTGTTTGTTGAATAATTTCAAAATCAAATTTTTATTAAGTATTAAATATTTTAAATATTTTTCTTAATAATTAATTAACTAACTCAATAACCACTAGTTTTTAATGGTTATTTCCAAGCTAGTTTTTAACAGCTTGTTTTTAATTTTTAATGGCTATTTCCGAGCATTGTTGCATCATTAATATTTATTCCAGATGGTCGATTAAGCTTTTCACCTTGTCCTGGACCACATTATCTAATTCAAAACGTCGACCAAGTAGTCATTATGTCCCGAAGCTACCTGAACCACATTAGCTAGTTCAAAACGTGGACCAAATAGTCATTATGTCCTGAACCTTAGTTGGTACAAAACTTGCAGCAAGTAGTCATAATTTGTCATAATGTGATTAATAAAAAAACATTTATCTAAAAAATATATCTATTTAACAAAAAAATGTTGGACATTGGATAAACCAACACTCCCTGTGTGTTTCATGACATGGACTAACCGCCTCTCGTGGATCCTTATCTCTGGCGATGCGATCGTTGACTAACACTTGCGGGTTTTGGTTTAACGGCAATCGTGATTCCCAACAAGTGGTATCAGAGGGTAGGTCATGAGTTCGATACACACCCGGCTCGTGTTGGGGGGGAGATTGTTGGACATTGGATAAACCAACACTCCCCGTGTGTTTCATGACATGGGCTAACCGCCTCTCGTGGATCCTTATCTCTGGCGATGCGATCGTTGACTAACACCTGCGGGTTTTGGTTTAACGACAATCGTGATTCCCAACAAAAAAATTCATTCCATTTATCTAAAAATATATCTATTTAACAAAAAAAACCATTATGGAAGTGTTTACAATAGTTTATTTAACCAAAAAACATCCATTGTGGAAGTGTTAGAATAGTTTTTTTTGTTAGGTAGAGATGTATCCATCTCTATTTCTTATATATATATATATATATATTTTTTTATCCATCTCCATTATAGTTTTTTGCCATTTTTGTTTCCTGAATTTCTTGAATAGTTTTTTGTAATCTATTTCTTGTATTTCTTGAATAGTTTTTTTAATCCTAAAAGCCTCTTAAATAGTTTTTTGTAATAGTTTTTTTTTTAATCCTAAAAACCTACATAGCTTTTTGTAATCTATTTCTTGTATTTCTTGAATAGTTTTTTTTGTAATCCTAACAATTTAGATTTCCAAAAATTTCTTGTATAACAGTTATAACTTAGATTTCCAAAAATTTCTTGTATTTTTTGAATAGTTTTTTTGTAATCCTAAAGGCCTACCTCACAATTATAACTTTGATTTCCAAAAATTTCTTGTATTTCTTAAATATTTTTTTTTGTAATCCTAAAAGCCTGCCTCAGAGTTATAACACTTAGATTTCCAAAAATTACTTGTATCTCTTGAATCTAAGATTTCCAAAAAATTCTTGAATAGTTTTTTTGTAATCCTAAGAGCCTGCCTCAGAGTTATAAATTAGATTTCCAAAAAATTATGTATTTCTTGAATAGTTTTTTGTAATCCTAAAAGTTTAGATTTCTAAAAATTTCTTGTATTTCTTGAATAGTTTTTTGTAATCCTAAAAGTTTGCCTCACAAATATAGCGTATATTTCCAAATATAACTTAGATTTCCAAAAAAAATTGTAATCCTAAAAGCTTACCTAAACTTGCCTGTCTCACAGCTATAACTTAGATTTCCAAAAAAATCTTGAATTTCTTGATTGGTTTTTTGCAATCCTAAAAGCTTTTAAGTTATAACTTATATTTCCAAAAATTTCTTTTGAATAGAGATTTCCAAAAATTTCTTCTTGAATAGTTTTTTTTGTAATCCTAATAGCCTGCGTGAAAGACAAGTACAACAAAATCTTTTAAGTTATAACTTAGATTTCCAAAAATTTATTCTTGAATAGTCTTTTGTAATCCCTTTTTTGTAATCCTAAAAGTCTACATCAAAGATAGCTATAACTTAGATTAAGTCATATTTCCAAATATAACTTAGATTTCCAAAAATTTCTTATCTTTCTTGAATAGTTTTTTTAAATAATTTAGCTATAACTTAGATTAAGTTATATTTCAAAATATAATTTAGATTTCCAAAAATTTCTTATATTTCCTGAATATTTTTTTTAAATAGTTTTTTTTTAAATGATTTTTTAATAAATAGTTTAGCTATACCTTAGATTAATTTATATTTCCAAATATAACTTCGATTTCTAAAAATTTCATATATTTCTTGAATAGTTTTTTTAAATAAGTTTTTTGTAATCCTAAAAGTCTGCTTGCCTCAAAGCTATAACTTAGATTTCCAAAAATTAGATTTCTGGAAAAATTCTTGAATTTCTTGAATAATTTTTTTTGTAATCCTAAAATTTATAACTTAAATTACCAAAAAAAATATTGAATTTCTTAAATAGTTATTTCTGTAATCCTAAAAGCTTGAAAGGTGAACTTAGATGTCTAAGTGTAACTTAGATTTCCAAGAATTTATGTCCAAACCGAAAACATCCCCACCCAAAATTCAAACTATGAACCAGCCTGCAACATCAAAACATCCCCGCCCAAAATTCAAACTATGAACCAACCTGCAACATCAAAGAAGCCAATAAGTTCCTTTCGTAATTGTTGTAGATTAAAAAAAAAAAAAAAAACGATGATGACTTGGAGCAAAAGCGTCTTGCCAAAACCCATGGCATTCATGCCAAAGACCTCAACATGGCAATGAGGTTTAGTGAGCCATGTCTGCGGCGGATATGAAGTAGATCAAATCGTCAAACCCTAAGACGCTGGGTTCTAGCACAACCTGAAGAAGCGGGTCTTCCTGCGGTTTTATAGGGGATACAATCTACTTAGTATTGAGATATATTCTAAAAACCCTTGCCAATTAGGTTCTTGAACTTGAATTTTCCCAGCGCGTGTAGTGCCACTTTTGCACTTGAATGTCTCCTATTTTAGATCAACGATACTTTGGTCAAAGAATAAACAAATGGATCATTTCCCACGCGCTTTGCATAAGCATCATTCCACTTTCGCGTTGTCCGAATAGAAGTTGATGTAGTTGACTCGGGGCATCCATAAGTGGTCGATATCAGTGAGTCTAACCTTCAAAACTTAATCCTAAAAAGCTTTTTTTTAATCCTAAAAAAAAGATAAGTGTAACTTAGATTTCCAAAAAAATATGAGGTGTGTAATTTAGATTTCCAAAAAATTTTCTCTAAATTTAGATTTCCAAAAATTTATGTTTAAACCGAAAACATCCCCGCCCAAAATTCAAACTATGAACCAAGCTACAACATCAAACAAGCCACTAAGCTCCTCAAACTATGTGTTGCAGCCTAGCTAAAAATCAAGAGAGGTTCTAAGAAATCCAAGGTTGCTGAAGAATAGTTGTTAGATTGTCAAGAAGCCCTGCAATATGCTCAAAAGGATAACCACAATCACAATGAGGATTCATCATCACATGTGCACTCAAACCAAAGTAACGGAAGCAGCAGGAGCATTAGACCATCAACAAAGGCAAAGGAGCAGAGAGGAGCAACTTTAGAAGAAAAGGAAAAGGCAGCAAAGCCAGCAAAGGTAGAAAAGAAACAAAGGAAAAAAAGGAAGTTAAGGCAAAAAAGGAGCAATGGTAGCCAATTAGCAAAGGCAGAGTCATGAACGTGCTAGACAGAGTCATGACTGGTAAGAGGGTCAAGTTGTGAACATGGGCAAAGTCGTGAACGATTCAAGTGTTTTACGAACAACAAGGAAGAAATGAATGGACACAACCAAAGTCGGAAAACCGAAGTAAAGATACAACGAGGATCGTTGGATCTGGGCATAGATCAACGACGAAGATTAAATCGCAATTAGAGCGATTTCGAAAATTGAAGATTTTATTGTTAAGCGCTAAGGAATTGTCCGTTATGTTATTTGGATTGTGATGCGATGAGGAGAAGGGCCACGTGTCGGCATAACACACCAGCGCATATCGCATATCACATAAATTATGGTTTAACTCTTATCGGTATAGCCTTAAACTTGTGGGCGACGATTTGTGATAAGTTGTAAAAGTTGCAATGTTACAATGTGACATCGCCATCGCGACTTCGCATCAGCGATTTCATTGTTTATCATTTAAGCTATTTTTTATAATTTCCGACATGCGATATTGAATAAGTTGTGAAGGGCAATTGCTTCTGATTAGTCACCATGTTGTGGGACCCTACAACCACATTGTTGCGTGTATGTAAGTGGTTTGAGTTTATGTGCGATCTATTTTAAAGAGACCGTTGTTGATTTCTTCCGTATGTATGTTTAATAAAACTCCAATATTCTGATGTGATGTGGTTTCAAAGGTGAACGCCAAAGGTTTTCAAATTCGGAGGTAAGGCAGAACTTGTATTAAATCGCATCAAAGGGAGAAAAAAGAATTATAAGTAAAGTCGGTGAAATGCCTTGGTAATAAAAGAAAGTCTGAACGCGGGTAGAGAGACTCGGGTATGTGGTTCGATAAATGGAAAAGAAGAAAAGACATAACACAGCAGGCATGAGCAGAAGAGGTAGAGTCGGGTAGCGAGCGACATGATGATAGCATTAGAAACACAAAAGCATGGGCAGAGTCGGGTGGAGATGCGTTTATAAAAACTATTGGGACATCATAGCCGAAACGCACAGAGGCATAGATAGAGTCAGGGAGAAGAGAATATAGTGGCACCGTTGGAAGCACGACAGTTGGGGCAATTCAGGCATAGGGGCGTTGTTGTAGAATTGTGCATCTATTGCATCATAACGAGAAAGGACACCTCAGCACTTCGAAGGGACACCTCAACAACAAATCAGACTCAGCAAAAGGATTATTCCAAGTGTATTATGTTTTCTTTGTTAAGATTGAAGCTAAAATGGTGTCCTTGATTGTAATGTAATAATTAGTTTAAAAGTTTAAGTAGTTTAGGAGTTCCAAGAAGCTCGAGTAGTTACAAACTTCTTTTGTTTGTATTTAAGTAAGAGAGAAAGACAAAAATAGGGGCCAAGTTCTAGACCTCTTAGGGATTACATTTTTTACTTCTTTTTCTGATTGGTAAATGAAAGTAGCAGCAAGTTTCCTCCAACTATTGATGGTGATTTGTATTTCTTGTGCCATTTTGTCTCCCTTCTTCTTTGAATGAAGTGAATTAATGTAGCAGCCAGTCTCTTAATTACATCTGTGTGTAAGAGTTAAATAACCTTAATTTTCGATCCTTCACTCCAACATTTCTCTCTTCACCGATTCTCTCTGAAACTTTAAAGTGGTAGATTTTGCTCCTCGACATATCATTTTGAGTTTCCCTCTCTTCACAAAATCTTGATGAAAATTTAAAGTAATAGATTTTGTGTTTACAACACATTATTTCAAAGTTTCCTCTCTCTATATGAATTTCCTCTGAAAATTTAAAGTGGTAGATTCTACTCCTCAGCATATCATTTTGAGTTTCACCTATAGTTCTTCTTTCCATTCAAATATCAGCAGCGAATTGCATTGTGAAATCTTTTATTATTCCAAATCATTAAGGGTTTTAGAAAACTAGTTCCTGGAGGGATAAAACAAAGACCTCATGATCAAATCATTCCTGTGACCCACTTTTAAATGTTCTTAAGCACTGATTCCTTTCACAACCAAGGGATTGTCACTTAAGATACAACATTTTTTGGCGTCGTTGCCGGGGACGAAGGCATGAAGTTATTTTTCCCTGGATATTGAAATATGTTTCTTGATGGTGAACAAGATTTAGATACAAATTTGGTTGTGTATTATTCACCTGGCGACTCCACTAATGAAGGTTTCATTAGATGAGGAATTCTGCAGGCAAGGAAATGAGAAAGCACCATGGAAAATACAGGTAGCAGAGTTTGAATCTTTTAGAGGAAGTTTTATTTTTCACTATCAGTTTGATAGTCTATTTTCCCTTACATATCAAGAAGATTTTTTCTTGCTTTATATCCTCAGAAGATTATAAGGCCCAAATGTACATTCTTTATTGGAGAAAGAATATTTTTCCTCCGATTGTATTATTGATCTTGATGCAACCTTATGTGAGAGGATAGATGAATGTTGCATTACAATTCCTGAAGATTTTTTTCAAGAGTTGGCATTATACGAAGAACATCAGCATTATGAGGAACAAACCTTAGATTTCTCTTCCAGGCCTAAATGGTTTTCAGCAAAAAACAACAATCAAACTTCTCACATACAACCTCAAATTGAGGAGTGAAACAGTGAAGGAAGCTTCCCTGTTCAAAGAAGTCTACATCAACAAGATGTTCAAGACAAGGAGGTAGCCGAAAATTTGTCTCATCAGTTCTATGATCCCGTGGCTGACCATATGACAACTTTCTTTTGTCAGCAACAAGCATTTATACAAAGGTATGTGCAAAGCTTTGTATCTGGAAAATTTTCATGGTACCTCCCTATTGTGATCTTCAAATTTCAACAGTATGAAGGCATTAGGTCTAACATGTAGATGTTGGGTTGGTGCCATTGGAAGGCTAAATTCACCTGATTAATTTCAGGCATAAATTCACATGTGGGAGTTGTGCATAAATAAGCTCATAAGTTGAGCATTTTTAGTTGCAGTACTTCTAGTTCATTATTTTCAGTTTAAGAATAAAGGAAGAAGTCCAAAGTGTAGCAGGTCTCAGGGGGATTTCATATTGGATCAACTCCCATTCGGGATTGACTCCATTCCCAGTAAAGGATATTAATATACAAGTGCTCCTTGACTCCATGCCCAATAAAGGATACTGATATGCAAGTGTTCTTTGACTCCATGCCAAATAAAGGCTACTGATCTACAAGTTCTCTTTGACTCCATGTCCAATAAAGGCTACTGATCTACAAGTGCTCTTTGACTCCATGTCCAATAAAGGCTACTGATCTACATGTTCTAAGAATTTTGTTACCAAAGTGTTGTCCCCAATTGGAGCCAAATGTTGTAGCCTTATTTGACTCAGCTAAAAATCAAGAGAGGTTCTGAGCAATTCGAGTTTGTTGAGGAAAAATTGTTAGAATGTCGAGAAGACCTGCAATATGCACAAAAGGATAACCACAAGCGCAACGAGGATTCATTATCACATGTGCACTCGAACCAAAGTCAGGAAAGCAGCAACATAATTAGATCATCGGCAAAGGAAAAGGAGCAGAGAGGAGAAACTTTAGAAGAAAAGGCAAAGGCAACGAAGGCAGCAAAGGAAAAAAAGGAACAAAGGCAGAAAAGGAAGTTAAGGTAGAAAAGGGGCAAAGACAGCAATCAGCAAAGGCAGAGTTGTGAACGTACTGGACAAAGTCGTGAACGGTAAGTAGGTCAGGTCGTGAACGTGGGTAAAGTCGCGAACGAGTCAAGTTTTCTACAAATAATAAGGAAGAAACGAATGGGCATAACCAAAGAAGCAAATTCGGAAAACCAGAGTAAAGATACAACGAGGACCATTGGATCTAGGAATAGATCAACGACGGAGATTAAATCACAATTAGGGCGATTTCGCAAATCACATATTTTAGTGTTTAATGCTAAGGAATCACACAATATGTTATTTGGATTGCGATGCGATGAGGAGAAGGGCCACGTGTCAGCACAGCGCACTAGCGCATATCACACATCGCATAAATTATGGTTTAACTCTTATCAGTATAGCCTTAAACTTGCAGGCGATGATTTGCGATAAGTTGTAAAAGTTGCAATGTTGCAATGCGACATCGCCATCACGACTTCGCATCAGCAATTTCATTGTTTACCATTTAAGCTATTTGTTATAATTTCTAACATGCAATATAAAATAAGTTGCGAAGGGTGATTGCTTCTGATTGGTCACCACGTTGTGGGACCCTACAACCACAGTACCGCATGTATGTAAGTGGTTTGAGTTTATGTGCGATCTGTTTTAAAGTGACCTTGTTGATTCCTTCCATATGTATGTTTAATAAAAATCCAATATTCAGATGCGATGTAGTTTCAAAGGTGAACGCCAAAGGTTTTCAAATCCGTAGGTAAGGCAGTTCTTGTATTAAATCGCATCAGAGGGAGAAAAGAGGATTATAACGTAAAGTCGGTGAAACACCTTGGTAATGAAAGAAAGTTTGAACGCGGGTAGAGAGACTTTGGTATGTGGTTCGACGTAGGGAAAAGGAGAAGAAAAGGCATAACGCAGCAGGCACGAGTAGAAGAGGTAGATCCTGGTAGCAGGTGACATGATGATAACATTAGAAACAAAACATCATGGGTAGAGTCAGGTGGAGATGCGTTTATACAGACTATTAGGACATCACGGCTGAAACGCACAGAGGCATAGACAGAGTTAGGTAGAAGAGAATATAGTGGCATTGTTGGAAGCACGATAGCTGGGGAAAGTCAGACATAGGTGCGTGTTGAAGAACTGTGCAACTATCGCATAATAATGAGAAAGGACACCTCAACACTTCAGAGGGACACATCAGCAACAAATCAGACTCAGCAAAAGGATTATTCCAAGTGTATTATGTTTTCTTTGTTAAGATCGAAGCTACAATGGTGTCCTCGATTGCAATGTAATAATTATTTTAATATTTTAGGTAGTTTAGGAGTTCCAAGAAGCTCGAGCAGTTACAAACTGCTTTTGTTTGTATTTAAGCAAGAGAGAAAGACAAAAGGAGGGTCTGAGTTTTGGACCTCTTGGGGATTACATTTTGTACTTCTTTTTCTGATTGGTAAATGAAAGTAGCAGCAAGTTTCCTCCAACTGTTGATGGTGATTCGTATTTCTTGTGCCATTTTGTGTCCCTTCTTCTTTGAATGAAGTGAAGTAATGTAGCGTTCGGTCTCTTAATTACATATGTGTGTAAGAGTTAAATAACCTTAATTTTCACTCCTTCACTCCAACTTTTCTCTCTTCACCAATTCTCTCTGAAACTTTAAAGTGGTATATTCTGCTCCTTCGCATATCATTTTGAGTTTCCCCTCTCTTCACAAACTCCTGATGAAACTTTAAAGTAATATATTCTATGTTTACGACATATTATTTCAAAGTTTCCTCTCTCTCCATGAATTTCCTCTGAAACTTTAAAGTGGTAGATTTTGCTCCTCAACATATCATTTTGAGTTTCCCTTATAGTTCTTCTTTCCATTCAGATATCAGCAGTGAATGGCATTGTGAAATATTTTATTATTCCAGATCATTAAGGGTTTTAGAAAACTAGTTCCCAGAGGGATAGAACAAAGACCTCATGATAAAATCATTCCTGTGACCCACTTTTAAAATGTTCTTAAGCATTGATTCCTTTCATAATCGAGGGATTGTCTCTTAAGATACAACACTATGAACCAAACTGCAACATCAAAGAAGCCACTAAGTTCCTCCATGTAGTTGTTGTAATCAAACAACAACATCAAAGAATCCAATAAGCTCCTTCTTGTACTTGTTGTAGATAAAAAAATAATGATGACTTGGAGCAAGAACGTCTTGTAAAAACCCTTGTCATACATGTCGATGACCTTAGCATGGCAATGAGGTTTACTGAGCCATGTTTGTAGTGGACAGGAAGGAGATCAAATCGCCAACCCTAAGATGACCTGAAGAAGCAGGTCTTCATGCGGTGTTATAGGGGATACAATCTACTAAGTATCCACATATATTCTAAAAACCCTCGCCAATTAGGTTCTTGAACTTGAATTTTCCCAACCCGTGTAGTGCCATTTTTTCACATGAATGTCTTCCTATTTTAGATCAATGATACTTTGGTCAAAGAATAATCAAAAAGAGAATTTACGACGCACTTTTCATAAACATCATTCCAATTTTGCGTTCTCCGAATAGAAGGTGGTGTAGTTGACTCAAGGCATCCATACTTGGTCGATAAGGGCTTGTATCAGTGAGTTTAACCTACGAACCTTTCCCATTAGGATCAAGGCGTGCGATCAAATAATGGAGCATCCCCATAATTTCAGAAGATGTCATCTGATTGTATAGGCAATGGTCATGACAAATCCTTGTGGGTTAATCTTGTAGAAAAGCGTCACCCTTTCAAGATCTTGAAAGAGGGTGTCATATGCAGCCTTTTCAGTTCCAAGTTCCATGGGAAGTAGCAGAGATAGAAAGAGAATTGAGCTATGTTGCATGAGTTTCTGGAATGTGGGAACGTTGGGAATTCAAAATTCAAATTGTATGAAAATTTTAATTCATTGTATTGCAAAATTACAACGAAATAAACAAAATAATAAAATAATTAACTAACACTAAATAAAAGTACACCAAAGCACACCGGAAAATGTTTATCCATGAATCAAAACATAGCCAAAGAAATCATAACAGAGTATATAAATATTTTTGAATAATTATTAAAATAAATTATAAGAGAGTATATATATATTTTTGAATAATTGTTAAAATATTAAATGTTGGAATTCTTAAAATCTAAGAATGTAATATATTCATAGATTGAAAATGAATAAAAATGTAATATATCATAAAATTGAAAATGAATTAAAATGAAATTCAAAATTGAATAGGTAATAAAATAAAACATTTTCGAGGATATATTAACAAGATAGTGGTGTTTTTTATGTAAATTATATTTGAGAATGGGACCGCTATAAACATTTGTTATTTAAATTATACTTGAGAAAGAGACAACTATAAATATTTATTTGAGAAAGAGGCAATTGTAAATAATTCTTTGGCACTGATTACATTCAATTCTATTTCATATGAAAGCTATACCCAGTTATCATTCTGATTAGCCAATTAATAATTTCACGTAAGGGAAGAAAGAAACCAGAGTTTACACATCACATAAAATGAGACTGAAAAACAAAATAGCCCCACATAAGAGCTCGCAAATAGAAAAGGCAGAAAAATTTGTGAAAAGAAAAAAAAAATCCTTGAAAATTTAAAGCCCTCACTAAATCCTTGAAAAGTTAAAGCCCTCATTATTGGAGTTTAAATGTCTAGAAAAAAACACTGATTATTTGGAAACTTTACCAGAGTTTAGACATAAAAAAAAACGAGACTGAAAAATGAAATAGCCCCACACAAGAGCTCACAAACAGAAAGGATAGAAAAGAAAAAATTGTTGAAAAGTTAAACCCTCACTATTGGAGTTTAAATGTCTACAAAAAAACACGGAGTATTTGGAAACTATTTGGAAACTTTTCAAATAAGGGAAGCTAGAAAAAAAAGACAAAGTATTTGGAAACTTTTCACATAAAAGAAGCAAGAAACCAGAATTTAGACATCACATTAGATATCACATAAAACTTTTCAAATAAGGGAAGCAAGAAACCAGAGTCTAGACATCACATAAAACGAGACTCAAAAATGAAATAGCCCCACACAAGAGCTCGCAAAAAGAAATGACAGAAAAGAAAAAATCCTTGAAAAGTTAAGCCCTCGCTATTAGAGTTTAAATGTCTACATAAAAACATGGAGTATTTGGAAAATTTTCAAATAAGGGAAGCTAGAAAAAAACATAGAGTATTTGGAAACTTTTAACATAAAGGAAGCAAGAAACCAGAATTTAGACATCACATAAAACGGCACTGAAAAATTAAATAGCCCCACAAAAGAGCTCGCAAATAGAAAGGGACTGAAAAATGAAATAAAACCAGAATTTAGACATCACATAAAATGAGACTGAAAAATGAAATAGCCCTACAAAAGATCTCACAAATAGAAAGGGACTAAAAAATGAAATAGCCGCACAGAAGAGCTCGCAAATAGAGAGGACAAAAAGAAGAAATCCTTGATCACAGAAGAGCTCACAAATAGAGAGGAAAAAAAAAAAGAAATCCTTGAAAATTTAAAGCCCTCACTATTGGCGTTTAAATGTCTAGAAAAAAACACAGATTATTTGGAAACTCACTCATGTTACTGGCTGCAGAGAACCATTGCTTGGCCGCAGAGAACCACTGCTTCTGGCACTTTTTGCGAATGAATACAAGGCTACAATGAATAAATATGACCTCTTAAAAATGTTAACAATTACAGTGATGGTATACTGACAAAATTTATGCAAGATTGTGAGTGATTTTGGCAGGAAAAAGATTCTTTTTGTGCCAAAAAAAAGACAGAAAAGAAGAAATCCTTGAAAAGTTAAAGCCCATTCAAGCCCTCACTATTGGAGTTTACTATTGGAGTTTATATGCCTAGAAAAAACACATATTATTTGAAAACTCACTTAGGTTACTCGCCATAGAGAACCACTGCCTCTGGCACTGTTTGCTTTGAATACAAGGGTACAACTTCTGGCACTGTTTGTTTTGAATAAAAAGCTACAACAAAAAACTATGCCCTCTTAAACAGTTTAAGAATTATAGTGATGGAGTGAATGGAGGCATACTGACAAACTTTATGAAAGATTGTGAGTGAGTTTGACAAACTTTATGCAAGATTGTGAGTGAGTTGAACTTTATGCAAGAGTATTTGGAAACTCACTGAGATTACAGGCCGTAGAGAACCGCTGCTTTTAGCACTGTTTTCTTTGAATACATGGCTACAACGAAAAACTATGCCCTCTTAAACAAGTTAGGAGTTGCAGTGATGGAGTGAATAGAGACATACTGACAAACTTTAAAGATTGTGAGTGAGTTTGACAAACTTTATGCAAGATTGCGAGTGAGTGAATGGAAGCATATTGACAAACTTTATGAAATATTGTGAGTGAGTTTGACAAAATTTATGCAAGATTACTAGTGAGTTAACATTTATGCAAGATTGTGAGTGAATTTACGGAAGGGAAGTTTCTTTTTGGGTAAAACCTACTGGAAACGTTACAGAGGGGAAGTTTCTTTTTGGGTAAAACTTACTAGAAACGCAGAAAGGAAGTTTTTTTGGTGAAAAAATTACGAAAGGAAAGTTTATTTTTGGGTAAAACTTACTAGAAAGGAACATCTATCATCATAGTAGTCAACGTTTCTGGAACGTTCCCCAGCTATGGTTGTAGCTCTTTGCTGAAAATGGTAAGTTCCCACACCGTTCCAAAGCTCCCGAGTTTTTTCGGCAAGTTCCCACACCGTTCCAAAGCTCCCGGGTGCTCTGGTTGCAGCGCGCAGGAACCTCTGGAATGGGTTTCCCATTTCTCGGGAGCCGTTTCTGTGCAACAAAGGAATTAAAAGAAAGAGAATGGAATGAAGCAGAGCTTGTTGAAACCATTGTGGTGAGGACTTGATTTTTCCACGAGAACGACAAGTAGTAGAGAAGGTTCGGAGCCAAAGGTTGGCTTAGAGGAAAATACAGATCCATCTCCATCCTCACTTATTCTTTATCCTCTTCCAGTTTCCTATCCTCAAGTTGTTGAGGAGTAGGCTTCAGCTTGCTTTCGCCCATAGGAATGCATTTGTTGGCACCTAATCACAGTTGGAAAATTTTCCCATAGGAGTGCATTTGTTGGCACCTTATCACTTTTGGAAATGGGCTTCAACAGTAATCTCGATCAGATGGATGTCTTTGGAGATAATAATGATGATCTAACCAGCCTTTTAGCCTTCCAATATTAGCTCTGTCTGCACTTGGAAGCCTATCTTGAGCTTGAAGAATGCTATGTCAATTTATAGCAAAGATTTTGAACCTCCGGCAGTTAGGTTTTTTTTCAAGCATTTCCATTTCAGCTTCAACGCTTGGGTTGATCTGTAACCTGTTTCACTTACATTTTTACCTCTTATGCACACCTGGCTAAGATATAGAAAACACAAGGGTGAAGCCGATGAAGCATGAAGGTACCTAAATAACAGGTGGAAAAACACCCCTACCCGGCTAGGAAGCTTTGCAAGAACCTTCCACGTGGCTCATGCAATGAGATATGACACCTCCACCCACTTAGCATTAGCAATGAGATATGACACCTCCACCCAGTAAGTAAGCTTTTCCAGAGCAAGAACCTTCCACGTGCTATGCACCCACCCATATAGCAAGTTTTTGCAAGAGTAACACCTTCCACGTGCTATGCATGTAATGAGACATCTGAAAAATTATATTTGTGTGAAAACTGGGAAATGTTAATTAACTATATGTACCACGTGGAACGATAATCACTTTCTGATGGCATTGAACTGTTATCTCTGAGTTGGTGGCTCTCACTAGAGTGTGGTGGCCCGTGGGTGGGATTCGAGGGAGCCCCACGATCCTATCAAACTTAATGACAACTTTAAATTTTCTAAAGACTGGCAAAATTTCACTGTGCGGTATCCAACTGGTGGTGTATTGAGATTCACTATTCAATATTATTTTATTGTTGTAAATCACATCATTAAATCCCAAACATAATCAAATTTCAATATATGAAATCTCTTTTGTTATTGGAGGGAGCCCCACAATACTATCAAACTTCAATGGCTTATAATTTTCTAAAACTTATTGAATTTTAATATTGAAATTGAGCATAAATCCAAGCGATGTTGTAATTGAGATTATTTGTTGAATTTCAATATGTGAAATCCAGTATAAATCCACGTGGTGCTATAACACAGATTATTAGTTTTCAAACCAAAGGTATCATATTATTGTGTCAAACTTTATTAAAATTATTTTATTATTATAAAATTCCATGGTTAAATTCCTAAATATTCTCAGATTTTTAGTATATAAATCTTCATCTTATCCACGTGATTTTGTAGTGAGATTATTTTTTTTCATACCAATTGTCTAATATTATTATCTCAAAATTTATTAAATATTAAATATTCTTTAGCCTTAGGCATTCTTATTTCAACTCATGGTGGATGGACTTTTGTTGAATTTTAAGTTTTATTTAATTTAATGGAAGTTATTGGGTTTTAAAGGAACATGCTTTGTCTGACAGAGAAATGGAGTGTCGTGATTTGTCGATCCCGCACATTATAAAATAAACTGAAACAATTTAATAAATAAATTGAAACGATTTCATATATGAATTGAAGGGTAGTCCCTTCAGTTGATTTGTGAAACAAATGGAGGGTTGTGATTTGTCGATCCCGCACGTTATAAAATAAATTGAAACAATTTAATAACAAAATTGAAACGATTTCCGATATAATATGAAGGGTAGTCCCTTCATTTGATTTGCTAAGGAGGCATTTGAAATGTGGGGATGCTCATGCCTCCTCAAGAATATCCGTTTTTTGAAAATAAAGGAAAAAATGTATGTGTTTTATCCTTGTACAAGCTCTCGCTTGGAGACACCCCCTACGACAGAGCCAAGCACATTTAGGTGAACAATTTTTTTCTGATATTTCTTATAACACGCTATTTTATTGATGACTCCAGTTTTCGAGTTAAAGTAATTGAAATGATGCAGATACAACTTGTGGAGAAGGATCATGTTGGTGCCATTGAATTGTTTAGGGAAGTAATTAATGTTGAAAATTGTGTTGACAGTGAATTGAAGGATATCCTGATGAATCAGTAGAATTAGTTGTAGAAAATCCATGTATATTCATAATTGATATTTGTAATATGCTAAAAAAAATTACTTGAATCTATTTTACAAATTGCGGAAACCAATTACAATCACATAATCACATGAACAAGAAAGAGAGAATTTCAATCACACGAAACATATTTATTTGGGGAAAACCTCAGCTAAAAATCCTGCTATGTGTATATTGCATACGTCAAAGAATATGCGAACAATACAATGCTTCTCTCATGCTTGAGAGCTCTCTACACTATTTTTGTCTGTCTCATTGCTTCCGAAGTTGACTCTAGCCAATTTGCTAGCCTTCCAAGCTCCTACTTCGTTGCGCAGTTCAATGAGGAATTAGTCCCCTATTTAATGAGGAAATTCCCTAATAATAGTTCCACAGTACATCAAGGCTCTTCCTCTCACTCCATGCACCATATATACAATTGAATGATTATACAACTGATAGTACACTTCCCTTCAACTCCAATCTCAATTGGGTCTTCCTCATAACTAACATGCATGAGTTATTTTTGAATGAATGTATCAGTTATCTCTGATTGATCACTGCATGTTAGTTATCTAATTTAATTCACTTGACCTCTCACTAGTTCCTCCATCAATTAGAACTAGTTAAATTGATTTTAACTCAAATAAAGTAAGTTAATTAAATACATCTCAAAATGAACTCAACGAGGGCTCCTAAAAAGTAAGAAACTCTTTGCATGCCTCTAGTTTGACCCTCAACTTGAATAAACTGAACTAAGTAAGTCTTCTTGACTTTAATTAACTTGTACAAGCTGTCATGTGATGTGGAATTACAATTTAATTTTAATTTAATTAAGAAAAAATTAAATTAGAAGCATCTTCTTGTGGCCATTTTCAATATTTATTATTACAAATTTCAACACTCCCTCTCAACAAGAAATGAATTTAACTCTATCCTGATTTGGTACCTTTGGAATGTTCTACATGCAACACTTCTTTCTAGTGTTGTTGCTACTGCAACTTCTGAAACTGAAAAGCAACCAAACTAAATCAAATGTGATCAGTATGATGCATTTGTCACCATAGTCTCTCACTTCTACTAACTACTGCACTTTCTATTGAAACTTTGCGTTGTTGTTGACTTTGCACTGTGCCATTTTCACTGATGCCAAATCTGTCTTTCTCTCCCCAGTATTTGACTGATGCTAGTCACTGCATCTGTCACTGTAACAACTGAATACATTATTTTCCATTGATCCCATCCTCCTACTGTATATTGTGGGCCCCCATACCAAAGTAATGATCCATGAGACAAAACATCTCAATGGACCCTACACAAATTTATGCACTCTTATGACTATGACTTCACATCACCACACCTCTCACCCGGAAATATGGCTGCATGTGCTCCCTCTACCCTCTTGGCTCGAAATTCCCCCCTACTAGTGGTCTATGCTTGAGTGGATGTCTCCACTTGGCCTCCTCACGACTTCTCCAATTCTAGCTACTCCACCACTTACTGAGACTACTTTTGAGGCTGCATGTTGAGAGGTAGTTCATGCTCCCTCTCAACCATCAAGTCTCTACCCTTTCCCTTGTTCCTTAAATTTGTGCATGCATCTTCAACCTTAAGAGCATACATGTTCTTGACTTGCACACTGATCTACTTCACTCATTCCATCACGATGTGTCTAAGGAAAAACTTTCCTTTGCTAAATATCACAGCGTAGCCCCAGTCTTCCAATACCGCTATAGAAAAAAGATTCTTCTATAGTCTTGGAACAAAAAACACATCTGTGAGTCTGAAAGGGGAGCCAGACTTCCTTTTAAAATTAACTATACATATTTTGGTCACGTTGTACCTCCCATCATCTCCAAACTCCATGTTCTTCTTGAGGTATTTCTCCTCCAAGTCATTTAACAAATCTCTATTCCTCGCCATATGGAATGAGGCATCGCTTTCGAGATACCACATGCTTCCCATCATCGTGCTTTCCATGCATGATATGAGAGTAAAATCAAGCTCAAATTTTGAAGCTAGATCTTCACGTGTTACTACAACTACAGGCTCCTTATTATTTGACTTCTTCTGTGGACATTTTGTGGCATAGTTCCCAAACTCGTGACAGTGAAAACACTTGATGTTGGACAAGTCTTTCTTCTTTCCCTCTTTGCCTTGGGATTTCTTTCCCTTGGCTTTATTTCCTTTACTGACTAATGCAAATTCCTCTTCATTGGAATAGGTCTCGTCTCTATTGTTTCTCCTAATCTCTTCCTGCACCAAGTCATACCACAATCGCTCCCCTTCTCGTAGCTTCTCCCTCCCATTTACCGAATCTTGGTAGTTTTGCGAGCTCTTGGAAAGGCCTAGAAGTGTTAGGCTCACCAGATCATCCTCAGCAATGGTAACACCAACACTTCCAATCTCATCCTGACACTAAGTGAACTTGGTAAAGTACTTTGGTATTGTGTCACCCTCCTCCATCTTGATTTTTCTGAGCTTGTCCTTCAATGTCAGCTTCATGTCGTTGTTGTTGTTCTGAAAAAAATTTATGGATGTTCGATACAATATGATCTCGAACTCCTTCTAACAGAATAATTCTCATCTTTGCTACATTATTCTTCCGTGCATACATATTTTGACATCTATTGTTGCGGGCCTAGGAATATCATTGTCTGTGACCTCCTTCAGCCCGTTGTCTTCCAAAACTGCTTCCATCCTGTCCTTCTAAGCAATATAATTCGAACTATGCTCAAGGGGATATTTGAGCCTCAATCCATAGAAATACATCCTTCTAGCTCTGAGAATTGATACTGCAAATTCAATTCACCTACAAGGACAACTTTGAACTCTTCTCTTCTATTGTGATTTTTTCTCTTGTACCATGTAGAAAATCCACATAGATTGAAACCGATATTTGCAATATGATAAAAAAAAAAAATTTAATCTACTCTACAAATTACATAAAACAATTATGATCGCATAATCACATGAACAAGTAAGAGAAAGAATTTCAATCACACAACACAAAGAATTATCTTGGGAAAGACTCAGCTAAAAACCCTGCTATCTATATATTGCATAAGTCAAAGAATATGAGAACAATATAATGCTTCTCTCAGGTTTGAGAACTCTCTACATTATCTCAGTCTGTCGCACTACTTCCTAGGTTGACTCTGGCCAATACTTAGCCAATTTTATAGCCTTCCAAGCTCCTAATTCCTTGTTGAATCTGGAAAATACTTAGCCAATTTCCTAGCATTCCAAGCTCCTACTTCCTTGCACAGTTGATTGAGGAATTAGGCCCTTATTTAATGTGAAAATTCCCTAATAATAATTGCGTAGTACATCAAGTTTTTTCCTATGACTGCATACATCATTTGTATAATTGGATGACTATATAATTGATAATACACTTCCCTTTAACTCCAATCTCAACTGTGTCTTCCTCAGAACTAATATGCATGAGTTATTTTTGAGTGAATTATGAGTTATCTAATTGATCACAACATGCAAATTAAATCTAGTTTAATTCACTTCACCTCTCACTTGTTCCTCCATGAGTTAGAACTAGTTAAATTAATTTTAACTCAAATAAATTAAGTTAATTAATTACAAGTCAAAATAAACTCAATGAGGGCTCCTAAAAAGTAGGAGACACGCTACATGCATCTAGTTTGAACCTCAACTTGTATTAATTGAACTAACTAAGTCTTCCTGACTTAGTTAACTCATACAAGTTGTCATGTGATGTGAAATTACAATTTCCTTCTAATTTAATTAAGGAAAAATTAAATTAAAAGTCTCTTCTTGTTGCCATTCTCAATAATTCTTGTTGCAAATTTCAACACTAGCCATTGGAAGCCATCGATACCATAAAGTTCTTTAGACACCTTTACTCCAAGCAAGAACAAGAGCCTCTTGATAATGTGCTCATTGATCTTTTAAGGTATAATTTCAAACAAATCCTATATTGATAAGCACAACACAAGATATACTCTGCTTTGCAACATTTTATGTCCTATGTTTGTATTGCAAAAATGTGGGAGATTTAATGAGGAGATTAGTCTATTGAAGAATAATCTCTGCTTAATTAAAAAAGGAGCTACATTAAATGGAAAAACCACCAAAACTTAACGGTCACATGGAAGAAAGTTTAAGGTTTCCATAAAGCAAGAGAACACGCAGGCTCTGGTACATAGCATTGTTAACCTTGCCCTATTATTTTAGTATTTTTGTGTGTTAGTGGTTGAAAGAGAATGTAATGGCTCTTCACAGGGTAATTTGGGATGGGCATATATGTTGCAGTATGACTATTTTTCTTCAAGAATAATTTATAGGTGGATAATTGAAGATGCATGATTGGCTTTATGTTATTCAATTACAATGTTAGAAATAGGAATAATGTGTTGTATTGAAATTTGAATGAATAATTGCAAGAAGGAAAGTGTTGTTATTGGAGCCAGATGAAAACAAGACCTGTAATCTAAGTGTAAGTCTCATGAGGCAGGGGAAGTTGGAGGAGGCCATGGGTCTTCTACAGGGGGTGTTGAACAGCAAAAAGAATTCTACCGACTATAATAATAATAATAATAATAATAATAGAGGAAAATCGAAATTGTTGGATCATGTGGAAGTATTGTTGAAGGAAATCCGAGATTCGAAGATAGACAAAAGGATTGGGGAAGAATGTCAATCAATGACATCATGTATTGAAGATTTGGAGTGGGTTTGGTGTTGTGAAGATGGAGGAGGAGGATCACAAGTAGAAGAAGAGTGGGATGTGATAGTTGAGGTGGATCACAAATGAAATCGATTGAGAGGTTTTCAATAAATGATTTATGCTCTCAAAGAAGAGGTGGCATTTTAAGATGTTACAACGATGGAATGGAAAATTCAAATATAATTTTTTTAAAGGTTGGCAAGCAAATTCCTTCGGTCTCTTCCATATTAACAAGGCTTCTTTGGGTACGTGTAATTCCTTGTAAACCACACAATATATACACATTGTTAATTTACAACACACCACATAATAGGAAAACTCCTCATAATTCAAAGCACTTCATTCAAAGCACTTCGGGGAATACCATTGACAACATAGAATTATCAATTTTATGTATGTTGGAATCAAATTGAATCTCACATTGGCATGTATCTTGTACCGTTTTTGAACTATGAAGAGGATATTTTCTCTTCTTCTTTTTTGGCAATGTTCCAAAGCAACAAAGTATGCCATCGTTTTCAGATTGTGTTGTGGTTATTGTTAATGCCTTAGGGAAGAAAAATGAAGTAAATATTTAACACATATCAATCAATTAATTAGTTTTAAGGCGTATACCAAATATGTTATTATAACGTGAAAAAGTTCAAAATATTCTATTTTATAATTCTTAATTAGTTTTGAGGCGTATACCAAGTATGTTATTATAATGTGAAAATGTTAAAAATATTTTATTTTATAATTCTATTGAAAATATGATGTGAAGATACATTTTTACAACAATTTTAAGATATTTTTTACCTCTAATAAAAAATATAGATACAACTGAATATCCACATACTGAATGTGTAATCTACTTCAAATTTTTTTGAATGACATCCAAATTAAAAAAAGTTCATTGATATAATTTATAAGATCCACATCCACAACGTGCACATAGATTTCCAAGCGTAGCTGGAGAAGTGGGGTCATTACCCACATACCATTCATTCGTAAAAGGGATTAAAATCAATTTACCCTAAGTGCCATTGGGTGATTAGAAAGACTGATTTCTAGTCATATAAAAAGGAAATGCCGAGGAGTATACATCCTCTTAACTTTTCAACTCATTTATTGAATGAAACGATTCATGAAACAATTGCAAATTTGACCCATCTGGATACCTTGTCCTTGTGGGAGAACAACCTCATGGGGTTTGTCCCTCCACAACTAGGAATGTCTCTTAATTTGTACTACTTAGAGCATTTGACTAACATGCTTTTCTAGGTGATTGTCGCAGAATGTGTATTCGCAGAATTTGTGTACACATTCTGATCTTTGGTCGATCCATGTTGCAAATAATGATTTCAATGGCTCTCTACCTAGAGACTTGTGCAGGGTAGAATTATTTATGTATTGGTTACATTTACAAACAATTTTAATGGGACCTTGCATCCCTTACACTCTTGTAGCAGTCTGCAATATAAACAATTCTATAAAATCCAGCTAAGTGGTCAAGTTCCTTCGATATTATGGAGCTCTCAAAATATTACAGAATTGAAGATCTATAATAATATGTTTGAATGGAATATTCCCATAGAGATTGGTGGAGAAAAGGAGTTGATATGTTTGGAGATATCCAACAATCGGTTCAGTGGAATCATTCCTTCAAAAATCAAACAGTTGAGTAACCTCGTCAACTTTAGTGCAAGCAATAACCAATTATTCGACCTTGTTCTTGATGCACTTGCAATATTGAGTTCAATTAATATCCTCAAATTTGATCAAAAGTATTCGTTTAGGGAAATTACAAATAGGATAATTTTATTACCACATCTCTCTCAGCTCAATCTTGCTAACAACCAGTTAACAAGTAAAATCAGATAAAATCTCTCCAGGGTAACCTCTATATCTCAATCTTTCTAATAACCATTTAACAGGTAAAATCAGATAAAATATCTCGAGGGTAACCTCTATATCTGGAGAAACCTTTATATCAAAATATAAGTATTTTGTTCCCGTCAAACAATTTAATTTCAAGGGAAATCCCTTCTCAATTAGGGAATTTAAAGTTAGTCATTTTATTTGAAAATGAGTTGGATAGTTCCATTCCAACCACTCTCAATTATTTGGCTTTCAATGATAGTTTCCTTGGCAACCCCAACCTCTAGATCTATCTTTTAGGGTTACATCATGTTCTTCTCATAAAGGAGAATCATTATTTCATCATTGTTTGCTCGTAGTCCTTATATCAGTATTTTTGTTTCCTCATAATCCTTATATCAATATTGTTGTTTATGTGGAAAATTATATTGCTTTGTTGTTCATGTGGACAATTATATTGCTTTTGTGTTTGAATTTAAAGTTAGTCATTTTCAACGTATTTGAAAACCAATTGGATAGTTCCATTCCAGCCACTCAATTATTTGGATTTCAATGATAGTTTCCTTGGCAACCCCAACCTCTAGATCTATCTTCTAGGGTTACATCATGTTCTTTTCATAAAGGAGAATCATTATTTCATCATTTTTTGCTCGTAATATGTCAATATTGTTATTTGAATGTAATCCTTATATCAATATTTTTTTTCATGTGGACAATTATATTGCTTTGTTGTTCATGTGGAGAATTATATTTCTTTGTTGTTTGATTTTCTTTGGATGTCTAAACATAAAAATTGGCATAGTGAGGTTCGATTAAGGACATATAGTGAGAATGGATTCAAAGAACATATCAATTTGGATAAATTGGCATATATAGTGAGGTTGGATTAAGAACATATAGTGAGAATGGCTTCAAAGAACATATTAATTTTGATAGATCCAAATGGATTCAAAGAACATATCAATTTGGATATACATGGATCTAGATGTTCACTTAGATCTGCATAAGCTAGGGATGGAGTTATGCTTCGAGGCATTGGATTTCATAGTGAGGTTGGATTAAGAACATATAGTGAGAATGGCTTCAAAGAACATATCAATTTGGATAGATCCAAATCGCTTCAAAGAACATATTAATTTGGATATACATTGATCTATATGTTCACTTAGATCTGCATGATCTAGGGATGAAGTTATGCAGAGTTATGCTTCAAGTAATTGGAGGCTTAGATAAAAACATGGGTCCATATACATCCTCTCTTATTCCTTAACCGCTTCCATTTTCATATCCTCAAGTTGTTGATGAGTAGGCTTCAGGTTGCTTTTTCCCATAGCAGTGCATTTGTTGGCACCTAATCACTGTTGGAAATGGGCTTTAACAGTCATCTCAATCATATGGCTATCTTTGGAGATAATAATGATGATCTAACTAGCCTTTTAGCCTTCCAATATTAGTTGTCTGCACCTGGAAGCCTATCTTGAGCTTGAGGAATGCTATGTCAATTTATAGCAAAGATTTTGAACCTCCGGCTGTTAGGTCCTTTTTCAAGCATTTCCATTTTAGCTTCAAGGCTTGGATTGATCTGTCACCTGCTTTGCTAACGTGCTTATAACCTCTTATGCACACCTGGATAAGATATAGAAAACACAAGGAGTGAAGTCAACGAAGGGTGAAGATACCTAAATAACAGGTGGAAAAACACCCCCACCCAGCTAGGAATCTTTGCAAGAACCTTCCACATGCTATGCACCAACCCAGATAGCAATTTTTTGCAAGAGCAACACCTTCCACGTGTTATGCATGCAATGAGAGATCTGAAAATTATATTTGTGTGAAAATTGGAAAATGCTAATTAAGTATATGTACTACATGGAACTATTATCTCTTTCTGGTAGCGTTGAACTATTATCTCTGAGTTGGTGGCTCTCACTGGAGGGTGGTGGCCTGTGGGTGGGATTCGAGGGAGCCCTAGGATCCTATTAAACTTAATGACGATTTTAAATTTTCTAAAGACTGGCCAAATTTCACTATGCGGAATCCAGCTGGTGGTGTAATGATATTCTCTATTCAATATTATTTTATTGTGGTAAATCACATCATTAAATCCAAAACATAATCACATTTCAATATATGAAATCTTAATTGTTGAGGGAGCCCCACAATCCTATCAAACTTGAACGACTTCTAATTTTTTAAAACTCGTTGAATTTCAATATTGAAGTCTAGCATAAATCCAAGCGATGTTGTAATTGAGATTATTTGTTGAATTTCAATATGTGAAATCGAGTATAAATCTACGCGGTGTTAGTTTTCAAACCAAATGTATCATATTACGGTGTCAAACTTTATTAAATATTATCTTATTATTATAAAATTCCATGGTTAAATTCCTAAACATTATAGATTTTCAGTATATAAATCTTCATCTTATCCACGTGATTTTGTAGTGAGATTATTTATTTTCATACCAATTGTCTAATATTATTATCTCGAAATTTATTAAGTATTAAATATTCTTTAGCCTTAGGCAGACGTTTGTTGAATTTTAATTTTTATTTAAATCAGTGGAGGCTATTGGATTTTAAAGTAACATGCTTTGTCTAACAGAGAAATGGAGGGTTGTGATTTTTCAATCCCACACGTTATAAAATAAATTGAAACAATTTAATAACGAAATTGAAACGATTTTAGATTTTCCACTTCATTTGAAGGGTCGTCGCTTGATCGACTAAATTTGGAAAGAGGCATTTGAAATGTGGGGATGCTCAGGCCTCCTCACGAAGATCGGTTTTTTGAAAATAAAGGAAAAAATGGATGTGTTTCATCTTTGTACAAGCTCTCGCTTGGAGACACCTCCTACGACAAAGACAAGCACCTTTAGGTGAACAATGTTTTTCTGATTTTCTTATAACACTCTATTTTATTGATGATTCCAGTGTTGGAGTCGAAGTAATAGAAATTTTACAGATACAACTTTTGGAGAAGGATCATGTTGGTGCCATCGCATTGTCTAGGGAAGTAATTAATGTCGAAGATCGTGTTGGCAGTGTATTGAAATATATGGTTCATCGTGATGAACCAATAGAACTGGTTGTAGTAAAACCATGTAGATTCATAACTGATATTTGTAATATGATAAAGCAAAATACTTGAATCTATTCTATCAATTGCGGAAACCAATTACAATCGCATAATCACATGAACAAGAAAGAGAGGATTTCAATTACACGACACATATTTATTTGGGGAAAAGCTAAAACCCTGATATTTGTATATTGCATAAGTCAAAGAATATGTGAACAATACAATGGTTCTCTCATTCTTGATAGCTCTATGAACTATCTTTGTCTGTCTGACTACTTCCAAAGTTGACTCTGGCCAATACTTATCCAATTTCCTAGCCATCCAAGCTCCTACTTCATTGCGCAGTTAAATGAGGAATTAGTCCCCTATTTAATTAGGAAATTCCCTAATAATAGTTCTACAGTACATCGAGGCTCTTCCTCTCACTCCATGTACCATATACACAATTGGATGATTATACAACTGATAGTACACTTCCCTTTAACTCCAATCTCAATCAGTTATTCCTCATAACTAAGATGCATGAGTTATTTTGAATGAATTATCAGTTATCTTGAATGAATTATCAGTTATCTGATTGATCACCGCAAGTTAGTTATCTAATTTAATTCACATGACTCCTCACTAATTCCTCCATCAATTAGAACTAGTTAAACTGATTTTAACTCGTATAAAGTACATTAATTAATTACAAATCATAATGAGCTCAACTAGGGCTCCTAAAAGGTAAGAGACGCTCTACATGCCTCTATTTTGACCCTCAAATTGAATAAACTGAACTAACTAATTCTTCCCGACTTTACTTAACTTGTACAAGGTGTCATGTGATGTGGAATTACAATTTACTTCTAATTTAATTAAGGGAAAATTAAATTAGAAGCATCTTCTTGTTGCCATTTTCAGTATTTCTTGTTGCAAATTTCAATACTCCCTCTCAACAAGAAAATAATTCAACTCTATCTTGATCTGGTACCTTTAGAATGTTCTTCATGCAACACTTCTTTCTATTTTTGTTGCTACTGCAACTTCTGAAATTGAAAAGCATCCAAACTGAATCCACTATGATCAGTATGATGCATTTGTCACCAGAGTCTCTGACTACTACTAGCTACTGCACTTTGTACTGAAAACTTCACGTTTTTGCTAACTTTGCACTGTGCCATTTGCACTGATGCCAACTCTTCCTTGCGCTCCCCAGTATTTGACTGATGCTAGTCTCTGCATCTGTCTCTGTAACAACTAACCACATCGGTTTCCATTGATCCTATCCTCCTACTGTATATTCCCCCCCCCCCCCCCCCCCAAATAGCAAAGTAATGATCGATGAGACAAAATATCTCAATGGACCTTGCCCAAATTTATGTAGTCTTGGGACTATGAATTCACATCACCACACCTCTCACCTAGAGGTATGGTTGTATGTGCTCCCTCTACCCACTTGGCTTGAAGCTACCCCCTACTAGAGGTCTTTGCCTGAGTGGGTGTCTCCACTTGGCCTCCTCATAGCTTCTCCAATTTTCGCTGCTCCACCACTTGCTGAGACTGCTTTTGAGGTTGCATGTTGAGAGGTAATTCTTGCTCCCTCTCAACACCCAAGTCTCTACCCTTTGCCTTGATCCTCAAATTTGAGCATGCATATTTTACCTTGAGAACATACATGTTCTTGACTCGCACATCGATCTACTTCACCTGTCCCATGATGATGTGTCTAAGGAAAAACTTTCCTTTGCTAAATATCACAATGTAGCCATGGTCTTCCAATAACGCTATGGAAAAAAAAATATTCTTTAGTCTTGGAAAAAACAGCACATTTGTGAGTCTAAGAGGGGAGCTAGACTCCCTTTGAAAAGTAATTGTACCTATTTTGGTCACGTTATACCTCACAGAATATCCAAACTCTATGTTATTCTTGAGGTATTTCTCCTCCAAGTCATTGAAGATATCTCTATTCCCCGCCATATGGAACGAGGCATCATTGTTGAGATACCACATGCTTCCCATCACCATGCTTTCCATGGATGTGATGAGAGTAAAATCAAGCTCGAATTGTGAAGCTAGAGCTTCACGTGTTGCTACAATTGTAGGCTCCTTCTTACTTTCCTTCTTCTGTGGACATTTTGTGGCATAGTACCCAAACTCGTGACAGTGAAAACACTTGATGTTGGACAAGTATTTCTTATTTCCCTTTTCGCCTTAGGACTTATTTCCCTTGGATTTATTTCCTTTACTGACTAATGCAAATTCCTTTTCGTTGGAAGAGGTCATGTCTCTGGTGTTTCTCCTAATCTCTTCCTGCACCAAGTCAGACCACCATTGCTCCCCCTCTCGTAGCTCTCCCTCCCATTTACCGAATCCCGGTAGTTGTGCGAGCTCTTGGAAAGGCTTAGAAGTTCTAGGCTCACCAGATCATCCTCAGCAACATTAACAACAACACTTCCAAGCTCATCCCGACACTAAGTGAACTTGGTTAAGTACTTTGGTGTTGTGTCGCCCAAGTCCATCTTGATTTTTCTAAGATTGTCCTTCAACGCCAGCTTCATGTGGTTTTTGTTGTTCTGAAACAAATTTATTAAGGCTTTCTAGATAGCATGTGGAGTTATTTTTCCATGGAGATTTGATACAATATGATCTCAAACTCCTTCTAACAGAATCATTCTCGCCTTTTCTACATTCTTCTTCCATGCATCCATATTTTGAGCATCTATAGTTGCGGGCCTAGGAATATCATTTTCCATGAACTCCTTCAGCACGTTGTCTTCCAACACTTCTTCCATCCTGTCCTTCCAAGAAATATAATTCGAACTACCCTCAAGGGGATATTTGAGTCTCAATCCATAGAAAGACATCCTTCTAGCTCTAAAAAATGATACTGCAAATTCAATTCACCTGCAAGGACAAATTTGAATTCTTCTCTTCTATTGTGATTTTTTCCCTAGTACCATGTGTAAAATCCACGTAGATTCAAATAGATATTTGCAATATGATACAAAAAAATACTTGAATCTACTCTAAAAATAGCGGAAACTAATTACGATCGCATAATCACATGAACAAGAAAGAGAAAGAATTTCAATCACACAACACAAAGATTTATCTTGGGAAAGACTCAGCTAAAAACCATGTTATCTGTATATTTCATAAGTCAAAGAATATGAAACAATACAATGCTTCTCTCAGGTGTGAGAAATCTCTACATTATCTTAGTCTATCTCACTGCTTCCTAGGCTGACTTTGGCCAATACTTAGCCAATTTTCTAGCCTTCCAAGCTCCTACTTCCTTGCTGACTCTGGCCAATACTTAGCCAATTTCCTAGCCTTCCAAGCTCCTACATCCTTGAGCAGTTCAATGAGGAATTAGGCCCCTATTTAATGAGGAAATTCCCTAATAATAATGACATAGTACATCAAGGCTTTTCCTATGACTCCATGCACCATTTGTACAATTGGATGACTATACAATTGATATTACACTTCCCTTTAACTCCAATATTAACTGTGTCTTTCTCAGAACTGACATGCATGAGTTATTTTTTAGTGAATTATCAGTTATCTGATTTATCACTGCATGTGAATTAAGTCTAATTTAATTAACTTCACCTCTCACTAGTTCCTCCATTAGTTAGAACTAGTTAAATTAATTTTAACTCAAATAAATTAAGTTAATTAATTACAACTCAAAATAAACTCAACGAGGGCTCCTAAAAAGTAAGAGATACGCTACATGCATCTAGTTTGAACCTCAACTCGTATTAATTGAACTAACTAAGTCTTCTTGGCTTATTTAACTCGTACAAGTTGTCATGTGATGTGGAATTACAATTTCCTTCTAATTTAATTAAGGAAAAATTAAATTAAAAGTCTCTTCTTGTTGCCATTTTAAATATTTATTGTTGCAAATTTTAACACTAGCCATTGGAAGCCATCGATACCATAAAGTTCTTTAGAAAACTTTACTCTAAGCAAGCATAAGAGCCTCTTGAAAATGCACTCATTGATCTTTTAAGGTATAATTTCAAACAAATCCCATATTGATAAGCACTACAAAAGATATAATCTTCTTCGCAACATTTTATGTCCTATGTTTATATTGCATAAATCTGGGAGATTTAATGAGGATATCAGTCTATTGAAGCATAATCTCTACTTAATTCAGAAAAGAGCTACAGTAATTGGCAAAACCACCAAAACTACACGGTCACATGGAAGAAAGTTTAAGGTTTCAATAAAGCAAGAGACCATGCAGGGTTTGGTACATAGCATTGATAACCTTGACCTATTATTTTAGTATTTTTGTGTAACAATGGTTGAAAGAGAATGTAATGGATCTTCACAAGGTAATTTGGGATGGGCGTATATGTTGCAACATGACTATTTTTCTGCAGGAATCATTTATAGGTGGATTTCAATTGAATATTCATGATTGGCTTTATGTTATTCAATTACATTGTTAAATATAGGAATAATGTGTTGTATTGAAATTTGAATGAATAATTGCAAGAAGGAAAGTGTTGCTATTGGAGCCAGATGACTACAAGAGATGTAATCTAAGTGTTTGTATGATGAGGCAGGGGAAGGTGGAGGAGGCCATGGGTCTTCTTCAAGGGGCGTTGAACAACAACAAGAGTTATTCGACTATAATAATAATAACAGTAGAGGAAAATCGACTTCATTGGAACGTGTGGAAGTGTTGTTGAAGGAAATCCGAGAATCGAAGATAGATAAAGGGATTGGGGAAGAATTCTAATCAAGGACATCATGTATTGAATATTTGGAGTGGGTTTGGAGTTGTGAAGATGGAGTAGGAGGATCACAAGTAGAAGAAGAGTGGGATGTGATAGTTGCGGTGGATCACAATTGAAATCGATTGAGAGGTTTTCAATAGATGATTTATGCTCTCAAATAAGAGGTGGTATTTTAATGCAGTGTAGATTAATAGATGGCGAACCTGAACAGGATGTTTTTATAGGATGTTACAATGATGGAATGGAAAATTCAAATACAACTTCTTTTAAAGGTTGGCAAGGAAACTCCTTCGGTCTCTTCTATATTAACAAGGATTCTTTGGGTACAAGTATTTCCTTGTAAACCACATTTATTTTCCACTTTGACTATAGTATATACATTTTTAATTTACAACACACTGCATAATAGGAAAGCCCCTCATAATTAAAAGCACTTCATTAAAAGAACTTCAGGGAATAGCAATCACAACATAGCATTATCAATTTTATGTATGTTGGAATCAAATTGAATCTCACAGTGGCATGTATCTTGTACCTTTTTTGAACTATGATGAGGATGTTTTCTCTTTGTTTTTTTTTTTAAGGCAATGTTCCAAAGCAACAAAGTATGCCATCATTTTCAGATTGTGTTGTAGTTATTGTTAATGCCTCAGAGAAGCAAAATGAAGTAAATATTTAACACATATCAATAAATTAATTAGTTTTAAGGTGTATACCAAGTATGTTATTATAATGTGAAAATGTTCAAAATATTTTATTTTATAATTATTAATTAGTTTTAAGGCGTATACCAAGTATGTTTTTATAAGGTGAAAATGTTCAAAATAGTTTATTTTATAATTCTATTGAAAATATGATGTGAAGATACATTTTTACAACAATTTTAAGATAGTTTTTACCTATAATAAAAAATATAGATAAAATAGAATATCCACAATTTGGATACAATTGAATATCCACATATTGAATGTGTAATCTATTTAAACTTTTTTTCAATGAAATCCAAATTAAAAGAAGTTCATTGATATCATTTATAAGATCCACATCCACAACGTGCACATAGATTTCAAAGCTTAGTTGGAGAAGTGGGGTCATTACCCACATACCAATCATTCGTAAATGGGATTAAAATCAATTTACCCTAAGTGACATTGGGTGATTAGAAAGTCTGATTTCTAATCATATAAAAAGGAAATGCCAAGGAGTATACATCCGCTTAACTTTTCAACCCATTTACTCAATGGAACGATTCCTGAAACAATTGCAAATTTGACCCATCTGGATACATTTTCCTTGTGGGAGAACAACCTTATGGGGTTTGTCCCTCCACAACTAGGAATGCCTCTTCATTTGTGTTACTTAGATCTTTCGACTAACAGGCTTCATAGGTGGTTGTCATAGAATTTGGGTACACATTTTGATCTTTGGCTTATTGATGTTGCAAATGATGATTTCAATGGCTCTCTACCTAGATACCTGTGCAGGGGTAGAACTAGTTATGCATTTGTTATATTTTCAAAAAAAATTAATGGGACCTTGCATCCCTTACACTCTTGTAGCAGTCTGCAATATAAACAAGTCTATAAAATCCATCTAAGTGGTTAAGTTCCTTCGACAGTATGGAGCTCTTAAAAAATTACAGAATTGACGATCTATAATAATATGTTGGAAGGTTGTTATTCATTCAAAGAATAATAAGAGAGAAATAAATAATCATAGCAACAACATTCAAACCATATACACCATGATTTATCTGAAAAACCCGAATTGGGGAAAAAACCAACCAACAATAGATCTATTATTTCCCTTGGCTAAAACATAGCCAAGCCAGCCAACACCTTGAGCTTTGACCGCTCAACCATGGCTTAATACAATAGAGAATACACAAACCTTTTAATTTCTTCAACTACATGTGATACCATGAGTCACCAAAAATAGGTGCCCAAAACCACAACTGTTGACACAACCTCAACTCTATCACAAGGTCAAGTTTATCTAACAATTCCCACTTTAAAATTGACTTTGGTTTATCTAGCCAAACCACCAAGTGAGCCAGCTAACAACACTCACCTCTAGGCCCTACCAAGTCAATGTCAAGGTATTTAAGAATTTCACATGTTGTCCTAGCTCGACATGTTTCCACATGCACCCCTATATCACCTAGGTATATATCAAGACTTTACCAATGATTATTTACCGGGGTACACATGCCTTATCAGGTCTTACAGTCATATGCCCATTTTTATATAAAAAATAAAATACATTAAATTTTTTTGTTTTTTGTTTTTAATATCCTACCTTAAACCTTCATTCTCTCATTTCCCCATAGGAACCTTGCTTTCTTTCATTCTTGCTAAAAAATAACATTGTGCATATTACCTCGTCGGACTTTTAACCCGCTATCTAACCCTTCTATAACTAAATTCCCTTGTCGAGCCTCCTCATAACCCAAGTAACTATTGGGTTTCTCCATCATAAAAATTAATGTATTCCAAAAATCAAACTTAAATATAGCCCTTATAGCTGAACCGTAGGCTCACTTCTTCTTCTTCATTAAAATTATCATCAACTCCACACCTTCCACCTTAACGAACCTCTATTTGTTTTCCACAGACATCATAAGACTGCAGAGACAATCAAAAAAATCTCCACCATACCTCTTCATCCCTGCTCTTGGGGTCCCGATACTTGCACAGCGCGATGGTCTAGAGCAAGGTGTCGACTCCTCTCATCTACCCAAGGCATTGCTGGTTCATAGTGTTGTAGTAGGATGGTTTTTTTCGAACTCACCGGGTTTGATTCTCGTAAGAGCCAGTGCAAGAGCCTTGTTTTCTTGTTGATCATGGACAGGGTATTGTATACCACAGTCGTAGACCGCAACTGACTCATCATGGTCGCCCTCATCGAGCCGAGTGAAGTTCTGGACAAGGAGCTCTAGGGTATTGTTCTCCACCAAGGTTCCCACCAGCCGCTCAAGTGTTGGTGGGCAGATAGACGGGGTTCCTTTTATTTCTTCTGTCAGCAACGTGTGCAAGTCAATTTCAACAACGCACCTTGGCTCTTCTCCCTTGACGAGGGTCCTTCCCTTGACGGTTCAACTAATCGATCTTGGTTTTCGGCCTTTTCTCACAACCTCATCTCTCTTCAGGCACAAACAGGACGTTTGGCTCTTCTCCCTCGATGGATTTGGCTATCTCTGCATTGGGAAGAGAACATAATAGGTTATAGCCTTGTCTTCTTCCTGAATTTTCACTTCCATATCTGACAACTGGAAAACAAGTGTATTAAGAAAATTTAAATGATGTGAAACTTTTGTACCCTCCATTCGAAGACTGTATAATTATCTTTTCAAATAAATTATATTAGTCAATGATTTGGTCATATACAAAGTTTCAAGTTTTTCCCACAAATCTTCAGTTATTTTCTCTTCAGCAGTATTAAAGAGAAAATCATCTGCTAGACATAACCTAATAGTACTGAGGGCTCGGGCATCCAAGTCCTCCTAGTTCTAATCTGTCATGCTTGTAGGTTTTTTCTTCACCCTGTCTAATGCTTTGTGCAACCCTTGTATCACCAGCAAGTCCCTAACTTTCATTTTCCACAATGTGAAATTGTTCTTCTTGGTGAATTTCTCCACCTCGAACTTTGCATTCGTCATTTTGGCCATTTCCTGATTTTCCCTTCTTGCTTAAATTTCCAACTAGGATTTCAAACAAAAAAAAATTGTTTCCCCTTCTTTCAGCTAGGATTTATTTCTGGTTTTCGATCTTCAGAATTCCTTTCTACAATAGGGTTTGTTTCCAATCTCGGAATTTCTTTCTACAATTTTGAGTTTTTGTTTTTAATCTTATTTTTTTTAAAAAATTATGAATTTTTTCTGCTTCAAATTTTTAGTATCTTCCAATAATTTTTATTCTATCTTTTTGTTCCAGCGAGGATTTATATAAATAAAAAATTCCCCCTTTGTTTTTTTCTTTAATCAAATAAAACCCTTCATTTTTTTCTTTGAAAAACAACAGAAAAAACCCTTCAATTTTTTAAATTCGATGCAGACACCCTTCAAACCATAAAAAAAATTACCCAGTATTGATCGATTCTCCACAACGGTTTTCTAGGCGGCTTTCTCCTTCTTACTGTGATTATTTCACGATGACAGAATATTTGCTTCAGGCCTTCTCTTCTTAAGTGAAGTCGAATGTTCTTCCCTTATTTAACAAGAGCGAATTTTATCTTCGCAGCTAGCAATAGAGTGCAACAATGCCTCTTCGTTTCTCCTTTAAAAAAAAAAAACATTGTGCATATTACCTCGTCAGACTATTATCCCACTATCTAACCATTCTATAACTAAAGTCCCTTGCCGAGCCTCCTCATAACCCAAGAAAATATTGGTTTTCAACATCATAAAAATTAAAGTATTCTAGCAACAATCTCAAATATAGCCCTTATAGCCGAAACATAGGCTGACTTCTTTTGCTTCATTATAATTTTCATCAAAGGCCAGATTCTCAGAGAGATTGGTGGAGAAAAGGAGTTGAGATGTTTGGAGATATCCAACAATCAGTTCAGTGGAATCATTCCTTCAAAAATCAAACATTTGAGCAACCTCATCAACTTCAGTGCAAGCAATAACCAATTATTCGAGCCTCTTCTTGATGCACTTGCAATCTTGAGTTCAATTAATATCCTCCAACTGGATCAAAAGTCTTTGTTCGGGGAAATTACAAATAGGATAATTTTATTACCACATATCTCTTATCTCAATCTTGCTAACAACCAGTTTACAGGTAAAATAAGGTACAATCTCTCCAAGGGTAGCCTCTATGTAAAATATAAGAATTTTGGTCCCGTCAAATAATTTACTTTCAAGGGAAATCCCATCTCAATTAGGGAATTTAAATTTAGTCATTTTCAACATATCTGAAAGCCTAGTTGGATGGTTCCATTCAAGCCACTCTCAATTATTTGGCTTTCAATGATAGTTTCCTTGGAAACCCCAACCTCTAGATCTATCTTTTAGGGTTACATCATGTTCTTCTCATAAAGGAGAATCATTATTTCATCATTGTTTGCCCATAATCCTTATATCAATATAGGAGAATCATTATTTCATCTTTGTTTTCTCGTAATCCTTATTTCAATATAGGAGAACCATTATTTCATCATTGTTTGCTCGTAATCCTTATATCAATATTGTTGTTTGCTCGTAATCCTTATATCAATATTGTTGTTCATGTGGAGAATTATATTTCTTTGTTTTTCATGTGGACAATTATATTTCTTTTATGTTTGATTTTTATTGGATGTGTGAACATAAAAATTGGCATAGTGAGGTTGGATTAAGAACATATAGTGAGAATGTCTTCAAAGAACATATCAATTTGGATAGATCCAAATGGCTTCAAATAAAATATAAATTTGGATATATATGGATCTAGATGTTCACTTAGATCTGCATGAGCTAGGGATGGATTTATGCTTCGAGGCATTGGAGGCTTGGAGAAAAATATAAATCAATATCCATCCTCTCTTATTCCTTAGCCTCTTCCAGTTTCCTATCCTCAAGTTGCTGAGGAGTAGGCTCCAGATTGATTTTTCCCATAAGATTGCATTTGTTGGCACCTAATCATTTTTGGAAATGGGCTTCGACAGTCATCTCGATCAGATGGCACTCTTTGGAGATAATAATGATGATCTAACCAGCCTTTTAGCCTTCCAATATTATCTCTTTCAAGGCTTGGGTTGATCTGACACCTTCTTCGCTTACCTTCTTATCTCTTATGCACACCTGGCTAAGATATAGAAAACACAAGGGTGAAGCTGATGAAGGGTGAAGATACCTAAATAATAGGTGGAAAAACACCCCCACTTGACTAGGAAGCTTTGAAAGAACCTTCCACGAGCTATGCACGCATGCAATGAGATATGCCCCCTCCACCCAGTTAGCATTAGCAATGAGATATGACACCTCAATCCAGTTAGTAAGCTTTTCCAGAGCAATAACCTTCCACGTGCTATGCACCAACCCATATAGCAAGTTTTTACAAGAGCAACACCTTCCACATGGTATGCATGCAATGAGAAATCTGAAAATTATATTTGTGTGAAAACTGGAAAATGCTAATTAACTATATGTACTACGTGGAACTATTATCTCTTTCTGGTGGCATTAAACTATTATATCTGAGCTGGTGGCTCTCACTGGAGCGTGGTGGCCTATTGGTGGGATTCGAGGGAGCCCCATGATCCTATCAAACTTAATGACAATTTTAAATTTTCTAAATACTGGCTAAACTTCACTATGCAGTATCCAACTGGTGGTGTAATGAGATTCTCTATTCAATATTATTTTATGGTTGTAAAACACATCATTAAATCCCAAACATAATCAAATTTCAATATATGAAATCTCATTTGTTATTAGAGGGAGCCCCCACAATCCTATCAAAATTGAATGGCTCATAATTTTCTAAAACTCGTTGAATTTCAATATTGAAATCTAGCTTAAATCCAAGTGATGTTGTAATTGATATTATTTGTTGAATTTTGATATGTGAAATCAGCATAAATCCACGTGGTGCTCTAACACAGATTATTTTTTTTTCAAACCAAAGGTATGATATTACTGTGTCAAACTTTATTAAATATTATTTTATTATTATAAAATCCCATGGTTAAATTCCTAAACATTCTCACATTTTCAGTATATAAATCTTCATTTTATCCACGTGATGTTGTAGTGATATTATTTGTTTTCATACCAATTGTCTGATATTATTATCTCAATATTTATTAAATATTCTTTAGCCTCGGGAGTCCTTATTTCATCTCATGGTGGATGGAGTTTGTTGAATTTTAATTTTTATTTAAATCAATAAGAAGCTATTGGGTTTGAAAGGAACATGCTTTATCTCACATGAAAATGGAGGGTTGTGATTTGTTGATCACAATTAGATGTTATAAAATAAATTGAAACAATTTAATAACTAAATTGAAAAGACGAAATTTAAATGATTTCAGATCTATCACTTCATTTGAAGAGTCGTCGCTTCAGTGGTTTTGTGGAGGAGGCATTTGAAAAATGCGGGGATGCTAAGGTCTCCTCACGAAGATCGATTTTTTGAAAATACACGAAAAAATGGATGTGTTTCATGCTTGTACAAGCTCTCGCTTGGAGACACCCCCTACGACAAAACCAAGTACATTTAGGTGAACAGTCGTTTTTCCAATATTTCTTATAATACACTATTTTATTGATGACTTCAGTGTTGGAGTCGAAGTAATTGAAATTTTGCAGATACAACTTGTGGAGAAGCATGATGTTGGTGCCATCGCATTTTTCAAGGAAGTTATTAATGTCAAAGATCATGTTGACAATGTATTGAAAGACAATATATGGCTCGTTGTGATGAACCAGCAGAACTAGTTGTAGAAAATCCACGTAGATTCAAATTGATATTTGTAATATGCTAAAAAATACTTGAATCTATTCTACAAATTGTGGAAACTAATTACGATCACGTAATCACATAAACAAGAAAGAAAGAATTTCAATCACTCAACAAATTTATTTGGGGAAAACCTCAGCTAAAAACCCCATTATCTGTATATTGCATAAGTCAAATAATATGCAAACAATACAATGCTTCTCTCAGGCTTGAGAGCTCTCTACACTATATTTGTCTATCTCATTGCTTCCTAGGTTGACTATGGCCAATACTTAGCCAATTTCCTAACCTTCTAAGCTCCTACTTCATTGTGTAGTTCAATGAGGAATTAGTCCCCTATTTAATGAGAAAATTCCCTAATAATAGCTGCACAATACATCAAGGCTATTCCTTTGACTCCATGCACCATCTGTAAAATTGGATGATTATACAACTAATAGTACGCTTCCCTTTAACTGCAATCTCAATTAGGTCATTTTCATAACTGACATGCAGAGTTATTTTTGAATGAATTATCAGTTATTTGATTGATCACCGCATGTGAATTAAATTAAATTTGATTCACTTGACCTCTCACTAGTTCCTCCATCAATTAGAACTAGTTAAACTGATTTTAAATCAAATAAAGTAAGTTAATTAATTACAACTCAAAATAAACTCAACCAGGGCTCCTAAAAAGTAAGAGACACTCTACATGCCTCTAGTTTGACCCTCAACCTCAATAAATTGAACTAACTAAGTCTTCTTGACTTTACTTAATAGGTACAAGTTGTCATGTGATGTGGAATTATAATGTACTTCTAATTTAATTCAGGGAAAATTAAATAATCTTTTTGTTGCCATTTTCAATATTTCTTGTTGCAAATTTCAACACTCCCACTCAACAAGAAAGGAATTCAACTCTATCTTGATCTGGTACCTTTGGAATGTTCTACACGCAACACTTCTCTCTAGTGTTGTTGCTACTGCAACTTCTGAAACTGAAAAACATCCAAATTGAATCAATTGTGATCAATATGATGCATTTGTCACCAAAGCCTCTGACTGCTAAAGCAACTGCACTGCGTACTGAAAACTTTGTGTTGTTGCTGAATTTGCACTATGCCATCTACATTGATGCCAACTCTACCCTACGCTACCTAGTATCTGAATGATACTAGTCTCTGCATCTGTCACTAATATTTGACTACATCAGTTTCCATTGGTCCATCCTCCTACTATATATTTTGGGCCCTCGTAGCAAGGTAATGATCCATGATACAAAACATCTCAATGGACCCTACCCAAATTTTTGCACCCTTGGGACTATGACTTCAAATCGCCACACCTCTCATCTGGAGGTATGGCCGCATGTGCTCCCTCTAACCACTTGGCTCGAAATGACCCCCCTACTAGAGTTCTCTACTTGAGTATATGTCTCCACTCAGCCTCCTCACGGCTTCTCCAAGTTTTTCTTCTCCACCACTCGCTGAGACTACTTTGAGGCTGCATGTTCAAAGGTAATTCATGCTCCCTCTCAACTACCAAGTCTCTACCCTTTTCATTGTTCATCAAAGATTTGCATGCATCTTCTACCTCAAGAGCATACATGTTCTTAACTCACACACTGATCTGCTTCACTCGTCCCATGACGATGTATCTAAGGAAAAACTTTCCTTTTCTAAATATCACATCATAGCCACGGTCTTCCAATACCACTACGGAAACAAGATTATTCTTTAGTCTTGGAACAAACAAATCATATGTGAGTCTAAGAGAGGAGCTAGACTCCTTATAAAAAGTAACTGTACCGATTTCAGTCGCGTTATACCTCCCATCATCTCCAAACTCTATGTTCTTCTTGAGGTATTTCTCCTCCAAGTCATATAAGAGATATTTATTCCCCGTCATATGGAACGAGGCATTTTTGTTTAGATACCACATGCTTCCCATCACCGTGATTTCCATGTATGCGATGGGAGTAAAATCAAGCTTGAATTGTGAAGCTAGAGCTTCATGTGTTGCTGGAACTGCAGGCTCCTTTTTTCTTGCCTTCTTCTGTGGACTTTTTTGGCATAGTGCCCGAACTCGTGACAGTGAAAAAACCTTATGTTGGACAAGTCTTTCTTCTTTCCTTTTTCACCTTGGGACTTCTTTCCCTTGCCTTTCTTTCCTTTATTGACTAATGAAAATTCCTCTTCTTTGAAGAGGTCACATCTCTAGTGCTTCTCCAAATATCTTCTTTTACCAAGTCAGACCACAATCGCTACACTCTGGTAACTTTTCCCTCCCATTTACTGAATCCTGGTAGTTGTGCGAGCTCTTGGAAAGGCCTAGAAGTGTTAGGTTCACCAGATCAGCCTCAGCAATGGTAACACTAACACTTCCAAGCTCATCCCGACACTAAGTGAACTTGGTCAAGTAATTTGGTATTGTGTCATCTCCTCCATCTTGATTTTTCTGAGTTTGTCCTTCAGTGCCAACTTCATGTGGTTGTTTTTGTTCTGAAAAAAATTTGTTAAGGCTTTCCACATAGAATTTGGAGTTTTTTTTCCATGGAGGTTCGATAAAATATGATCTCAAACTCCTTCTAATAGAATCATTCTCGCCTTTGCTACATTCTTCTTCCATGCACCCAGATTTTGAGCATATATTGTTGCGAGCCTAGGAATATCATTTTCTATGAAATTCTTTAGCTCGTTGTCTTCCAACACTTCTTCCATCTTGTGCTTCCAAGAAATATAATTCGAACTACCTTTAGGGGGATATTCGTGTCTCAATCCATAGAAATACGTTCTGCTAGCTTTGAAAAATGATAATGCAAATTCAATTCACTTCCAAGGACAGCTGTTAGCACTAGAATTAGCACTTGGACTACATCACGCGCTTGACTAGACACATCTTAAGCTCGAGGGCTATTATTATAGTTTGGATTTTATTTTTTGGAAAGTGGTTGGATCTCAAGCACTCTGAATGGAACTCGAAACAAATAAAATATTATGACACATATAAGGGAACTGATATATGAAGTGGTAGCAAGGTTGAGTTTGTTGTCAAATAGTTAGAAGAATAGAATAAAGATAGTGGGTCTATAGGATAGAATTCCACTATGTAGATGAAAGGATAACAAAGGATTCCAGACCTGAAATGCATTAATGAAAGAAAGTTTTCACAAGACTTACAAGAATCTCATCATAAATCTAAAAAAATTCTGTCACAGGGAATGCTTATGAACAGATTTACCATACACATTATCAAGAAAGGTTGTAGAAAAAGACTGATAAAAAATGATAATCCTGTACTGCTATATCATAAGGCTAACAAAAACGCGAGACAATATATATATCACGGTCCGAAAATGAAGACCTGAGATATGGAAATACATTTGGAAAATACACACACCATATTATTTTTGAATCCTCAAGAGTGTAATTGGAATATATTATGTGTTCAAAAATACATTGTTCAGGAATGACATGAGAATCAGCAACAGGCCACTCGGCCACTCTGCCATCAACCCTCTCTCTCCTTTTTTTACATACAAATTGGAATCTTAAATAAAGCCTTGTAAAAAATATTGTTACAAAGTTTTAGGAATATTTATTAATAAAACAAACTAAAAATAGACATTCCAATAAATGAACTTGCATTATCATTGGAATTTTAGCTTAAGAAAAGGTATCGAATCCTTTTTAGTTTGAAACTAACTCTATTTTGACTTCCACCTTTGCTGATCTATTTCCTTTAAATTCGTGATATCCAACTGCTGCAGAAAATGTGGAACTCACTGCCACTTGCACCAATTATTCCCTTATAATTTGGAAAGTATTCGACGAACTGCTACTTATGCTCTTCCTTGGAATCAGGGTCAAATTTTCCACCTATCCAACCCCTAAATTTGTTGCAAGATATGTGAAAATGACTGCCACTTAATCAATCCTTTTCCACCTATGTCAATTGAAATCAGAAGTAAATCGACCACTTGGAACACAAACTTCATCTATTTGGCCGAAGTCTTGTCTTTAAAATGCTCAAAAATTTGTTGTTTAAGCTCTAATTCTACCTTTTATAATTCTAGGAAAATATCTACCCATTGAAAAAATCGTTCTTTCTTTGTTTTATTCAAATTTTTGGGAAAACTAGATATATGTTAAAAAGGTAGTTATTTTCCTGGAAATGACTAAAAATCTCCTGACACAGTAAACTATGAGGTTCAATCTCTACAAAAAAACTAAGCATGATAATAAAATATTGCTAGCAGCATTGTCTTCAAAAGTTGAAACCAAAACATGAGAGTAAAGGACACATAAAAAACCCTTTAGGTATTTCCTGCTGTAGCTTCTCTTATTCTTTGCAGTTTGGTACCCATCCTTGGATAATACCTCCACTTCATCCGCTGGTTTTCCCATAGAAGGGCTAGAAACTGCATTTGAACTACATGTTACATCTTCACTGCAACCTACATCAACTATCTTTTCCTTTTTCCTCACTAAAATCCTTTGCCAAAGAATGGTAGAATTTGGCATATTCTTCATCATGAGTGACCTCCTTTGGATTTCTAAGCCAGACTTCATATGCTTCTTTTATACAAAAACTCAAGGAAATAATAGGTTCCTTCTAGGTTTGCTGATAAAATTTGATTTTCTACAAAAGTCAGCTATTATTAGAAATTTTGTAGATAGTTGCATTTGTTGATTAAACCAAAATGTGTGTGCCTATCCTATATGCACAAATGTTCAAACTAGATACAAAACCCTACATGACACCCTAATTTCTTGCTTGAGAATGATAAACTACTTGCTAGAGGATGTGACTCTGTTAGCTGTAACCTCCACAAAAAACCTCGGTCATAAGACTAGTGAGTCTAAACCTCTGAATTCGTGCCCTTAATCACGGTATGGTGTAATGGCACAATTTGAAATGATTCAAATACGAGCGTCACCCCATAACTCATAACACTCCACTGCATCATTTAATAATTGATGCTTTGTACCATATTCTCCGCTTCAGCTTAATGAATAGCTATAGGTTAGCTCCACCAACAATATAATCACTCCTTTATAATATTACTTCTAATTTAGAAATAATTTCCCTTTTTAAAAAGAATAATATCTCATAACATAGAAGATATTTAATTAATTTCAAAGGAAAATGATATTTTCTCTAAAAAATGCTCCTTGCACGATTTTTCCAGGTAATAGCTACTTACTGTGTTTGCTGATAAAACCAGATTTTCTGTAAAAAATATCTGCCTTACTTGGGTTGATGACTCCTTTTAATAAATCCTCCAATAGAAAATTTTCATCAAGGTAATACCTCTTGTTTCAGTAGACCTTCAACATTCAAAGAGCAATATATTTTCACCTGATAAATGCCTCTTTTCAATTAGTTTAAGCTCCTTGCAGCTCCTTATGCAGTTTCGGAGAAATAGATGCCTTTATGTTTGTGTTAGTAATGTTACCTTCAATTTGGAGAAATAGTTTCCATTCATTATATCACTATGTTACCAATGAAACTTAAACAGAGGTAGCTATTATCCCAGAAAGAGCAGCTATAATTTTATTACCAAAATGACTAATAGCCTTTGATACTAACCTAAGTTAAAAAAATGGTTTTAACTTCTTTTATGAACCTAAGACGCTAATACCACCTATAAACTTAAAAGTATTTTGGTTTTCAGATTCTTTTTTGACTTTTATTGAAAATGAGTCAAACTTTGACATAGACTAGGACATAAGAAAAATTTGAAAAAAGTGATAGAATGGCGGTCAGACTATTAGCATTTATAGTGCTAACAATGGCTCCTATTGGGGATGAAGTCCTCCCTGTGAGGCTTCAAGGACCGTAGTTCCAGTGCCTTGTCTAGCCCTTATTTATCCAACCAACAATTCTGCTCATTAACTCAAAAATACTAGCATGCCTAGCCATTGGGTAATGGAGTCAAGAGCATCATTTCAATTCTACAAATTATTTCTCCAAACTGAGGCTAGATTCAAATTGAAAACTGAAATCTAACATTATGAAAAAATGCTCAAAACAACGATCTTATTCATTATTCTACATCTAATCTAATTAAATCTTCATGCAATATGGAGCTTGTCATACAACCATTAAAACAACTGAAAAAAACTCATATGGATTATGAATCTTAAAGGCAGAATTGAAAGAATCCATATCATGACATAGTGCAACTCATGATGAAAATAATCACAACATGGGATACTCATAAATCATTGAATGTCTATGCTATAAGAGAACTACAAATCATTCACTAATGAATGAGAAAAAACATGAAATGTTACTTCTGCAGTGATTTTCCTTTCATAATTCTGAAAGGTGTAGTTGTTGCTCCAAAACTTCCACTGAAAATTTGATCTATGCATCCCTATGAAGTCGCCACTGGATCCAGAAAAATGGAGTCGCCAGGTGAAAAAACTGCAGTCCTCTTCAAGTCGAAAATTCTTGTTCACCATCAAGAATTGATCTTCAGCAATTAAAACAAGAGACTTGAGAGAATTCTGCATTTCAAGGCCTTCGTCTCCCGACAGACACACCAAAATATGTTTGCGCTAGAATCAGCACTTGGACTGCTTCAAGTGCTTGACAAGTCACATCCTAAGCTCTAAGGAAATTTAATGATTTGGATTATAATATTGGTTCAAGGTTTAAGAATCTTTCGCTCATATGATCAGTGTACTTTTCAGTGAATGAAATTGGAAAAAACTTTTGAGGAATTATTAGCTACTTAATGTGTGTATTGTTAATTTTCACATGTGTTTCACATCTCATTTTCTTCAGCTGCAGTTTGTAATTTCATATGTTGTTGTATGTTTTTATCAGTCGCTTGATATGCTTATGTATTTTTTCAAATTTTATCAGTTTCACACTGTGAGCTTTCTTGATGGGATATACATAATGACAATTTAAAGAGCATCACCTATGACAGACACTTTTCATGATATTTTAGTAAGCTTTTTGTAAGTCTAGATATAGCCTTCTCTTGTTGAAATATTGTCAAACTGTTCCTTCTATTACTTTTCACCAAAAGCAATGGGTTTATGCCTTGAAAACCCATTGTATCTTCTTCTATTTCACACTCTCTTCTCTCCATAGGCTATAAACTTGCCTTTTTGCTACCATATCCGGACTCAATACCCTCATTAGTGTGACAATGAACTTGACTGAAATCCCTTTTCAACGATTGAGGGTTTAACCACCTACCAATATTATAATCCAAATCATTAAATTGCCTTAGAGCTTAGGATGTGACTAGTCAAGCACTTGAAGCAGTCCAAGTTTTGATTCCAATGCTAACAACAACTTTGAATTCTTCTCTTATACTATGATTTTTGCTCTAGTACCATGTAGAAAATCCACATAGATTCAAACAGATATTTGTAATATGATAAAACAAAATACTTAACTCTACAAATTGCGGAAACCAATCATGATTGCATAATCACATGAACAATAAAAAGAAATAATTTCAATCACACAACACAAATATTTATCTAGGGAAAGAATCAGCTAAAAACCTCGCTATCTTTATATTGCATAAGTCAAATAACATGAGAACAATACAATGCTTCTCTCAGGCGCGAGATCTCTCTACATTATCTTAGTTTGTCTCACTGCTTCCTAGGCTGACTATGGCCAATAATTAGCCAATTTCGTAGTGCCTTCCAAGCTCCTACTTCCTTGCGTAGTCCAATGAGGAATTAGGCCTCTATTTAATGAGGAAATCCCCTAGTGATAATTTTGTAGTACATCAAGGCTCTTCCTATGACTCCATGCACCATCTGTACAATTGGATGATTAAAAAATTGATAGTACACTTCCCTTTAACTCCAATGATCCAAATTTATGCAGGAGTGCAACATAATACACATATAACCATAAATACAAAATGCAATGGAAATAACACTTCATTTCATTAATATCAAATAAATTAAATTTGTTTATAGACAGAATGGAAATAAACTAGCTAGGATGATGGTAGATTATCTCTGAGAAGAGATGTTGTGGCTACATGCCTCTTAAATGTGTTACAATGAGGCTTGAGGGCCTATTTTATATTGATAAACAATGGAAAACCCTAAAAATCCAAAAACCTAATCCTAGAAGATGAAGTGCCAAAACTATGGGCCTCGTTTGGGTAAATTGGTACATTAACTTCTCGGGGACGTACTTTGGCATACATCCTTCGTTTTACGCGCACCATACCTCGTTATAAATATCTATCCGAGGACTACAAATTTTGAGTGAGAAAAAAAGTCGTTTAGGGCCTTAAAACGGCTCCAGAAGTTCACGACCAGAAAAACTGCTAAAAATAGTAAATTGTGCTATAATTAAGGAAACTGAAAAAATAAAAGAAATAATGGTGGGGCCCCAAGTGGAATAGGTGGATGGACACCAATATCCACTTGGATCATTCCTCCCCCCTTAGGAATCAATGTTCCCCATTGCGTTGAGTTCCTCCATTAGATGAGGAAACTTTTGGTGAACCTGGTCCCAAGAGAACCACTTGCCTTGGTGCAGGAGTTGGCCAACTTTGACAACTCGATAAAGTTGGATCTTCTGTTGGCGAGTGTTCTTGATTTTCATGTCCATGATACAATATGTGGTGGCCTATTCCATGAATTCTGGGTTTAACTCTGTTGGTGTGAGTTTTTCTGCAATGTCAGAGGTGTCTAATAGAGGTGGGAAGTAGGGTTGAAGGTGGTCCACATTGAATACTGGGTATAGACCAAAGAATGGTGGAATACTGAGCTCAAATGAATTGTTCCCTACAACCTTGGTGATGGTGTATGTCCTATATCAAAGTAGGAAAATCTTGCGGTGGGGTCTAGTGAGGCGCTCCTTCTACAAATGTAGCCACACTTTGTCACCCACCTGGAAGTTGTGTGGCACCTGATGTTGATCATGTCATTGCTTGTACTTAGCATTGGCTCTATCCAATATGTCATGACCCTGTTGGTGGATGTGTTGAATGTACTCAATGAAGTTGTTCACTTTGTCAGCTTCAAACTGGACATGAGTCGAATCAGCCTGAGTAGCTGCAAATGACATGGCTACATCAATGGGACATAATGGTTGGAACCCGAGGCCCACTTGAAAGGGGATGTGGTCGGTTGAGCTGTGGAGAGCCCGATTATAAATATGTTGTAAATAGGGAAGACTCTCATCCCATGTGCGTGGATGCTTTGAATTGTACATGCGCAAAATGTGTACAATCATCCTGTTGACGACCTCTGTCTAGCCATCAGTTTGGGGATGGAAAGATGTGGACTTAGTGAGCTTGGTGTCCAACATTGACCAGAGGTTGGAACAAAATGTGTTGAGGAGCCTATTGTCCTTTTTTGAGATGATAGATTGTGGGATCCCAAAGTGCACCCATACTCATTCAAAGAAGCATTTAGCAGTGGCTTCTACTGTGATATTATTCTTGCAGGCCGACACAATGGCCATCTTCGAGAATTTGTCGACGAACATGAAAACACATTTGTTTCCATGCTTAGTAGAAGGAATACCCAACATGTAATCCATGGAGATGGACTCCCAAGGTCGACTAGGGGTACGTAGCAGAGTATAGAGGCCTTTCTTCTTGATGGTCGATTTGGCAATGGTGCAAGAAGTGCAGGATCTGATGTACTTCCCAACATCCTGTTGAAGTTTTGGCCAATAGAAATACTTATGCAGTACTATCATTGTTTTCTCAACCCTGAAATTCCCAACAACTCGACTGTAGTGTGCTTCCCAAATCATCTTGGCAAGCTCGCTTGAAGGAACACAAAGGTGTCTCAGGTGACATAGCAATGCATCCTGGAGGTAAAAATTTGGAACTTGCGTACCCTCCAAGAGTGTCTTGTATGTGTGACTAAATTCTAGATCTCCCTTGTAGAGAAGCGGCCAATCAGAAGTTTTTTGCCCACAAGAGTTGAGAAAGGTGGTTAGTGCCACGATCGGTGGTCGGCCGAGGCAGTTTTCAACACTATTGGTGCTGCCATTCTTGTACTTGATGTTCAAATGAAATTTTTGCAGATATGTGGACCACTTATGATGGCGATCATTCTGCAACTTCCCTTGTGTCTGTATGAACTGCATGGGTCAGTGGACTGTGTGGATGATTGTTTTCTTCCCCAAAATGTAATGCTTCCATTGTTGGCAAGCCTGCACAATGGAATACATTTCATTTTCATAAGTGGGATACTTGCAGACTGTGTCGGACAATGTCTCACTGTGATATGCCACTGGATGCCCCTATTGAGTAAGAATTTCAGAATTAGCATAGTCAAGAATTTCCCCAATAGCATAGTCAGAGACATCTATCTCGATCTCAAATGGTTGTTGCAAGTCTGGTAATGTGAGAATTGGGGCATACTAGAGGCGATGTTTCAATTCTATGAACGCCTACTGTTCAGATTGCAACCAAACGATTTTTTCTTTTGCTCCTCCCTTGGTGACTTGACTTAAGGGCCAAGTGATATGAGAGAATCCCAACATGAACCTGCGGTAGAGATTAGCAAGACCCAGAAAGTTGTGAAGCTCTATTAGAGTGGTTGGGGCCAGCCAATCCCGAATTACTTGTTGGTTGGATCCATATGCACCCCCGTTCATCAATAATGTATCCCAGATATTGAACCTGGGTCATGCCGAAAGTTCACTTCTCCAAATTGGCACACAACTTGTGTTGTTGCAGTGTTTGAAGGACTTGTCAGATGTGGTGGAGGTGCTATTCCCAAGTCTGGATGAAGATCAAGGTGTCATCAAGTACACTACTACAAACATGTTGGTGAATGGCCGCGAGATGTCACCCATCAGCCTCATGAAGGCTGCGGGAGCATTCGTTAACTCGAAAGGCATGAATAGCCATTAGAAAAGGCCCTCCTCGGCTTTGAAGGAATTCTTCCACATATTAGAGGTTCGATTGGTAGCTGGTGATACCCGGACTTCAAGTCGATCTTGTTGAATATTTCGCCCCCTTTGAGTAGATCCAGAAGGTCATTAATTCATGGGATTGGGTACCTATTCCAGACAGTGATCTTTTTCAGCGCCTAATAGTCAATACAGAGCCTCAAAATCCCATCCTTCTTCTGCACCAACATGATCGAGCTCCCACAGGGCGATGAGCTCGGCCGAATGTGACCTTTCTGCAACACCTCCTGAATTAGCCTCTTGATTTCATCGTTCTCCAGAACAGAGTGCCGATAGATCGGTCCATTAGGCAGCGACACGCCTATGGTCACATCGATGGGATGCTTGACCTGAGAATGCAGAGGCACCCCTGTGGGTGAGGTGAAGATGTCCGCATACTCCTCCACGACCTTGTCCATTTTTTGTTTTCATGTGTAGGAGCCCTATCTGGAGGTCGTGGCCATAGTCTTCTTCTTTCCCTATGGGCAAATCATCAGGAAAACAAAATTTCTAGTTTTGGAAATGAGCTTACTGCATTGTTTTTCAATAACCAAAGAGATAGCAACAGGAAGTGGTACCTCTAGTATCCTATAAAACTTATTTCCCAAAGTAACAATAACAATGCGAGGATGATACTCATACACAGCATGTTGCTTCCATAATTATGGTTGGTCTAATAATACATCACAAGCATCAAGAGGAGAAATGTCACATAATACCTCATTCGTGAAGGGCTTGATGTTCTAGGGAAGGCAGCACTGCTGGATGACATGGATATCTCGTCCTTGGTGAAGCCACCCAATGGTGTACGACTATGGGTGTGTTGTGGTTGGCAAGCCCAACCGCTTCACGACCTCTGCTAAAATGAGGTTCTTTTGGCTCGCACTTTCAATAATGAACTGTAGTGGGGAACCCTTTACCCACATATGGGAGTGGAAGAGACGCCCCTCCTCCTTTGTATCTTTTGGTTCCTCCTTCTGTATCTTTGCAATGGAAATAGTGGCATTGGGCTTCGCATCAATAATCTTCTTCCCTTTTTTATTCCCCTTGTCTCTTCTAATTTAGATTTAGAGCATGTATCTCATTCAGAAGCCATTAGGGGAATTTTGAGGTCTAAAATGGGCCTCCTAAGGAAATTATAAAATAATAGTGGAAATAATAAAATAATATTATATTACATCATCAAAGCTTAGAGGGAAGAAAGAAAAAAAATATTTTTTCAACTCGTATTTTCAATTTATCTCCCTATGGGTTTACACAAATTTTGAGTGGAAACACTCATTGGATGCAGAATTTGATTATTCATCCAAGGAGTACCCATGTTGCATAATTTTGATGGACCCTGCTACACTAAAAATGAGAAATACATGAAAAAAGTGATTGCAATCACGTTTTTTCATGTATTTCTCATTTTTCATGTAGCAGGGTTCATTGAAAGTATGAAACATGGGTACTAATTGGATGAGGAATGAAATTTTACATCCAATGAATACTCCGGCACGAAATTTGATTAAAACCTTAGGGAAATAAGTTAAAAATACGAGTTGAAAAAGTAGTTTTATTATTTTTTTATTTTTTTATCTTTTTACTTTTTTACTCCAAAAATGGTGAATCATACCCCATGGTTGACATCACCATCTTGAATCCTATTGGTTCTTATAAAGTTGATTTTTGTTGTGTACATTTTTCTTAGGAGGCCCATTTTACACCTCAAAATTCCCCTAATTCCTCATCGTGGCCACAAGTGATTGCTTGGCCTGACACTCACTTGTGTTGTTAGTGGAGCTCTTATGGAACTCACACCACTTTCATGTGTTCTTCTTCGGCTTCAAGGTGTTGTTATTTTCTTGCGGCTTCGGTAGGTTGTCTTGGGCCGCCATGCCTTGGCTTTGTCCTTTTTTCTTTGGTTTGAGGGCACCTTTCCCTTGCTTTTGATTCGCAAATCCAAAGTCTCGCTTCTTTTGTTTGAATTTCTACTCAATATTAGCAACATACCAGTATGTCCTACCAAGCGAGAAGATTTGGAGGAACTCCATTTCCTCCTGAATGTATATGTGAACACAAGTGTGGTTTTTTAGCACCAAATGTTTCTCTAAACATTTAATACCCAAATTTGTGCATAGGGTATGGAACATATTCGTCAGCGCATGCACATCTTGATCCCTTTGATGCCGCAACGTAGTCCATTGTATGTACTTGTCCTAAGAGCTCCCCACGGGATAATGTTGTTCCTTTACGGTGTGTCAGAAATAATTCCAAGTAGGCATAACCGGGAATAGAGAGGGTTCCCCCTCATCCTTTTTCTCGCAGTAGATTTCCCACCAGTCCTTGACATGGAGGGTAGCTTTAAGAAGTGCAAAAATAATCTTCTCCCAATTGGAAAAGTCATTAACCGAGAAATATAGTTCTAATAGATTCAACCATATATCTACGGCGTCTACATATATTTGGTCCTCAAATATGATAATGTCAAAGTTTACTTGTACCTTAAAAGCAGTTGTGCCACCAAAGTGGTTGTTGGATGCAAATGCACCATGGTGGGTAGTCGTTGAAGGATCTAGGAAAAGTTATCCATCATCGTGTTCCTTTGTTTTTTGAGGGCCTCCTCGAGAAATATTTTGATAGGATATCCTACTCCCTCATATTTATTTTCGTCCCCCATGAGCGACCGTCAGGGCTTGCGAGGCTGATCTTGCAAAGGTTCAACCAGATCGAGCCCTAACTCCTTATACCCCGACCTCGTTGGGGACATGAAAAGAAGGATTGAGAAAGAGCAGACCGTTCTGATACCACTGATCCAGATTTATGCAAGAAGGTAACATAATACACATATAACCATAATTACAAAAATGCAGCAGAAATAACACTTCATTTCATTAATATCAAAAATATGAAATTTGTTTACAGACAGAATGGAAATAAACTAGCTAGGGCGTTGGAAGCTTATCTCTTAGAAGAGATGTGGTGGCTACAGGCCTCTGAACTGTGTTACAATGATGCTTGAGGGTCTATTTATTATTTATAAACAATGGAAAACCATAAACATCCAAAAACCTAATCCTAGGAGATGAAGCGCCAAAACTATGGGCCTCGTTTGGGTAAATTGGTACATCAACTTCCCGAGGACATAACTTTGGCATACAATCTCTGTTTGACATGCACCATACCTCGTTAGAAATATCTATCTAAGGAATAAAACATTTTAGTGACAAACATTGCTCCACGACCCATGTTTCTCTCGATTTTCCTAAAAAAAACTTTGTTTAGGGCCTCGAAATGGCTCTGGAAGTTTAGGACCCGAAAAACTGCTAAAAATAGTAAACTATGCTATAAATAAGGAAGCTAAAAAACTAAAAGAAACAATGGTGGGGCTCCAAGTGGAATAGGTTGGTGGCCACCAATAGCCACCTAGATCATCCAACCTCAACTACCTCTTACTCAGAACTAACACGCATGAGTTATTTTTGAGTGAATTATAAGTTATTTGATCAATCACTACATGTGAAATAAATCTAATTAATTCACTTGACCTCTCACTAGTTCCCCCATCAGTTAGAACTATTTAAATTAATTTTAACTCAAATATATTAAGTTAATTAAGTATAACTCAAAATAAACTCAACGAGGGCTCCTAAAAAGTAAAAAACACGCTACATGCCTCTAGTTTCAACCTCAACTTGGATTAACTGAATTAAATAAGTCTTCCTGACTTAGTTAATTCATACAAGTTGTCATGTGATGTGGAATTACAATTTACTTCTAATTTATTTAAGGAAAAATTAAATTACAAGTCTCTTCTTGTTGCCATTTTCAATATTTCTTGTTGCAAATTTCAACACTAGCCATTGGAAGCCATCAAGGCCATAAAGTACTTTAGACACCTTTACTCCAAGAAAGAACAAGAGCCTCTTGATAATGTGTTCATTGGTATTTTTAAGGTATAATTTCAAACAAATCCCATATTGATAAGCACTACACAATATATACTGTGCTCTACAACATTTTATGTCCTATGTTTGTATTGCAGATATGTGGGAGATTTAATGAGGAGATTATTTTATTGAAGTATAATCTCTACTTAATTCAGTAAAGAGCTACATTAAATGGAAAAACCACCAAAACTGCAAAGTCACATGGAAGAAACTTTAATGTTTCCATAAATCAAGAGACCACGCGGGCTCTGGTACATAACATTGATAACATTGCCCTATTATTTTAGTATTTTTGTGTAACAGTGGTTCAAAAAGAATGTAATGGATATCCACAGGGTAATTTGGGATGGGAATATATGATGCAGCGTGACTATTGTTATGCACGAATCATTTATAGGTGGATTTCAATTGTAGATGAATTATTAAATTTATGTTATTCAATTACAATGTTAGAAATAGGAATAATGTGTTGTCTTTAAATTTGAATAAATAATTTCAAGAAGGAAAGTGTTGGTATTTGAAGATGGATGATTGGCTTTATGTTATTCAATTACAATGTTAGAAATAGGAATAATGTTTTGTCTTTAAAATTGAATGAATAATTGCAAGAATGAAAGTGTTGGTATTGGAGCCAGATGACAACAAGACCTGTAATCTAAGTGTATGTATGATGAGGTGGGGGAAGGTGGAGGAGGCCATTAGTATTCTGCAGGGGGTGTTGAACAACAACATGAATTCTACTGTCTATAATAATAACATTAGAGGAAAATAAAAATCGGTGGATCATGTGGAAGTGTTGTTGATGGAAATCCAAGAATCGAAGATAGACAAAAGGATTGGGGAAGAATTTCAATCAATGACATCATGTATTGAATATTTGGAGTGGGTTTGGTGTTGTGAAGATGGAGGAGGAGGATCACAAGTAGAATAAGAGTGGGATGCGACAATTGAGGTGGATCACAAATTAAATCGATCGAGAGGTTTAGGTTTTCAAGAAACGACTTATGCTCTAAAAGAAGAGGTGGAATTTTAATGTGGTGTAGATTAATAGATGGTGAAGTTGATGAGGATGTTTATACAGGATGTTACAACAATGGAATGGAAAATTCAAATATAAATTGTTTTAAAATTTGGAAAGGAAACTCCTTCGGTCTCTTCCATATTAACAAGGCTTCTTTAGGTATGGGTAACCTTATAAACCACATTTATTTTCCAATCTGATTGCAGTATATACACACTGTTAATTACAACACACAACATAATAGGAAAACCCCTCTCATACTTCAAAGAACTTCATTAAAATCACTTAGGGGAATACCAATGACAACATGGCATTATCAATTTTATGTATGTTGGAATCAAATTCAATCTCATGTTGACATGTATCTTGTACCGTTTCTAAACTATGAAGACAAAATTTTCTCTTTGTCTTTTTTTTAAGGCAATGTTCCAAAGCAAAAAATTATGCTGATCATTTTCAGATTGTGTTGTGGTTATTGATAATGCCTCAAGGAAGAAAAATGAAGTAACTATTTAACACATATCGATCAATTAATTAGTTTTAAGGCGTATACTAAGTATGTTATTATAATGTGAAAATGTTCAAAATATTTTATTTTATAATTCTATTGAAAATATGATGTGAAAATACATTCTTACAACAATTTTAAGGTATTTGTTACCTATAATAAAAAAATTAGATAAAATTGAATATCCACGTACTGAATGTGTATTCTACTTCAACTTTTTTTTGAATGACATCAAAATTAAAAAAAAAAAAGTTCACTGATATCATTTATAAGATCCACATCCACAACGTGCACATAGATTTCCAAGCTTAGTTGGAGAAGTGGGGTCATTACCCACATACCAGTCATTCATAAAAGGGATTAAAATCAATTTACCCTAAGTGCCATTGGGTGATTAGAAAGTATAATATCTAATCATATAAAAAGGAAAAGTGTAGGAGTATACATCCTCTCAAATTTTCAACTCATTTACTGAATGGAACGATTCATGAAACAATTGCAAATTTGACCCATATGGATACCTTGTCCTTGTGGGAGAACAAACTCATGGGGGTTTATCCCTGCACAACTAGGAATGCCTCTTCATTTGCACTACATAGATCTTTCGACTAACATGCTTTCTAGGCGGCTGTCGCAGAATTTGGGTACACATTTTGATCTTTGGTTGATCCATGTCACAAATAATGATTTCAATGGCCATCTACCTAGAGACCTATGCAGGAGTAGAATTCTTTATGAATTTGTTATATTTTCAAACAATTTTAATGGTACCTTGCATATTTTAATGGAACCTTTCATCCCTTACTCTTGTAGCAGTCTGCATTATGAACAAGTCTATAAAATCCAGTTAAGTTGTCAAGTTACTTTGCCATTATGGAGCTCTCAAAATATTATAGAATTGAAGATCTATAATAATATGTTTGAAGGCCAGATTCCCATAGATATTGGTGTAGCAAAGGAGTTGAGATGTTTGGAGATTTCCAACGATCGGTTCAATGGAATAATTCCTTCAAAAATCAAATATCTGAGTAACCTAGTCAACTTCAGTGTAAGAAATAACAAATTATTCGAGCCTCTTCTTGATGAACTTGTAAGCTTGAGTTCAATTAATATCCTCCAACTTCATCAAAATTCCTTGTTCGGGGAAATTGAAAATAGGATAATTTTATTACCACATATCTCTTAGCTCAATCTTGTTAACAACCAGTTAACAGGGAAAATATCTCCAAGGGTAGCCTCTATGTCAAATTTAAGCAATCTGGTCCCCTCAAACAATTACTTTCAAGGGAAATTCCTTCACAATTGGGGAATTTAAGGTTAGCCATTTTCACGTATATGAAAACCAGTTGGATGGATCCATTCCAGCGACTCTCAATTATTTGGATTTCAATGATAGTTTCCTTGGCAACCCCAACCTCTAGATCTATCTTTTAGGGTTACATCACGTTCTTCTCATAAAGGAGAAACATTATTACATCATTTTTTTCTCGTAATCCTTATATCAATATTGTTGTTCATGTCGACAATTATATTTCTTGTGTTTGATTTGTATTGGATGTCTGAAGATAAACATTGGCATACTGAGGATGGATTAAGAACATATAGTGAGAATGGATTCAAAGGACATATCCATATGGATATGCATGGATCTAGATGTTCACTTATATCTTCATGAGCTAGGGATGGAGTTATGCTTCGAGGCATTGGAGGTAAATTGTGACCACTGAAGAAGCCTAATTCCTCTTTAAGATGGCAACATGCAAGTTCCAACCACCCATCTCAATCACGGGCACCCATTCCTAAGTGTTCACTAAAGGAGGGATCTGAGTGGTACAAATTGACACTATGATTCTGCAACTTGTCTACTTTTCAGTTGAAGAGGGAAAATTCACACATATGTATGCATTCAAGATCAATTATGGAGATATTATTTTTCTGTGTAAATTCCATACTTGAAATGGTGAAATAAAGTGAACAAGAATGGCATGTGAAACTTCCATGCAACTGGTATATCCTTGTGTCGATTATTTCTTCATTTTTTTAAACTATTTGGTGGGCTCTATTAGTGGTGAGATGATTCATTCCTTCGGTGTGCCTTTGCATGTTTAGGGGAAGTTGCTAGTATTACACATAATTAGAATTCATTCACATTTTTTACAAAATATTATTTAATTTAGATATGACTAAGTTATATTAACCTTCTAAATCGAAAATCGTAATTAGTAATAAAAACTAACGATTCCAAGCCACGAGGAAATTTTAAAGTATTGACGTGATTTTGTGACTGGAACAATGATTCATTACTGAAATTGAAAATAGTTAATTCCTCATAGTTAATATTATATTTAAATAGTTATTTCTTCATGGTTGGTCTTATATTTAATTATATTTTATTATTATAAAATAGTTAATATTATATATGGTTGTATTATTATTATTATTATCCAATTTTAAACTCACGGCCAACCCAGACACCAAATTGGTGTATGAGACCCCCTTGTTTGTGGGATAAGGGACCCACCTTCACGAAACGATTTGACTGCTAAGTCTACGAATGTGTACATACTCTAACCCCCTCTATTTTTGAGCTTGTGACCTCTTAGGAGAAAACACATGCTCTTCACCATTAGGCCCACTCAAGCTATATATTTAATTATAAATTGATTCAATTTTTTTACAAAATATTATTTAATTTATAAACGACTAAGTTATATTAACTTCCTAAATTGAAAATAGTTTTTAGTCATAAAAACTTATTAAACTTCTAAATTGTAAATAGTAATTAGTTGTAACTCGGAACTTTAAAGTATCGATGTGATTTTCTAAGTGACGGAAATAACCATTTCTTACTTCAAATTTCTTTACAAACAAAATTTACAGTCTAATCATATCATTTACACAATAAATTCAAATCTATAGCAACATAGCATAAGTGAATGGGGTGGCCAGAGGGAGAGGGATTCTCACTAATCCCGATGGAAACATCGAAGACAGATATGCATGGAGCCTGGGAAGGAAAACAAACAATCAAGCAGAGGCCTATGAATTACTCCTAGGACTATCTCTTGCAAATAATAAGGGCATCAAGGAGCCACAAATCCTAGGGGACTCTATAGTGATAATAAAACACATGAAGAACAACACTCCTGCCCAGAATATGATTCTAAATCAAGTCATTAAACGAGCCCAATGAATTATTCTTCTCTTTGACAAGGTAAAATTCTACCACATTCTAAGAGGAAACAACCAGGAGGCATAGAAGCAAGCCAACATGGATTGTAGGATGAAGGAAGAAAGTAATGTTGTGAATGGCATTGAAGGCACACTATATATCCCATAATCATGCCTAGAGCCCCTAAACATGAGACTTCTTTCAACCAATCTAGCTTAAATATGAAAAATGGTTTATATAATTTGTGTGTGGTGGGGTGTCTAAAATTCTCTTACCCGCTACACTCCTCTCCTTCATTTCCCTTTAGCCTTCCCTCCTCCTTATGTTTTCTCACCCCCCCCTCCTCATTCGATTGGACCGCCACTCTCTCCCCTTACCCCTCCTTTCATCCCCTCCCTGCTACCCGACCCCCTTCCCCACTCCCCTTCCCGTGGCCCCTCCCATCACCCCTCCCCGTCATACCCCTCCCTTTCCTGATGCGTTTCCACATCAAGGTCGACCTCATGCTTCTCAATTAATCCTATGTCAGATCGAACTTGATTCCCCTTGGAATTCCATAGAGACTTGTGGCATGGTGAAGTCTGGGTTTATGTTGCAGTGTGACGACCTTCAATCTGGTCATCCTACACCTGGTACTTGGATGTCCTTCAATGTGGATTCTCGGCTCCCTTGTACTTGTTGCAAATGCAGTCATCAGTGTTTTAGATTTCGCCCCATGATTTGGTGGGATCATGGGTGTTGCATTTACTCCCAAGCTTCAAATTTTGTAGGTTGAGCATGGGAAGAACCTGGTGGTGGGATTAAGGGATGAGGAGAAGATCAAGGAAATTATGGAGATTCGTCGAGAATTAAGCATGGTTGGTACAATGACAAAGGTTTTCATAAGAGTTTGTACTTGGGTTGGCTATTTAGAGGTTATTCATAAGATCTACAATATGAAGTTTTAGTGTGTCACGACTAAGGTGACCTCTTCGTTTCTCTAGAGGTCGTGGCCGAAGTTCGAGCATTGTTTGGGATTCTCTTATCAGCGTGGCTCGGTGGTTTATGCTTTTATGCAGAGAGTGTTGTGGGTTTTCAACGTGGGCTCGTAAGAGGGGAATTAGCATTGGTCTGTTTGTTTGGACCTTCATTGTGAGTGAGATTCTAAGTCCCCTAGAAGAGTGTGGCTTGGGTTTCTTGGTGACTGTCATCATGAGCGGATAGGGAAGTTCGGTGGTGAAAAGTGTTGCGTCAGGCTCCTGAGGTCTCCGCAAACCCAAGTCTAGGGGATCGAGGGTGAGTTGGGCGAGTGATGGTGGTAATTCCAAAAACATATGTGAAACTTTTGCACATGAACACAAGAAATTCAGAGATGGAATTTCAATACTGCAAATTTTTATTCATCGGCAACACAAATATGCTATCAACATGGAAGAAACGCAGTTGAAGAAGATAGAACACATTCAGAGATTTGAGGACGAGCTGTATGCTCAGAGGCAGGAGATCGAGATGTTGAAAATCAAGTTGGCGGAAAGTAGCCTGAAGGTGGAAGAGGAGTAGAAGAATCTAGACCTTAACAACCTGACCTTGATGGAAGAAATTTCGTCACTTTAGATATTCTAAATTTAATTTGATGGAAAATCATACATCTAAATATCTATTATTATAGTTCTACAAAGTATTTAGCTATAAGTTGTTAGTTAATTATTTTTCTTTCGGAATGGCTGCAAAAAAACACTCCGAAAAGGGACAGTCTCAACATAAAAACTACAGCCATGAATAGACCCAAACTTCTGATGTAATATCCCAGATTTTTCACGCGAGCGAGCGCGTTATATATATATATATATATATATATATATATATATATATATATATATCCTATTCTTTATGGTTAAAAGAAACATAACGTAAGTGAGATTAAACTAATTACATGCCTTTTTCAAGGTTTTAACAAATGTTAAAATCATAGATTAGATAAATACCTTAAAGTGCTTTACGAACAAAATTTGCAATCTAAGCCAATCATTTACAAACTAGTTCAAAATCTTAATATGGTAAGAGAACTAAGAATAAACACATTTCAATACCTTTGAAAAGTGAAATTAAACTCATTGCAATACCTTTTTTTAAAGTTATAGTAAAGTGATATAGATAAATTCTCTTAACAAACGCTAAAAATCTAAAGTAGAAAACTAGAATTGATAAATACTCATTGAAATACCTTTTTTAAAAGTTATAGTAAAGTGATATAGGGAAATTCTCTTAACAAACGTTAAAATTCTAAATTACATATAGAATAGATAAATACCTTAAGGTTCTTTACAAACAGAATTTGTAGTCTAACCATATCATTACAAATTAAATTCAAAACCTTAATAATGCTAGCATATCATTTACAAGTTAAGTTCAACAACTATAAACAAATTGAGATTACACTCATTTCAATACTTTTTTTTTTAATTGTCTACTAGAGTGACGTGGAGAGATTATTTTCACAAATGTTAAAACCGTAAATTAAGTGAACGCCTTAATGAACATTGATTGTCCGTCTATAGTTCTAATTCACTAATTTGTGATATTTCAAAATCATCAATCCAACCATATTTCAAAATAGCCCCATGTGAAACATAAAACTGGACACCCAGTAGAAATCATTGCATTCATCAACAACTTTTGTACAAGTAATTGAAGCAGCAACAAAATTTATATCATGTCTCACACATACATGTGTAACAACTAGATCAATAATATATTACATGTGTAACAACTGAGAAATAATTATTTAAAAATATATATATATATATATATATATATATATATATATATATATATATATATATATATATATATATATATATATATATATACAATTTTCTAATACAAAACACAATGTTGAATCCAGTATTATCTTAATCAATCCAAAATTGTGCAACCTAGAAGATTTATTTACCTCGAGGAGTTCCATGCCCATGTGTTTGAGGTCATGATGCACTTGCTTCAAATTTGAGGTCGCGGTGGACTGGCTTCAAATATGGGATGTTTTAGTGGTGGCATTGCATCCGTTAATATTATATGATTCTAGGATCTAAGACATATTGTGAAGATGATCTTTTTGTTGTATCATGTGGCAATATTATGTTATGTGCGGTTGGAAAATAAAAATAAAAATAAAAAATGGAAAATATAGCTTTGCATTGATTTAAGGGCATTATACAAAAGTTGTCGACCTTGTTAAAATCAACCTGCTGAAAAGCTTATTCCAATGTATGAACATGTAACATATATTATCTTATAACAGTATAATATGCTAAAACAAATCAATGATTGTTATAGTGTGCAATGGATAATACTCACGGTGAATAATATTCATTTTGAACTTATACTAATGTATGAAAATGCATCATACATTCTTTGATAGTAGTCTCATGCACTAAGTTAATTTGACTTAGTGCATAGTGGCGATAATATTCGTCATAGTGAAGATAAAAATAGCCATGCACCGTACACCCTCTTATAATAATATCATGCACGATGTTAATAATAATTGGCTTAATGTATGGTGAATAATACTCTCCTTAATGAATGGTGAGTAATACTCTCCTCCATGGTGAATAATACTCTCCTTAATCAGGACACACCACATCATACCATCAAAGCGAATATTATCTACCACCACATCATACCATCAAAGTGAATATTATCTACTATGCACTCTATATTATCTACCACCACATCATACCATCAAAGTGACTATTATCTACTATGCACTCAACCAATTATTGGTTTAATGCATGTCCAAGATGTATAATGCATGTCCAATATTTTTAACATAATATTATCTACTATGCACTCAACCTGTCATTGGTTTAATGCATGTCCAATCTTTATATAAGACTCTATAGGCTCCACCTCCGCTAATTTCAAATAAAACCTACTATAAGCTCTAAGCTCTCCTATAATGTTAAATCAAAACTACAATATGCTCCATAATGTTAAATGAAACCTACACTATGCTCCAACTCTAATGATTGGATTGCATTGTCCATTGTTTTTTTTTCTTAAAACATATAATACAAGTGTCATACAATAAAGGGAGAGAATCATCCATGACCAATCCTAAATGGCACAAGAACCCTAGATGGCACGATAACCAGCCAATTCATTCTACAACTTAGTGTATCTTACTTTGAATATGAAAATCTTAATAATTTAGAGTTACAATGCATCATACATCATCTATAATAATATCATAGACTAAATTAGTATTCCAAATGACTATGCACCCTAAGTCATAAGTTATCTAATAATTACACCGATAGATGCTCCCTTTTAAAATTATTCATGGCTAATTTGTCTACCCTTTTTCCTTGCTCCGTCTTATATGTTTGACACTTTCAACCATGGATTTGAAATGTGTGAATCGTCTTATATGTTTGAAATTTTCAACCATGGATTTGATTTGAAATATGTGAATTGACACTTTCAACCATGGATCTGAGATGTGTGAATTGACACATTCAACCATTGATCTGAAATGTGTGGTTTCACTGTCGATTTTGCAACTCGTTTTTACACACTATCGGGCATCATAAGGATTCAACCGTGAACAATTTTAAAAAAGAACGCCTAACGGCGTAATTATTAAATGACTTATGACATGTAATTATTGAATGAGTAATAATAACCAATAATAAATTGACATATGAATAATAATTGACTTATATAATAAATAATAAATAATAATGACCAATAATAAATTGACATATGACATAGTACATGATGAATATGAATAATAATTGATGAATAATAATAATTGAATTACTACATAATAGATTAATAATACATAATGATGACCAATAGATTAATAACAAATAATAATGACCAATAATGGATTTGATGAATAATGACCAATTTATTTTGTAAGTAGATATTGTAAATATTGATTAATACCCTTTTGTATATTACTTAACAGATTAATAATAAATAATAATGGCCAATATTGGATTTGATGAATAATGACCAATTGCTTTTTTGTAAGTAGATATTGTAAATATTGATTAATACCCTTTTGTATATTACTCAAAAATTTTCCAATTGCCTTTGCATTCACTTTAGGTAGGTATGTAGAATATTAATTATACTACATGATGAATAATGGCCAATTGATTTTGTAAGTAGATATTGTAAATATTGATTAATATTTTTTGTATATTACTTAACATTTTGTGAATTTCCTTTGCATTCACTTTAGGTAGGTATGTAGAATATTAGAATATTAATTACTTTAGGTAGGTATGTAGAATATTAATTAATAATATAACTATGTATTAATTAACATTTTTTCAACCACCTCTACCAATATTAATTATCATTTTTCCTAACTACCATTACTTGGTTTTTCCTAACTACCTTAACCTGATTAGTGGAGTTTACTGCTATACTGCTTCACCTGATGAGTGGAGCTTATCTGCTTCATTTGGGTAGATATTGTGTGTATTAATTAAAAAATTTCCTAACTACCTTTACCTGATCACTGGAGTTTACTGCAAGACCGCTTTGCCTCAATCATTGGAGTTCAGTGCTGGACTACTTTTCTTGACATTAGTGCCTACACCACTTTCTTCGACTACACAATGTTACCTTATTTACCACAATTTCTATTCCTTCCTCACCGACCACCGTACTGCCTTCTATAGCCGCAATTCCTGAGCCTTCCTCACTAACCACAATTCCTAGACCTTCTCAACTACCACCGCATCAATTACTCCACCACTTTATTAAACTTGTATTACTCCACCACCTTCATCAACTACAGTTCATAATACTCGTATTGCTCCACCACCTTAATCAACTTCAATTCATAATACTTGTAGCATTGCTACGCCTTCAAGGCTTACTAGGTCTGAATCCAGGGCAAGGTACGAAAAAGTACGATGGAACGTAAGGGATTAGATGTCTTCAATTATTAATCTGAAAATTCTATAAACTGTGAACCAAACTACAACATCAAAGAAGATGTTAAGCTCCTCCTTATAGGTGTTGTAGATCAAGAAGTTGCATATGAATTGGAGCAAGAACGTCTTTCCAACACCCACCATGTCATATGCACCAATGACCCCAGTGGGCCATGTCAATGAGATTCAGTGAGCCATGCCTGCGGCGGATACTAAGCAGATCAAATCGCCAACCCTATGATGTTGTCAATGAGATTCAGTGAGCCATGCCTACATCGGATATTAAGCAGATAAAATATCCGACCCTATAATGTTGGATTGTAGCACAAGTTGAAGAAGCAGGTATGATTATGGTGCTATAGGGGACACAATATACTGAATTTCGACATCTATCTGAAAAACCATTTCCAATTAGGTGCTTGAATTTTCCAAACCCATGTGCCATTTTTTCATTTTGAATGTCTTCCTATGTTACCTCAAGGATATATTGGGAAAGGACTAAACAAAGGATCATTTCCCATGTGTTTAATTTGCATAAACATCATATATTGGGTAAAGACTAAACAAAGGAGCATTTCCCATGTTTTTAATTTGCATAAACATCATTCCACTTTTGGCTGGTCCGATTAGAAGCAAAGGGCACATGGAGATGTAATTGACTCAGTCATCCTACGGCATATATACTTGGTCGATAATGGTTGGTATCAATGAGTCTAACCTCCAAACCTTTTCCATTGGGATCAAGCCATGAGATCAAATAATGGAGCAATCCCATAATTTCAGAAAATATCATCCGATTCTAAAGGAAATGGTTATGACAAATCCTTGTAGACTATGCTTTCAGAGAATATTCGTGCCCTTCCAAGCTATAATTTCCATGGTAAGTAGTAGAGACAGAACGAGTGGGAATTGAGAGAAAGAGAATGGGAATTACTAGAATGAAGCATAGATTTTTGAAACCATTGTAGGGAATTTCTTGTTCCACGAACACGAGTAGCAAATAAGGTTCGAAGCCAGAGCTTGGGATAGAGGAAAATATAGATCCATATCCATCCTTTCTGATGCCATAGCCTCTTCCAGTTTCCTATCCTCAATTTGCTAAGGAGAAGGCTTCACCTTGCTTTTTCCAATTTCCTATATTTGGAAATGTGCTTCACCTGGTTGTCTCTATTATTCACACCTAGTGGAAGCCAATGAAGGGCTCAGGTACCTAAATAATAGCTGGAAACCTAATCAACTGGATACTAAAACATTCCCCACTCGGCTAGGAAGCTTCACAAGTATCTTCCCACCACCATGTTTTCCATGCATGCGATGAGAGTAAAATCAAGCTCGAATTATGTAGTTAGAGCTTCACGTGTTGCTGCAACTACAGGCTCCTTATTTCTTGCGTTCTTCTGTGGACATTTTTTGGCATAGTTCCCGAACTCGTGACAGTGAAAACACTTGATTTTTGACAAGTCTTTCTTCTTACCCTGTTCCACTTGGGACTTCTTTCCATTGGATTTCTTTCCTTTACTGAATAATGCAAATTCCTCTTCTTTGGAAGAGGTCTCATCTCTAGTGTTTCTCCTAATCGCTTCCTACACCAAGTCAAACCACAATCTCTCCCACTCTGGTAGCTTCTCCCTCCCATTTACTGAATCCTTGTAGTTGTGCAAGCTCTTGGAAAGGCATATAATTTCTAGGCTCACCAGATCACCCTCTGCAATGGTAACACCAACACTTCAAAGCTCATCCTGACACTAAGTGAACTTGGTCAAGTACTTTGGTATTGTGTCACCCTCCTCCATCTTGATTTTTCTGAGCTTGTCCTTCAACACCAGCTTCCTTTTGTGGTTTTTGTTCTGAAACAAATTTTTTAAGGCTTTCCACATAGCATATGGAGTTTTTTTTCCATGAAGGTTCGATAAAATATGATCACGAACTCTTTCTAACAGAATCATTATCGCCTTTGCTACATTCTTCTTCGATGCATCCAGATTTTGAGCATCTATTGTTGCGGGGCTAGGAATATCATTGTTTATGAACTCCTTCAGGCCATTATCTTCCAACACTGTTTCCATCTTGTCCTTGAAAGAAATATAATTTGAACTACTACCCTCAATGGGATATTCGAGTCTCAATGCATAGAAAGACATCTTGCTAGCTTTGAAAAATGATACTACAAATTCAATTCGCATGTAAGGACAAATCTGAATTCTTCTCTTCTATTGTTATTTATGCTCTGGTACCATGTAGAAAATCCACATAGATTCAAACATATATTTGAAATATGATAAAACAAAATACTTGAATCTACTCTACAAATTGCAAAAACCAATAAAAATCGCATAATCACATGAACAAGAAAGAGAAGGAATTTCAATCACGCAACACAAAGATTTATCTGTGGAAAGACTCAGCTAAAACCCCCGCTATCTATATATTTAATAAGTCAAATAATATGAGAACAATGCAATGCTTCTCTCAGGTGTGAGATATCTCTACACTACCTTAGTCTGTCTCACTACTTCCTAGGCTAACTCTGGCCAATACTTAGCCAATTTCCTAGATTTCCAAGCTCCTGCTTCCTTGTGTAGTTCAATGAGGAATTAGGCCCCAATTTAATGAGGAAATTCCCTAAAAATAATTGTGCAGTTCATCAAGGCTCTTCCTATGACTCCATGCACCATCTGTACAATTGGATGACTATACAATTGATAGTACACTTCCCTTTAACTCCAATCTCAACCATCTCTTCCTTAGAACTAACATGCATGAGTTTTTTTGAGTGACTTATCAGTTGTTTGATTGATCACTGCATGTGAATTAAATCTAATTTAGTTCAATTTACCTATCACTAGTTCCCCCATGAGTTAGAACTAGTTAAATTAATTTTAACTCAAATAAATTAAGTTAATTAATTAGAACTCTAAACAAATTCAATGAGGGCTCCTAAAAAGTAAGAGACACAATACATGCCTCTAGTTTCAACCTCAACTCGGATTAACTAAACTAACTAAGTCTTCCTGGCTTAGTTAAATCATACAAGTTTTCATGTGATGTGGAATTACAATTTACTTCTAATTTAATTAAGGAAAATTTAAATTAAAAGTATCTTCTTGTTGCCATTTTCAATATTTCTTGTTGAAAATTTCAACAGTAGCCATAGGAAGCCATTGAGGCCATAAATTCATTTATACACCTTTACTCCAAGTAAGCACAAGAACATCTTGATAATGTGTGCATTGATCTTTTTAAGGTAAAATTTCAAGCAAATCCCATATTGATAAGCACTACACAATATATACTCTGTTTTGCAACATTTTATGTCCTATGTCTGTATTGCAAAAATGTGGGAGATTTAAGGAGGAGATTATTCTATCGAAGCATAATCTCTGCTTAATTCAGCAAAGAGCTACATTAAATGGAAAAACCACAAAATTTCATGGTCACATGGAAGAAAGTTTAAGGTTTCCATAAAGGAAGAGACCACACGGGTTCTGGTACATAGCATTGATAGCCTTGCCCCTGTCATTTTAGTATTTTTGTGTGACAGTGGTTGAAAGAGAATGTAATGGATATCCACATGGTAATTTGGGATGGGCGTATATGATGAAATATGACTATTGTTCTACAGGAATCATTTATAGGTGGATTTCAATTGAAGATGAATGATTGGATTTATGTTATTCAATTACATTGTTAGAAATAGGAAAATATGTTGTCTTGAAATTTGAATGAATAATTACAAGAAGGAAAGTGTTGGTATTGGAGCCAGATGAAAACAAGACCTGTAATCTAAGTGTTTGTCTGATGAGGCAAGGGAAGGTGGAGGAGGCCATGGGTCTTCTGCAGGGGGTGTTGAACAACAACAAGAATTATATTGACTATAATAATAATAACAATAGATGAAAATTGAGATTTTTGGATCGTGTGGAAGTGTTGTTGAAGAAAATCCGAGAATCGAAGATAGTAAAATGGATTGGGGAAGAATGTCAACCAATGACATCATGCATTAAATATTTGGAGTGGGTTTGGTGTTGTGAATATCGAGGAGGAGGATCACAAGTAGAATAAGAGTGGGATTCGACATTTGAGGTGGATCACAAATGAAATTGATTGAGAGGTTTCCAAGAAATGACTTCTGCTCTCAAAGAAGAGGCAACATTTTAATGTGATGCAGATTAATAGATGGTGAACCTGATCTGGATGTTTATACATGATGTTACAAGGATGGAATAGAAAATTCAAATACAAATTTTTCAAAGGTTGGAAAGGAAAATCCTTTGTTCTCTTCCAGATTAACAAGGTTTCGTTGGGTACAGGTAACTCCTTGTAAACCACATTTATTTTCCAATCCGACTGCAGTATATACACATTGTTAATTTACAACACACGACATAATAGAAAAACCCCTCTCATAATTCAAAGCACTCCATTCAAAGCACTTCGAGGAATACCAATGACAACATGGAATTATCAATTTTATGTATGTTGGAATCAAAATGAATCTCATGTTGGCATGTATCTTGTACTGTTTCTGAACTATGAAGAGGATATTTTCTCATTGTTTTTTCTTAAGGCAATGTTCCAAAGAAAAAAATTATGTCATCGTTTTCAGATTGTGTTTTGGTTATTGCTAATGCCTCAGGGAGGAAAAATGAAGTAAATATTTAAGACACATTGATCAATTAATTAGTTTTAAGGCATATATAAAGTATGCTATTATAATGTGAAAATGTTCAAAATACTTTATTTTATAATTCTATTGAAAATATGATGAGAAAATACATTTTTACAACAATTTTAAGGTATTTTTTACCTATAATAAAAAATTTAGATAAAACTGAATATCCACGTACTGAATGTGTAATCTACTTCAATTTTTTTTGAATGACATCCAAATTAAAAAAAGTTCATTGATATCATTTTTGATTCATTGATATCAGTTATAAGATCCACATCCACAACATGCACATAGATTTCCAAGCTTAGTTGGAGAAGTGGAGTGATTACCCACATACTAGTCATTCGTAAAAGGGATTAAAATCAATTTTCCCTATGCGCGATTGGGTGATTAGAAAGCTTGAATTCTAATCATATAAAAAGGAAATGTTGAGGAGTATACATCCTCTCAGCTTTTCAACTCATTTACAGAATGGAACGATTCCTGAAACAATTGCAAATTTGACCCATCTGGATACCTTGTCCTTGTGTGAGAACAACCTCACGGGGTTTGTCCCTACACAACTAGGAATGCCTCTTCATTTTTAATACTTATATCTTTCGACTAATAGGCTTTCTAGGTGGTTTTCGCAGAATTTGGGTACACATTTCGACCTTTGGCTTATCTATGTTGCAAATAATGATTTCAATGGCCCTCTACCTAGAGACCTATGCAAGGGTAGAATTATTTATGCATTTGTTATATTTTCAAACAATTTTAATGGGACCTTTCATCCCTTACACTCTTGTAGGAGTCTTCAGTATGAAGAAGTCTATAAAATATAGCTAAGTGGTCAAGTTCCTTCGACATTATGGAGCTCTCAAAATATTACAGAATTGGAGATCTATAATAATATGTTTGAAGGCCAGATTCCCATAGAGATTGGTGGAAAAAAGGAGTTGATATGTTTGTGGATCTCCAAAAATCAGTTCAGTGGAATCATTCCTTCAAAAATAAAATAGTTTTGTAACCTTTTCAACTTTTTTGCAAGCAAGAACAAATTATTCGAGCCTCTTCTTGATGCACTTGCAAGATTGAGTTCAATTAATATCCTCCAACTTCATTAAAAGTATTTGTTAGGGGAAATTGCAAATAGGATAATTTTATTACCACATCTCTCTCAGATCAATCTTGTTAACAATGAATTAACAGGTAAAATCTCTCCAAGGGTAGCCTCTATGTCAAATTTAAGCATTTTGGTCTCGTCAAACAACACTTTCAAATGAAATCCCTTCTCAATTGAAGGAATTAAGGTTAGTCATTTTCAACGTATCCGAAAACTAGTTGGATGGCTCCATTCCAGTAACTCTTAATTATTTGGATTTCAATGATAGTTTCCTTGGTAACCCCAACCTCTAGATATATCTTTTAGGGTTACATCATGTTCTTATCATAAAGGAGAATCATTATTACATCATTGTTTGCTCGTAATCCTTATATAAATATTGTTTTTCATGTGGAAAATTATATTTATTTTGTGTTTGATTTGTATTTAATGTCTGAACATAAACATTGGCATAGTGAGGATGCATTAAGAAAATATAGTGAGAATGGCTTCAAAGAACATATCAATATGGATATGCATGGATCTAGATGTTCACTTAGATCTACATGATCTAGGGATGGAGTTATGCTTCGAGGCATTGGAGGTAAACTGTGACCATTGAAGAATCCTAATTCCTCTTTAATATGGCAACATGCAAGTTCCAACCACCCATCTCAATCACGGGCCACCTATTCCCAAGTGTTCACTAAAGGAGGGATCTACAGGGAGTAGTACAGAGTGGTACAAATTGACACTAGGATTCTAATTTTCAGTTGAAGTGGAAAAATGTGTGCACACACACACACACAAATATATATATATATATATATATATATATATATATATATATATATATATTCAAGATTGATTACAGAGATCTTATTTTTCTGTATAAATTCTATGCTTGAAATGGTGAAATATAGTGAACAAGAATGGTGCGTGAAACTTCCATGCAACTGGTATATCCTTGTGTAGATTATTTCTTAATTTATTTAAACTATTTGGTAGGCTCTATTAGTGGTGAGATGATTCATTCCTTCGATGTGCCTTTGCACCTTTAGGGGCAGTTGCTAGTATTAAATATAATTATAATTCATTCACATTTTTTACAAAATATTATTTAATTTAGATATGACTAAGTTATATTAACCTTCCAAATTGAAAATCGTAATTACTAATAAAAACTAATAATTCCAAGCCACGGGTAAATTTTAAACTATCGACGTGATTTTACGACTAAGTTATATTAACCTTCCAAATTGAAAATCGTAATTAGTAATAAAAACTAATAATTCCAAGCCACGGGTAAATTTTAAACTATCGACGTGATTTTGTGACTGGAACAATGATTTCTTATGGAAATTGAAAATAGTTAATTCCTCATAGTTAATATTATATTTAAATAGTTATTTCTTCATGGTGGGTCTTCTATTTAATTAAATTTTAGTATATTATAGTTAATATTATATATGTTTCTATTATTATTATTATCCATTGACACCAAATTGGTGTATGAGACCCCATTGTTTGTGGAACAAGGGACCCACCTTCACACAATGATTTGACTGTTAAGTCTACAAAGGTATACATACTCTAACCCCCTATGTTTTTGAGCATGTGACCTCTTAGGAGAAAACACATGCTCTTAACCACTAGGCCCACTCAAGTTTTATATTTAATTGAAAATTGATTCACTTTTTTTCCAAAATATTATTCAATTTATATACGACTAAGTTATATTAACTTCCTAAATTGAAAATAGTTTTTATTCATACAAAATTATTAAACTTTTAAATTTAAAACAGTAATTAGTCGTAAAAAAAAATTATGGTACCAAGCCAATCAGAACTTTTAAGTATCGATGTGATTTTGTAAGTGACAAAAATAACCATTTCTTACTTTAGAGTTCTTTAAAAACAAAATTTTCAATATAAGAATATCATTTAAAAATTAAATTCAAAAGCTATAACAACATAGTGTAAGTGAAAGGAGTGGTAGGAGGGTGAGGGATTCTCACTAATCCCAATGGAAACATCGAAGACAGATATGCATGGAGCCTGGGAAGGAAAACAAACAATCAAGAAGAGGTTTGCGACTTACTTCTAGGACTGTCTCTTGCAAATAATAAGGGCATAAAGGAGCCACAAATCCTAGGGGACTCTATAGTGATAATAAAACACATGAGGAACAACACTCCTTCCCAGAATATGATTCTAAATCAAGTCATTAAGTGATCCCAAGGAATTATTCCTCTCTTTGAGAGGGTAACATTCTACCACATTCTAAGAGGAAACAACCAGGAGGCAGATAAGAAAGGAAAATTGGCTTGCAGGATGAAGGGAGAAACTAATGTTGTGAATGGAATTGAAGGCACACTATATATCCCATAATCATGCCTAGAGCCCCCAAAAATGAGACTTCTTTTGACCAATCTAGCCTTAATATGAAAAATGGTTTATATAATCTATGTATGGTGAGGTGTCTAAACTTATCTTACCCCCTACACTCCTCTCTGTCATCCCCCCTCAGCCTTTCCTCCTCCTTCTGTCTTCTCACCCCTGTTGTGGAGGTAAATCCCCTCTGTGGACAGGGGCGATCCCACTAGCCCTAGAGTGGGTCTAGCAACAATCGAAACACGCAAAGCTATTGATTCCTAGTTACAAAATATAGAATCGAGATAGATCGCTTACCGTGATTCCTTCGTTGTTGTTGTCAAATAAGAAGTGGCGCTTCCATTCCTAGCTAGATAGGTCATGATCCGTGAGCTCGCTACATCCAGATACTTGTACACATGCAAAGAAGAGAGACAACATGCAACGTAATATTTCACACTTTATAACTATTGATAACTCAGATAGGAACGAATGAAATTGCATTATATAATGGACAAACACAATCATGGAACCAATAGCAGAGTCATGTATATTAAGATACAAGAGAATGATTAAAACCGGTGCTTTGAAGTCATGATCTTCCTTCGATAAGATTCTAGTGGGACGTGTCTCACAAAGAACATCAGGGATTTGAAAAAAATCTCTCTCACATAGGGTTCTCCTTAGCTCTGCTCTTTTTTGTCACTCAGCTATAATTTCCTTCCCAAAAGTTCAGCTAGCTAGCAAATGGAGAGGGCAGGCTTTTATAGAGGGAGAAGGAGAGGTTAGGCTCCCTATAATCATGGGGGAGAGTCCTATCTCTTAGGAAGGTTCCATGAGAGGTGGAAAACCTCTTCCTAAACAAGGAGATCCAGAGCCAAAGAACCCAACCTCTTTTTGATGATTCATTCCCGAGGTGGTTAAAGGAAAATTCCGCCTCAATTTGTTAAAAAAAATTCCAAAACAGGTTGGCGCTGGCACAACATAGGGACAGAGCGCCAGCTGGCGCTCCCACTAGTGTATATTTTCCCCATTGGTGCAAGGGATGAACTGGCTACTTGCGCCAATGCCAAAACATGGTTTTTTGGGGATTTTCTGAGGAAATGTTCTCAAGGAGAATTCTTGCCCTTATGCAGAAGGATGCCATCAAGGTGTTTTCAGGAAATTTTACTATTCACAGGCCACGAGAATAGTCCTCCAATGTACGGGACGAGGGATTGCAGGGACGGTGACAAAATATTGTGTAACAGATGCCCCCTAAAGCATAAGGTTTGAGAGAGAGGGAGGGGTGAAATGCTTTATGAGAATGCAGTCAACTAAAAACACTGTCGTCGAAAAACCTGCGAGTACAAATACAACTGATTTCTTTGATACATGATATGTGGTATGGGAGTAGCCATCCATAAAAAGTATGGAAACAATGAGATCCAAGGTATGGATGCAGCCATCCAGCAAATAAGGATCAACAAGTAGACTCAGGTATGTTCGCAGCCATCCAATCAAAAGATTCATGTAATAAATCATAATAATCCACAAAGAACCCACAACCTGGATGTTATCAGACAAAATCCAGGGTCTTGCGCTCCATCTCGACTCGAACAGAGTACAAGTTCGAGCATGCGAATATGTGAGTTGAAGTCGAACATGCAAGAACATCGTCTAATTACCAGCCAATAATGAAAGTCGTTAACAAATGCGAGAGAAACCACCAATAATGACGATGGCTCTCAAGGTACAATAGGTACAATCCATGGAATGTGAACAGTGAGCTGGCGTCAAACATCTGCAGAATCATCCGATCGAAGGCTAATAATGAAAACCTTGCGTCGAATGCGAAGAACCTGCCATCGAGGCATGCAGGCTCCAAGGCACCTGAAGGGAGTCTCTAGATCAACTTCCCATATAATGAGCTGAAGTCGACAGGAAGTGACTTTGATCCCACATCATTGACACAAGACAGAGGGATATAATGTTTGTGAATCAAGACCAACAGAGAATCAGAGGGAGGTTCAAAACTGCAGAGGCCAACTTCTCTTGAACATATCGGCGACACGACATTAGATTTGGCAGTATTTGACATCAAGGGATCTGAGGTCATGGTGATGTGGCAAAGAGCAGATGAGCGGTCAAAAAAGATTACCCAAACCCATGAAGGCAAGCAGATAACGATATGAGATGTCCCCAACCCGACACGAATGTAGACAAGTGCCTTGTTCAAGAGTGACATACTGCCGATACGACTATGATTTTGGTTCCATTTTCCCCCACCATTTCTAGCGAGTACCCAAATTATTTTTGAAAACAAGCTTGAAGGGGATAGCATATTCTTGCGATGTAAGTTTTTCCTTCGGAAAAATCCAACCTAGTACATTTTACGAGCCCTAAGAAGGAGGAACTCGAGTAACGTCCTTACGATGAAGTCCGATGTCATCAGTTTTTAACGAGTCTGGCAAAGGAAGAACTCGACATATTTTCATATTTAGAGATTTTGAAAAGACAGCGGAAAAGAAAAATCCAGCAGTCCCTTTTCGTAGGTAGTCCCACAGATCCGAAAAGGTAGAAAACTACGTCTGAGAGAACCTCCTAGTCATGATAGGCTAGGGTATTCCTTTTTCGTAAATGATCTATCCTAGCCCAAAAAAGGGGTAAACGTATACTGGGTAGATGTCGTTTCGCAACCAATTTAACGAGCTCAAAACGACAAGCGACTCGACAATATTTTCAGTTTTAGAGAGTCAGAAAAGAGCTAAAAGGTGACTCCAGTAGTGAATTTTTCATGTTTTTACCGAGTCCAAAAAATTATGAAATACAACTCGAGTCTCCGTCACAGCCATGTGAAAAACCTGTTGTTGTGCAAAAAGACGCGTGTAAAACATATTCGATGAAAATAATGCGAAAATATATCGAAAACATGTTAAAAACCTACTTTAGGACTTTGAGAAGCTATAAAAGATCAACAATGGTAAAAAATATTTACTTTTCACTTTTTACCTCTTTGCAGAGAAACAGTGACCTTTTTATGCTTCTATCTTCAAGCGACGAGTGCGACCAATCCAGTGGACCAAATTGAATTCAATCCAGTTCAGGTAAGAGCCGACCTCTTTGTCCATATTTTAAGTTACATTTTACTGTATTTAATCATTTGTTGAGGTTTTTTAGGGAAGGATTTTCAAATTTTAGGGCTTCGCGGTTGGCGCGGGTTCTGGGAATGGACTCGTGCCAATCCGCTTTGTTTTACACAGAGGTCGCGCCAACAGTGCAACACAAAATCCGGCTAAAATTTCTCAAAAATCAACCAATGGAATGTAATTTCGGATACCTAGGGAAGATTATAACTTTCCTATGATTGATTGATGCAGGTATCCAGCAAAAAGGATGGTTATCGAATGGAAAGAGAGAGATAATAGCGAAGAAGATGAACTGGCAATGGGAAACGAGTAATGTATGAATGCTCTTAAAAATTGTGGGCTAAAAAAATTCTTTTTGACGCCATGTCTCCGGGCTCAGCCCGAACTACTACAGTATCTCATCAGCATTTGGGATGAGGATGAGGATAAATTCAAACTTCGAGACCGGGAAATTGAGCTCAAAGTATTAGATGTATACTTCATCATTGGACTGTCATGCAGGGGTCCAGCCCTTATCTTGACTGGTACCAGGCCTTCAGGAGAAAACATGGCAATGGTAATGGAGAGGGTGTGCCGAGGGGCACAAAAAGGAATAGGGAGCGGGAAAGTAGACATTCAAACCATCCCCGATCTAGCACTGAGAGTAGTGCTACACACCATTATGCGGGCTGCGGGATTGCAGGCACCGCACGAGGACATAAAGACACAGCTACTTCTTGCATCGGAGTGTATGAACCCAACTATCTTTGACTGGGCCACGACCGTGACCATAAACATTAAACGTCAACTCACAAAATGAAAGAAGTCCAAACTGAAACAGTTTGGATATGGGTCAATTCTAGTGTCGTTCTTCCTGGAACGATTACCTATTTTTCAGCGCCAGGATGCCATAGTCCCGGATCCACCACTAGGAGAGCCACGAATGGCTCAATGGGTGGCATTGATGCCCAGGGCAGGGGGCGGCCAATAGATGTCCTGGCAGCCTGATTTCTTTGACTGGCTCCGACGACAGTTGATCGTCGTGGAGGATTGGCCCTGTGCGGGCACCGATTTTACCGGAGACCCAAACCTTCCGCTCCCAGAGGGAGAGGACTAGGATGAGGAGCTTGGTAAGACTCTTTTTAATTTTATGAGTTTTATGATTTTTTGGTATACATGCATGTTCTAACAGCTAATCCTATATGTATGTAGATGTTGGCTCAAAGAGGCCCGCCGGAATGTCACCAATAGCGAGGAGGACCCCTCTCGCTTATGACCCTCAAGGTGAGGGGGGCGAGGAGGACGAGCTCATACAGAACCTAGAGGGGATCGCTCACGGAGTTCCGGATTATGCTCATTTAGCTGATGTTCCCCTAGCTTATCAGAGGCACACCGTAGGGATGCCGAGTCGTCTCCACCGCTTACTGAGGCGGTTGGTGTGGGCAGTGACGTGCTACCACGAGCACCATGGCGATTAGTCACCTAGGCTTTATATTTGCATATTTTTTAGAGACATGTTGTCTCTGGATGTAACTGAAACAAACATATATACTTTTGGTTTTATATGATGCACACATTGCAAACACTCGACATATATATACATCTATTTTCTACATGGATCTTGCTTACATATGATAATGTTTTTACAAATTGCGTAAATTTCTATCTAATATCATGTTGGCTACTGCATCTATTAGTGTATTCATTTTTCTTGGTATATGTTGATATGTGATGTAATCAAAATTTATTTCAAGTAAACGAATACGTAGATACAGTCTTAAAATGCATGGGTTTCTAACTGAATAATGACCATTGAGCTGTAAAACCACAAGCTGTGAATCCAGATGCACAAGTAACAAGAGAATGCCGAGGTTAATAGCCTCATTTAATAATTCCAAAATGGAACTATATTCCATGACATTATTTGTAGCAGGCCCTAGACAAACACCTTGTAAATTAACCAACACACCAGCAGGATTGTAAATTACCCAGGCTGCCGAAGACAGGTTCCTGGTACTGCGGGAGGCACAATCAGTAAAACCGATATAAGGAGTAATAGACATCTTCAAATTAGGAAGACCCAATAAGCAGAAAAACTCTTACAAATCACACCACACCACACATGCACAAAAATGAAAAAATCACCTATGTACATATACTACGCAAGAATGATTCAAGAATATTATTTCTTCAGGTACAACCCATTTCTGGGCTACGCCAAAGGAAGACCTTCATATTCAATCAGCTCATAAGCCCCATTTTCTAATACACGTTTAACGATATAGGGCCCATGCCACATAGGTTGGAATTTTCCTACCCCAAGCTTGTCATGGGCTTGATCATACAAGAGGACGAGGTCCCCTACGATAAAAGAGCGCTGAGAAACCGTTTGATCGAAATGAGCTTTAACCTGCTTTTTCTATGCCTCGATAACCAAAGCAGCCAAGCGGCGAGTTTCGTCCAACCTCTCGAGATATAGGAGATGTTCTCCCTCTGTTGAAGTATGGGGCAGTAATTATGCAGCCAATTTTAGTGAAGGGATCTCATATTCAACCTGAAGAGTAGCTTCCAGACCATACACCAAAAGAAATGGTGTGAATCTGGTTGCACTCTTCACTAACGTTTGGTAGGCCCAAAGAGCTGAAAACAATTGGAGGTGCCAACTCGAATTGTGTATACCAATTGTTTGTTGAAGCGTCGTGATAAGCACCTTGTTCACGGCTTCAACCTGACCATTTGCCTGAGGGTAATATGGTGTTGAGCTGTTGTGACGCAAGCCCAAATTAGATGTCATCTCTGCCATCATATAGTCCCGAAAATGAGAGCCATGATCAGTGACGATGGCTTGAGGAACGCCGAAACGAGTGATCACATGGTTGAAAATGAATTGTGCAGTTGTCTTACCGTCTGCAGCCAGTGTAGAAATTGCTTCAGCTCACTTGGTGAAATAATCTATGGCAACGATGATATAAGCATGCCTCCCGGTCGAGTGAGGGTTACACGTCATAAAATAAATGCCCCATTTGGCAAAAGGGCCCATGGTAATGACAGGATGTAATGGGAGAGGCAGCGCACGCATCTTGCGTTGGAAGATCTGGCACACATGACACTTTCGTACTGCAACAATACATTCTTTAAATATAGATGGCCAGAAATAGCCCACACGAAGGATCTTTTGTGCGGTAGCATAACCGAACATGTGACCGCCATAGGTGCCACTATGGCAGTCATTCATGACTTTCTCAGCCTCTTCTAAGGTCAAACACCGGTGGAGTACGGAATCGACTCCAACTCCCTTGAAGACTCTAAAGCTGATGTAACGAGGATGGTGAGGGGAGATCAATAATATCCTCAACCTTAAGAGGGTCAAGGCGAATTTCGTCCTTAGAGAAAATGAAACCTAAAAGTCGACCAGACTCGACGTAGAAGACACACTTCTGAGGATTAAGCCTGATGTTGTAATGTCTACAGTGGAGAAAAATATGGCGGAGATGTTCCGGATGGTCTTTGTGCAAAGATGAATGAGCCGGAAGGTCATCCAGGTATGGCTGAACAACATTACATATGTCGTGATAGGCGTAATACATGGCATGCTAAAAGGTAGCCCCAGCATTTTTCAAGCCGAAAGGGAGTTTCTTATAGGCGAATGTTCCCCACGGATAGATAAAAGCGGTCTTATGTTGATCGGATGGGAGGATATTGATTTGATTATAAGCTGAAAAGCCGTCCATAAGGGAAAAGATCTCACTCCTCGCACAATCGTCAATGATCTGATCGATAAAAGGGGTGGGATATTTTTCCTTAGGGCAAGCCCGATTGATATCTCGATAGTCAACACAGACTCGAATTGTGCCCTCCTTCTTATCCACAGGGACAATATTGGAAACCCACTCTGTCAGAGGGATTGGATATATGAAACCCGCTTTAAGAAGTTTCTCAACTTTGGCTTTTATAATAGTGGCTTTCCGAGGATGCACTGGACGCAGACGCTGGTGCATAGGCTTCGCACCGGGATAGGTGGGAATTTCGTGCACGATGATATTGGGATCAATTCCAGGCATCTCTTTGTAAGACCATGTGAAAACATCACAGAATTCGTGAAAGAGACTAGTGTACACTTGAATCTCATCGGGAGAACAAGTGACTCCCACATGGATGTTCTCGACAACCCCTAGTTTAACGGAGATGTCGATAGGCATCGTTTGGGTATTGTTACTCAAATTTCCTTCCGAGAAAACTTCATCAGTTAATATTGGCATTTAGAGTGGCAGAGAGGGAACCTAAGATGCAAAACGCTCGAGACAATTAGACATTGCCCCCACGCCGGGCATAAACGAGGAACAATGATGCCCATCGCTCCACAACAGATCTTCGAGAGACATAGTCCCCACGATAGCTTCGTCAGACGGAAAAACTTCTCTAAAAGGATCGGGCGAATCCACATTGACAAGCCAAGGGGATTGAGAATAAACATCAAGAGCCATGCTCAAAGGAGCATTATCAGCAGGAGGATCTGATGTGGCAATGATCTCACAATAATTTATTTCAACCAGTGTCAGGGGCATCGATTCTCCAAAAGAGGCAACCTGTTCAGGAGAAGGGATGATCCATGGGTCATCCGACCTAGAGATCATATTGACTTGAATGGTATTTGGTGGCGGAGGAGGAAAGACACCCATAAGGGCAAGATCTTTGAAAAGTCTCGGTCCCACACTGTCAAAATGAGTAGGTATCTGATCCACATATGGGACGTTGTTCTCGGATGACGAGGTAAAGAAGGATAACTAGTCGACAGTAACAATTTTGCCCTCATGTGGAAATTTCAACATGTGAAAGAGGGTGGATGGAATGCATAGCATAGCATGGGTCAAATTGCGACAGAGCAGAAGATTATAATTGAGTTTCGCATCAACAACTTCTAATTCAACGTTAACCATCTTCCCTTGTAAAGTAATCGGTAGACTCGTGAGAACACCCAAGGGTTTCGATTCCCTTCCATTGAATGCCTCGAGGGCATTGGGAGATGAATTCAAGGCTGGAGAGCCAATGGCCTTCCAGAAATCATATGACATGATGCATGTGGATGCACCTTCATCCACAACGGCTCTATGGATATTGAGACCGTTAATACCAACTTGTATAATAAACGCGATCTAATTCGGAAGTCGGGGAACAAAATTTTCCAAGTCAAAAGAGAGAAGGCTAGAATCAGCAGGATCAATCCTGCCGATGGCAGATAATGACGCCTTCCGCTGAGATGGGAAAATCTGGAGCACTTCCAACGCAGACATGGCGGATGGTGCCTGTGCCAAATCCTCAAAAATTCTATAATGCTAGGCAGCATGGGCGTTCGGATTATAGGAATATTTCCTGAGAACACCTTTAGAAGGTGGCCGCACAATGGGTTTGGGACTAGGCCTTTCAATCTCAAGTGAGCCAGATACAGGTGGGGGAGGAGGACCATCAACGATCTCCTTCCCTGTCGCCTGACGTGACCCATCATAGTCTTTCGACCAAGTGGCGATTGAAACAGGTGTAGAGCCATTCATCATGAATACTTGTGAACCAAATGGAGAAAATGGGGCAAGCTGCTCGACCATCTGTGTTTGCTGAGATGAAAAAGGTCCTTAAGAACTTCCAGAGTTCCCTTAGCGCCCTTAAGAAGTTTACTAACCTCTGATCGTCTAGGACAATCTTTAGTGTAGTGGTCTTCATCACAATTCAGGCAAGGGTACTTCAATTTTCGCTGTGAACCATCATCAGCACGTGGTTTGGACGATTCTGGTTTTGAGGCATCGGATTTGGCTTTGCCTTTTCCCTTATTTTCCCCCTTGGAAGTCTTGTCTATAGTATTGGCCGGGACGACGTTGACCTTTGAGGTCTTACCAGAATCTGGAGTAGCCTGAGGTGCAGAATTTTTGGAAGAGTTCGATTTATGCTTCCCATTAGAAGACTTGCGTGAAATCTGGGAGACGGAACCAATAACACCATCTACTGATGGAGTAGGTGGTGCTTTATAGTTCCCTGGTCGCGGGGCATCAGTCAAGATGTCATATAACATGCCCGATTGAGAGTACACTAAATCGAGGTACTAGGCATGAGAAATGGCCTGTTCCTCGGTTACACATGCCCCCATAGAAATGTCTTGTGTAATCTTATTGACAAAAGAGGTAGTGAACCAGTGACTTAGAAGCTGATCAGGAATGTCAAACTTGATTAGACGATGATGTCTCCATTCATGAATGTGATCTGAAATATGAGTAGCTTTGTCCTGTTTCAGAGATGTCAGGAGATGCGTCCCAGCTTCGTAATGAACCGGTAATTGGAATTGCGTCAGGAATACCATAGCTATAGTATTAAAATCTTGAAAAATACCACGGGACAATTCTATGTACCATTTAGCAGCAGCGTCGGTGAGAGTACGCTGGAAAAGACATAAACGAATCAAGTCATCCACTCAAGAATTTGAAGAACACCATAAATGGTATGTCATGACGTGTGCTTGGGGGTCTTCTCCAGATTTTCCCTCAAACTTAGGACAATCACCAGGAACCTTCGTCGGAACCAGAGTTCAATATGGATTATGAAGAATTGGATCATTGGTCAATTTGGACACATCCGGTAACTCCAACGTGGCGAGAAAAGGTAATTGAGGGTTAAAAGGCATGGCAGATCCTTGATAAGGACCCGTACCTGTACTCCATCCTGGTTGAGCATAACTCTACCTCCATTGGTTCTGTCCCGGAGGATTTTGACCATAGGGGGTATAAGCCGGATAATTGGGTTGATATGGCGGCTGAAAACCAGGATACGGGGGTTGATAACCAGGGTACTGATTCTGAGTATACATGGGTCCCGATTGAGCAATGTAAGGATTTTGTTGCGGAGTATAAGTATAGCCTGGTTGTTGAGGGTAATAACCAGAACCTTGAGGCGGGTTGTAAACTGGTCGAGACTAATCTTCGGGGTAATAGCCGCCTTGGGGTCGAACGAGCTACTGGTAAGTGGGGCCCCGCTGAGTTGAATAAGTCGGGCGCACATGTGGATTCGGCTGTGGCATAGAATAGATCGACGGTTGAGTAGGGTTAACAGGCTGTGCAGGTTGTCCTGGTTGAAAAGGTTGACCTGGTTTATGAGGGACACCAGGTTGCCCCAGCTGAGCAGGTTGGTCTGATGGCAGGAGTGGGCAAGGTTGTGCCTGATAACCAGGTTTACCTGGGACAGGACCATAAGATGGCCCTGGCTGTGCAACATTTTGACCAATTGGAAAATGAGGCTACTGAGGTTGCACCAAAGGTTAAGAAGGATGGGTTTGCCCCCCAGGACCGTATGAAGGTCTAGGTTGATACACCGGTTGCCCTTCCAGTCCTTGAGGTTGCCCTGGTTGGACCACAGGGTGAGGCTGTAGATGTTGACCTTGAGGATTGTAAGACTGCCCTTGCGAGCCGTAAAATAATCCCTGCTAGACCGAAGGTTGTCCCTATAATGGTTTCCCTTGCGGGTCATATGCATACCCTGGTTGGGCCGAAGGTTGTCCCTGGAAGGGTTGTCCTTGTGGGCCAGAAGCATATCCTTGCTGAAGCGAAGGTTGTCCCTGAAAGGGTTGTCCTTGTTGGTTAGAAGGTTGCACAGGCAAGGTAGGTATAAAACCGTTAATATACTAATAAGCCTCAGGAGCAGGCAAATGAATGGGGTTTCCATGTTCATCATATTGAAATGGAAATGAATAGATTGGGGTAGCATCCACTCCATAATGAGAAAAGTAAAGATGATTAAAGATCCTGAGAGGACTGATCAACCTAGGAGATCAGCGGCTGTAAAGACATCCTATAATCATCGGGAGAAAGGTTCTGAGGAATGGTAGTAGCCATATAAACGTCTTCAGGAACTGATGAGGTCCCAGTTGACCGAGTGGTGACAACAGGCATAGATGCAGCCACGCATATAGTAGGTCTAACAGATATTGATGTGACAAAAGGAGATGCCATGAGAGGTGTCTATGGTGACATCCCTAACGAGGGAATGGTCGGTTCCATGGACGGAGTCGATATTCCCATAGAGGAAATAGTGGCCATGACCTGACTTAAAGACCTATATCCAGCTGGGAGTGATGGAACAGGTGAAGACAGAACAGATGGTTCAGGGATGTCTTCAGGAAAAAGTTGGTAGTCTTCACCAGAAGTAGGAATTACCTCACTAGGAATAGGACTGGATGAGTCCATATCTGACCCTGCTGTAAGATATTCTAAAAGACGACGGGGACTAGGAGGTACGACAACAGCCAAAAATGGTGATCCCAGTGTAAGAGGAGGGAAGTGTTCCCTAACTCCAAATCCAAACCAAGCGTTGGACAAGGGCCAATTGAACTCAACTAGTCCTCCAAAGGGAAGCTCAGATATAACCGGTCCCCCAAAGGGAAACTCGGATACAACGGGCTGCTGAGGCTCAATAGAGGACTAAGACATTTCTGATCAATCGTCTGTATAAAGACTACCAGTAGATGAAACTGATGGTTCCGCCACAGTGACTATATCAAAAATAGGAAGAGATCAAAAACAAAGACACACGGGCAAAAACCAAGGCAAACAAAAACAGGCCGAAAAAATCAATCTCTAAATGGGCATGTGATCGTAGGTGATTAATTTTACCACATTGTAACTGGAGATTTTACTGTTTCATGTTTTAAGAGTCTAGAAACAAGTAAAATATGACTCTATCACTTTCATTTTGGAAACAAGCATGAAAGGACAAGCACTTGATGATCTTTTCAAATTTAGGGAGTCAGTAAAGATCAAAATGGCTGCTCTGGTAATCTAGGTAAATGGGTGTACCAGATATCCGTGAACTGCCATATACACCTTGGTAAAAATGAAAGAGAAATCAACCAAGGATTTAATGTACGTGCAAGTAATCTCTCTGAATGTTGTGTCCGGTGTATCACGGGTAAAAGACGGCAAACTCAGCTTCCTATGGATAAAGGATTTGTAACCTAATGGGGTTTCCCTTTATATACTCGACAATATGGGGAGCACAAGTCCGTACTAGCGCTGTCTGTAGCCAGATGGCGAGTGACAGCTACTAGGCTTAAAGATGCCGAAATACGTCTTTGCCTTAGACTACTAAATGTTTCGTTAATTTTCAATGTTGCCTTAGGTTAATTCAGTAGATTTTAAAGTTGATCTTCAATTTACGTTTCGATTTCAAGGCCCTATCGAATGTTGGATCTCATAAAACCTCTAGGTGCAAACTACATGCCACAAAATATCATTGTTCAATGAAGAGCTATCTACAGGAGAGTTGAGAGCTTTAACATGATAGCAAAATGAACACACAAAACATCCACTACCGATTTCAATGCAAGCTAATGAAACTGGAAAAATTTTCTCTAGAATTATATGACACTAGTAATGCAAAAGAGTTTTCAATTTTCACTATGCCAATCAAAAAATGCAAAAGATTTTTTTTATATTTTTCAATATATTATAGCAAATGCACTAAATAAATGAAAAACTAATGAAAACATAAATTTGAGAATGATAGATAGAGAGCTGAAACAAAACAAATTCACTCAACTCAAACAAGCACAATCAAGACTCAAACCGATGACGAAATCCCTCAAGGCGAAGAAGAATCTCGAAAGACACTCAAACAAACCGTGTGATCTCAGCTTGGAGCAACACAAAGCGAAACTGAATGAAAGAGAGGAAAATCACTCAATAAACGCAATGACTCAATTGGATTCAGCAAGATGAATGCAAAGAAGTAGAAACAAAGTTGAACGAGAAAGAAAAGACCCAAAAGCTCCCACTGGAGGCTCAGCACACTGAAGCACCTAGAAGCCCTAGGGATAAAATGAAAAACTAACAGAAAAGGGAAAACAAGCAGAGGACAAGGGTTAAACACAGTAAAAAATGACCTCAAAGCACTCAAACAATCAGAAAAAACAAACCAAGACCAAAACCCAAGCTTAGAGAGTCCAAAAACAGGAAAAACCCTAAAACCTACCAGGGGATTTACGAAGGTGCCTGGTGATTGTCCTAAGTTTGAGGGAAAAATATGGAGAAGACCCCCAAGCACACGTCATGACATACCATTTATGGTGTTCTTTGAATTCTTGGGTGGATGACTCGATTCATCTGCGTCTTTTCCAGCGCACTCTCACCGGCGCTACTGCTAAATGGTACATAGAACTGTCCTGTGGTATTTTTCAAGATTTTAATACTCTAGCTATGGCATTCCTGACACATTTCTAGTTATCGGTTCGTTATGAAGTCGGGACGCATCTCCTGACATCTCTGAAACAGGACAAAGCTACTCATATTTCAGATTACATTCACAAATGGAGACGTCGTCGTCGTCTGATCAAGTTTGACATTCCTGATCAGTTTCTGACTCATTGGTTCACTACCTCTTTTTTCAATAAGATCACACAAGACATTGCTATGGGGGCATGTGTAACCGAGGAAAATGCCATTTCTCGTGCCCAGTACCTCGATTTAGTGTACTATCAATCGAGCACATTATACGACATCTTGACTGACGCCCCGCAACCAGGGACCTCTAAAGTGCCGCCTACTCCATCAGTAGATGGTGTTATTGGTTCCGTCTCCTAGAATTCACGCAAGTCTTCCAATGGAAAACAGAAATCGAACTCTTCCAACAATTCTGCTCCTCAGGCTACTCCAGATTCTGGTAAGACCTCGAAGGTCAATGCCGTCCAGGGCAATCCTGCGGACAATACTTCCAAGGGGAAAAAGAAGGGCAAAGGCAAAGCCAAATCCGATACCCCAAAACCAGAATCGTCCAAAACGTGTGCTGATGATGGTTCACAGCAAAAACCGAAGTACCCTTGCCTGATTTGTGATGAAGACCACTACACTAAAGATTGTCCTAGACGATGCGAGGTTAGTCAACTTCTTAAGGGTGCTAAGGGAACTTCAGCAGTTCTTAAGGAACCTTTTTCATCTCAGCAAACACAGATGGTCGAGCAGCCTGCCCCATCTGCGCCATTTGGTTCACAAGTATTCATGATGAATGGCTCTACACCTGTTTCTATCTCCACTCGGTCGAAAGACTATGTTGGGTCGTGTCAAGTGATAGGGAAGGAGATCGCTGATGGTCCTCCTCCCCCACCTATATCTGGCTCACTTGAGATTGAAAGGCCTAGTCCCGAACCCATTGTGCGGCCACCTTCTAAAGGTGTTCTCAGGAAATATTCCTATAATCTGAATGCCCATGCTGCCCAGCATTATAACATTGTTGAGGATTTGGCATAGGCGCCATCCGCCATGTCTGCGTTGGAAGTGCTCTAGAGTTTCCCATCTTAGCGGAAGGTGTTATTATCTGCCATTAGAGGGATTGATCCTACTGATTCTAGCCTTCTCTATTTCGACTTGGAACATTTTTTTCCCCGACTTCTGCATAAGATTGCGCTTATTATAGAAGTCGGTATTAACGGTCTCAATATCCATAGAGCCGTTGTGGATGAAGGTGCATCCACATGCGTCATGTCATCTTCTTGTTGGAAGGCCATTGGCTCTCCAGCCTTGACTTCATCTCCCAATGCCATCGAGGCATTCGATAGAATGGAATCGAAACCTTTGGGTGTTCTCACGAGTCTACCGATTACTTTACAAGGGAAGATGGTTAACGTCGAAGTAGAAGCTTTTGATGCGAAACTCAATTATAATATTCTACTCGGTCGCAGTTGGACCCATGCTATGCTGTGCATGCCGTCCACCCTCTTTCGCGTGTTGAAATTCTGCATGAGGGCAAAATTGTTACTTTTGACCAGTTATCATTCTTTACCTCGTCATCCGAGAACAACGTCCTATATGTGGATCAGATACCTACTCCTTTTGACAGTGTGGGACCGGGACTTTTCAAATATCCCGCCCTTATGGGTGTCTTTCCTCCTCCGCCATTGAATACCGTTCAAGTCAATATGATCTCTAGGTCGGATGACGCATGGATCATCCCTTCTCCTAAACAAGTTGCCTCTTTCGGAGAATCAATGCCTCTAACCCTGGTTGAAATAAATTATTGTGAGATCATTGCCGCATCAAATCCTCCCCCTGCTGATAATGCTCCTTTGAGTATGGCTCTTGATGTTTATTCTCAATCCCCTTGGCTCGGTGATGCGGATTCGCCTGATCCTTTGAGAGAATTTTTTCCATTTGAAGAAGCTATCATGGAGACTATGTCTCTCAAAGATCTGCCATGGAGTGATGGGCATCATCGTTCATCGTTTATGCCCCGCCTGGGGGAAATGTCTAATTGTCTCGAGCGTTTTGCATCTTAGGTTCCCTCTCTGCCACTCCAAATGCCAATATTGAATCACGAAATTTTCTCGGAAGGAAATATGAGTAACATTACCCAAATTATGCCTATCAACATCTCTGTTAAACCGGGGGTTGTCGAGAACATACATGTGGGAGTCACTTGTTCTCCCGATGAAATTCAAGTGTACACTAGTCTCCTCCACGAATTCTATGATGTTTTCGTGTGGTCTTACGAAGAGATGCCTGGAATTTATTCCAGTATCATTGTGCACGAAATTCCCACCTATCCCGGTGTGAAGCTTGTGTGCCAGCGTCTGCGTCCAGTGCATCCTCGGAAAGCCGATGCTATAAAAGCCGAAGTTGAGAAACTTCTTAAAGCAGGTTTCATATATCCGATCCCTCTGACAGAGTGGGTTTCCAATATTGTCCCTGTGGATAAGAAGCATGGCACAATTCGAGTCTCTGTTGACTATCAAGATATCAATTGGGCTTGCCCCAAGGACAACTATCCCACCCCTTTTATCGATTAGATCATTGATGATTGTGCAGGGAGTGAGATATTTTCCCTTATGGACGGATTTTCAAGTTATAATAAAATCAATATCCTCCCATCCGATCAACATAAGACCGATTTTATCTGTCCGTGGGGAGAATTCGCTTATAAGAAACTCCCTTTCGGCTTGAAAAACGATGGGGCTACCTTCCAGCATGTCATGTCTTACGCCTTTCACAACATACATAATGTTGTTCAGCTGTACCTGGATGACCTTCCGGCTCATTCAAATCTGCACAAAGACCATCCGGAACATCTCCGCCAGATTTTTCTCCATTGTAGACGTTACAACATCAGACTTAATCCTCGCAAGTGCGTCTTCTGCATCGACTCTGGTCGACTTTTAGGGTTCATTGTCTCTAAGGACAGAATTTTCCTTGACCATCTTAAGGTTGAGGCTATTTTTGATCTCCCCTCACCATCCTTGTTACATCAGCTTCAGATTATTCAAGGGAAAGCGAATTTCTTACGTCGTTTTATCCCAAACTATGCGGAGGTAGCCAAAGGGTTCACGCAACTTCTAAAACAGGACATCCCTTTCTGTTTGGATGAGATTGCTCAGCAATATTTTGATAACCTTAAGACTCTGCTTATAAACGCTCCATTAATACATCCTTCGAATTATCATCGTGACTTTACCCTCTATTTGGCTGCCGCATTCAGTACAATTTCCATGGTTCTGGTGCAGGATGACGATGACGGTAATGAACACGTGATTTATTATCTGTCTCGAAACCTCCTCGACACTAAAACGTGTTATGCACACGTCAAGAAGTTAGCGCTGGTCGCAATCCAGTTCATTCAGTGGTTTCGTCATTACATCTTGTTACGCACGGTAACCGTGATTTCCGACTACAACCCCATGACTTACATTTTGTCTCGACAATTGCTAGGGGGGAATTACTCAAAGTGGATTGTGATCCTCCAAGAGTTTGATTTGGAGTCCACTATTGCCAAATCCAAGAAATCACTAGGTTTTGCTGATCTCATTTGTTCTCTCCCTACCGACTTTGTTCCGTCTCAATCTGAGGACCATATCCCGGATGGAACTCTCTTCTTAATCAGCACTCTCGATCCATGGTACGGTGCTATTATCATGTACCTCTAGACATCTACCTTCTGGTCCGAGTTAACGAAGGATGCTCAACGCCGCGTTCGACATCAGTCGCAACCATATCGCATTGTCGGACATACCCTATATCGTGTTGGAGTCGATTCCGTACACCTTTAGTGTTTGACCTTAGAAGAGGCTGAGAAAGTCATGAATGACTGTCATAGTGGCGCCTGTGGCGATCACAAGTCTGGTTATGCTACCGCATAGAAGATCCTTCGTGCGAGCTATTTCTGGCCATCTTTATTTAAAGACTGTATTGTTGCAGTACGAAAGTGTCATGCATGCCAGATCTTCCAACGCAAGATGCATGTGCCGCCTCTCCCATTACATCCTATCATTTCCATGGGCCCTTTTTCCAAATGGGGCATTGATTTTATGACGTGTAACCCTCACTCGACTGGGGGCCATGCTTATATAATTGTTGCCGTAGATTATTTCAACAAGTGGGCCGAAGCAATGCCTACACTGGCTGCGGACGGTAAGACAGGTGCACAATTCATTTTCAACCATGTGATCACTCGTTTCGGTGTTCCTCAAGCCATCGTCACTTGGCTCTCATTTTTGGGACTATATGATGGCAGAGCTGATATCTAAGTTGGGCTTGCGTCCCGACAACTCAACGCCATATTACCCTCAGGAAAATGGCCAGGTTGAAGTTGTGAACAAGGTGCTTGTCACAATGCTTCAACGAAAAATTGGTATACACAAATCGAGTTGGCATCTCCAATTGTTTTTAGCTCTTTGGGCCTACCGAATGTCAGTGAAGAGTGCAACCAGATTCACACCATTTTAGTTGGTGTATAGTCTGGAAGCTACTCTTCCGGTTGAATGTGAGATCCCTTCACTAAAATTGGCTGTGGAATTACTACCCGATACTTCACCGGAGGAAGAACGTCTCCTATATCTTGAGAGATTGGACGAAACTCGCCACTTGGCTGCTTTGGTTATCGAGGCACAGAAAAAGTGGGACAAAGCTCATTTCGATCAAATGGTTTCTCCGCGCTCTTTTATCGAAGGGGACCTCATCCTCTTGTATGATCAAGCCCATGAAAAGCTTGGGGCAGGAAAATTCCAACCTATGTGGCATGGGCCCTATATCGTTAAACGTGTATTGAAAAATGGGGCTTATGAGCTAATCGATTATGAAGGTCTTCCTTTGGCGTAGCCCAGAAATGGGCTGTACCTGAAGAAATATTATGCTTGAATCATTCTTGCGTAGTATATGTACATAGGTGATTTTTTCATTTTTGTGCATGTGTGGTGTGGTGTGCTTTGTAAGCGTTTTTCTGATTATTGGGTCTTCCTGATTATCTAGATGTTTATTACTCCTTATATCGGTTTCACGGATTGTGCTTCCCACAGTACCAAGAACCTGTCTTTGGTAGCCTGGGTAATTTACAATCCTGTTGGTGAGTTGTTTAATTTACAAGGTGTTTGTCTAGGGCCTGCTACAAATAATGTCGTGGAATATAGTGCCATTTTGGAATTATTAAACGAGGTTGTTAAACTCGATATCGGTGCGTTACTTGTGCATCTGGACTCACAGCTTGCGGTTTTACAGCTCAATGGTCATTATTCAGTTAGAAACCCATGCATTTTAAGACTGTATCTACGTATTCGTTTACTTAAAATAAATTTTGATTACATCACATATCAGCATATACCAAGACGAATGAATACACTAAAAGATGCAATAGCCAACATGGTATTAGATAGACATTTACGCAATTTTTAAAAGCATTATCATATGTAAGCAAGATCCATGTAGAAAGTAGATGTATATATATATGTCGAGTGTTTGCAACGTGTGCATCATATAAAACCAAAAATATATATGTTTGTTTCAATTACATCTGGAGATGACATGTCTCTCAAAAATATGCAAATAGAAAGCCTAGGTGACTAATCGGCATGGTGCTCATGGTAGCATGTCACTGCTTGCACCAACCACCTCAGTAAGCAGTGGAGACAACTCGGCACCCCCACAGTGTGCCTATGATAAGCTAGGGGAACATCAACTAAATGAGCATAATCCGGAACTCCACGAGCGATCCCCTCTAGGTTTTGTATGTGCTCATCCCCGTCGCCCCCCTCACCTTGAGGGTCATAAGTGAGAGGTGTCCTCCTCGCTATTGGTGACATTCCGGCGGGCCTCTCTAGGCCAACATCTGCATACATATAGGATTAGTTCTTAGAACATGCATGTATACCAGAAAATCATTAAACTCATAAAATTAAAAAGAGTCTTACCAAGCTCCTCATCCCAGTCCTCTCCCTCTGGGAGCGGAAGGTCTGGGTCTCCGGTAAAATCGGTGCCCGCATAGGGCCAATCCTCCATGATAATCAACTATCGTCGGAGCCAGTCAAAGAACTCAGGCCGCCAGGACATCTGCTGGGCGCCCCCTACCCTGGGCATCAATCCTGCCCATCGAGCCATTCGTGGCTCTCTCAGTGGTGGATCCAGGACTATGGCCTCCTAGCGCAGAAAAATAGGTAATCGTTCCAAGAATAACGACACCAGAATTGACCCATATCCAAACTGTTTCATTTTGGCCTTCTTGCATTTTATGAGTTGTTGTTTAATGTTCATGGTCACGACCATGGCCTAGTCAAAGATAGTTGGGTTCATACACTCCGATGCAAGAAGTAGCTGCGTGTTTGTGGCCTTGTGCAGTGCCTGCAATCCCGCAGCCCACGTAATGGTGTGTAGAACTACTCTCAGTGCTAGATCGAGGACAGTCTGAATGTCTACTTTCCCTCTCCCTGTTCCTTTGCGTGCCCCTCGGCACACCCTCTCCATGACCATTGCCATGTTTTCTCCTGAAGGCCTGGTACCGGTCAAGATAGGGACTAGACCCCTGCGTGATAGTCTAGTGATGAAGTATACATCTGATACTTCGAGCTCAAGTTCCTGGTCTTAAAGTTTGAATTTCTCCTCATCCTCATCCCAAATGCTGATGAGATACTACAGTAGTTCGGGCTGAGCTCGGAAACATGGCGTCAGAAAGAATTTTTTTAGCCGCAATTTTTAAGAGCATTCATACATTTCTCGTTTCCCATTGCCAGTTCATCTTCTTCGCTATGCTCTCTCTCTTTCCATTCGATAACCATCCTTTTTGATGGATACCTGCATCAATCAATCATAGGAAAGTTATAAACCTCCCTGGGTATCCGAAATTACATTTCCTTGGTTGATTTTTAAGAAATTTTAGCCGGATTTTGTGTTGCGCTATTGGCATGGCTATTTGGCTAACAGTCGCGCCAACTGGCGTGACCTCTGTGTAAAACAGAGCAGATTGGCACAAGTCCATGCGCAGAACCTGCGCCAACCGCGAAGCCCTAAAATTTGAAAATCCTTCCCTAAAGGACCTCGACAAATGATTAAATACAGTAAAATGTAACTTAAAAGATGGAAAAAGAGGTCGGCTCATTACCTGAACCGAACGAAATTCAATTTGGTCCACTGGATTGGTCACACTCGTCGCCTAAATATCGAAGCAGAAAAAGGTCACTGTTGCTCTGGAAAGAGGTAAAACGTGAAAAGTAAATATTTTTTACCACTGTTGGTCTTTTATAGCTTTTCAAAGTCATAAAGTAGGTTTTTAACATGCTTTTGGATATATTTTCGTATTATTTTCATCGAATATGTTTTACACGTGTATTTTTGTGCAGCAACAGGTTTTTCACGTGGCTGTGACAGAGACTCGAGTTGTATTTTATACTTTTTCGGACTTGGTAAAAACACGAAAAAGTCACTATTGGAGTCACCTTTCAGCTCTTTTCTGACTCTCTAAAACTAAAAAGATTGTCGAGTCGCTTGTCGTTTTGAGCTCGTTAAATTGGTTGTGAAATTAAATCTACCAAGTATATGTTTACCCCTTTTTTGGGGTGGGATAGATCATTTACGAAAAAGGAATATCCTAGCCTATCGCAACTAGGAGGTTCTCTCAGACATAGTTTTCTACCTTTTCGGATCTATCGGACTACCTACAAAAAGGGACTGCTGGAGTTTTCTTTTCTGCTGTCTTTTCAAACTCTCTAAATATGAAAAGATGCCAAGTTCTTCCCTTGTCAGAATCGTTAAAAACTGATGACATCGGACTCCGTCATAATGACATTACTCGAGTTCCTCCTTCCTAGGGCTCGTAAAATGTACTAGTTTTGATTTTTCCAAAGGAAAAACTTACATCGCAAGCATATGCTATCCCATTCAAGCTTGTTTTAAAAAATAATTGGTGTACTCGCCATAAATGGTGGGGGAAAATGGAACCAAAATCATAGTCGTATCAGCAGTATGTCGCTCTTGAACATGGCACTTGTCTATATTCGTGTTGGGTTGGGGACATCTCATCTCGTTATCTGATTGCCTTCATGGGTTTGGGTAATCTCTTTTGACCGCTCATCTTCTCTTTTCCACGTCACCATGACCTCAGATCCCTTGATGTCAAATACTGCCAAATCCAATGTCGTGCCACCGATATGTTCAAGAGAAGTTGGCCTTTGTAGTTTTCAACCTCCCTCTGATTCGCTGTTGGTCTTGATTCACAAACATTATATCCCTCTGTCTCATGTTGATGACGTGGGAAACATTATGGCCCACCTTCGATCAAAGTCACTTCTTGTCGACTTCAGCTCATTATCTGGGAAGTTGATCTAGAGACTCCCTTTAGGTGCCTTGGAGCCTGCATGCCTCAATGGCAGGTTCTTCGTATTCAACACAAGGTTTTCATTATTAGCCTTCGATTGGATGATTCTGCGGATGTTTGATGCCAGCTCACTGTTCACATTCCATGGATTGTACCTCTTGTACCTTGAGAGCCATCATCATTATTGGTGGTTTCTCTCGCGTCTGTTAACGACTTTCATTATTGGCTGGTAATCAGACAATGTTCTTGCATGTTCGAATTCAGCTCACATATTTGCATGCTTGAACTTGTACTCTGTTCGGGTCGAGATGGAGCGCAAGACCCTGGATTTTGTCTAATAACATCCAGGCTGCAGGTTATTTGTGGTTATTATGATTTATTACATGACTCTTTTGATTGGATGGCTGCAACCATACCTGAGTCTACTTGTTGATCCTTATTTGCTGGATGGCTACATCCATACCTTGGATCTCACTGTTTCTATACTTTTTATGGATGGCTGCACCCATACCACCTATCATGTATCATAGAAATCAGTTGTATTTGTACTCGCAGGTTTTCCGACGACAGTGTTTTTAGTTGAACGCGTTCTCATAAAGAATTTCACCCCTCCCTCTCTCTCAAACCTCCTACTTTAGGGGGCATCTGTTACACAGCATTTTGTCACCGTCCCTGCAATCCCTCGTCCCGTACATTGGAGGTATATTCTCGTGACCTGTGAACAATAAAATGTCCTGAAAACACCTTGATGGCATCCTTCTGCATAAGGGCAAGAATTCTCCTTGAGAACATTCCCTCGGAAAAGCCCCAAAAACCCATGTTTTGGCATTGGCGCGAGTAGCCAGTTCATCCCTCGTGCCAATGGGGAAAATATACACTAATGGGTGTGCCAGCTAGCACTCTATCCCTGTGTTGTGCTCGTGCCAACCTGTTTTGGAATTTTTTTTAACAAATTGAGGCAGAGGTTTCCTTTAACCACCTCGGGAATGAATCATCAAAAATAGGTTGGGCTGTTTGGCTCTGGATCTCCTTGTTTAGGAAGAGGTTTTTGACCTCTCATGGAACCTTCCTAAGAGATAGGACTCTCCCCCATGATTATAGGGAGCCTAACCTCTCCTTCTCCCTCTACAAAACCTTGCCCTCTCCATTTTCTAGCTAGCTGAAATTTTGGGAAGGAAATCATAGCTGAGTGACAATCAAGAGCAAAGCTAAGGAGAACCCTGTGAGAGAGAGAGAGTTTTTTCAAATCTGTGACGAGCTTTGTGAGACACGTCCCGCTGGAATCCTGTTGAAGGAAGATCACGACGTCAGAGCACTGGTTGTAATCATTCTCTCGTATCTTAATATACATGACTCCGATAATGGTTCCATGATTGTGTTTGTACATTATATAATTCAATTTCATTCGTTCCTCTCTGAAGGATCAATAGTTATAAAGTGTGAAATATTACGTTGCATGTTGTCTCTCTTCTTTGCACGTGTACAGGTATCTGGATGTAGCGAGCTCACGGATCGTGACCTGTCTAGCTAGGAATGGAAGCGCCACTTATTCTTCGACAACAGTAGCGAAGGAATCACGGTAAGTGATCTATTGTGATTCTATATTTTGAAACTAGGAATCAATAAATTTGCGTGTTTTGATTGTTGCTAGACCCACTCTAGGGCTAGTGGGATCGCCTCTGTTTGCGGAGGGGATTTACCTCCACAACAATTTCCCTAGCGGAGTCGCCAAATTGTTGTGGAGGTAAATCCCCTCTGCGGACAGAGGCGATCCCACTAGCCCTAGAGTGGGTCTAGCAACAATCGAAACACGCAAAGCTATTGATTCCTAGTTACAAAAGATAGAATTGTGATAGATCACTTACCATGATTCCTTCGCTGCTGTTGTCGAAGAAGAAGTGGTGCTTCCATTCCTAGCTAGACAGGTCACAATCCGTGAGCTCGCTACATCCAGATACCTGTACACGTGCAAAGAAGAGAGACAACATGCAACGTAATGTTTCACACTTTATAACTATTGATCAGTCAGAGAGGAATGAATGAAATAGCATTATATAATGGACAAACACAATCATGGAACCAATAGCAGAGCCATGTATATTAAGATACGAGAGAATGATTACAACAGGTGCTCTGACGTCGTGATCTTCCTTCGACAGGATTCCAGTGGGACGTGTCTCACAAAGCTCGTCAGGGATTTGACAAAACTCTCTCTCTCACAAGGTTCTCCTTAGCTCTGCTCTTGATTGTCACTCAACTATAATTTCCTTCCCAAAAGTTCAGCTAGCTCGCAAATGGAGAGGGCAGACATTTATAGAGGGAGAAGGAGAGGTTAGGCTCCCTATAATCATGGGGGAGAGTCCTATCTCTTAGAAAGGTTCCATGAGAGGTGGAAAACCTCTTCCTAAACAAGGAGATCTGGAGCCAAACAGCCCGACCTCTTTTTGATGATTCATTCCTGAGGTGGTTAAAGGAAACTTCTGCCTCAATTTGTTAAAAAAAATTCCAAAATAGGTTGGTGCAGGCACAACACAGGGACAGAGTGCCAGCTGGTGCGCCCACTAGTGTATATTTTCCCCATTGGCGCGAGGGATGAACTAGCTACTCGCGCCAATGCAAAAACATGAGTTTTTGGGGCTTTTTTGAGGAAATGTTATCAAGGATAATTCTTTCCCTTATGTAGAAGGATGCCATCAAGGTGTTTTCAGCACATTTTACTATTAACAGGCGACAGGAATAGTCCTCCAATTTACGAGACGAGGGATTGCAGGGACGGTGACAAAATGTTGTGTAACAACCCCCCCCGTTCGATTGGACTACCGCTCTTTCCCCTTACCCCTCCTTTCATCCCCTCCCTGCAACCCGGCCCCCTCCCCCACTCCTCATTCCTTGGCCCCCTCCCGTCACCCCTTCCCATCATACCCCTCCCTTGCCTAATGTGTTGCCACGTCAAGGTTGGCCACATGTCACTCAATTATTCCTCTATAAAATCGGACTTAATTCCCCTCAGAATTCCATAGATACTAGTGGCATGGTGAAGCTTGGGTTTATGTTGCAGCATGGCAGCATTCAATCTATCCATCCTACACCTGGTACTTGGACATGCTTTGGCATGTGTTCTCATAGCCTTTGTCCTTTTTGAAATTGCAGTCTTCGAAATTCTGCATTTCAGAATTCGCTCAATGGGAATGATGGGATCACGGGGGTTGCATTTACTCCCCAGGCTTCAAATTTTGCAGGTTGAGCATGGGAAGAACCCGGTAGTGGGATTAAGGGATGAGGAGAAGAGAAGGGAAATTATGGAGAGGCATCGAGAATTAAGCATGATTAGTATAGTGACGAAGGTTTGCATAAGAATTTCTACTTGGGTTGGCTATTTAGAGGCTAACAGTAAGATCTTCAATATGAAGTTTTAGTCTTTCATGACTACAGTGACCTATGCTTTTCTCTAGAGGTCGTGGAGTTCGAGCATTGCTTGGAATTATCTTATTAGGGTGGCTGGGTGGTTTATGATTCTTTGCAGTGAGTGTTGTGGGTTGTCGGTGTGGGATCGTTAGAGGAGATGAGGTCCTAGGAGTTTTGGCAGTGGTTTGTTTGTTTGGAACTTCATTGTGAGTGAGGTTCTCGGTCCCCTAGAAGAGTGTGGGTAGGGTTACTTGGTGACTTTCATCATGAGCGGACAGGGAAATTCAGTGGCGGAAAGTACTGTGTTAGGCTCCCGGGGTCTCCACAGACCCAATTCTGGGGGATCAAGGGTGAGTTGGGCGAGGGATGGTGGTAATGCCAAAAAACACGTGTGAAATTTGTGCACATGAACACAGGGAATTCAGAGATGGAATTGTAATACTGCAAATGTGTATTCATCAACAACACAAATATACTATCAACATGGAATAAAGGCAATTGGAGAAGAGATAATGCATTCAGAGGCTTGAGGATGAGCTGGATGCTCTAAGGCAAGAGATCGAGATGTTGAAAATCAAGCTGGAAGAAATAATCCCGAAGGTGGATGAGGAGTGCAAGAATCTGGACCTCAACAACTCGACCCTAATAGAAGAATAGTCTATCAGTTCAGGTAATCTCAATTTTCTTTTATGGAAAATTATACATGTAAATATCTGTTATTACGATTATGCAAAGTATTTATCTATAGGATGGTAGTTAAAGATTTTTATTTTGGAATGGCTGGAAAAAACACTCAGAAAAGAGACAGTCTCAATGTAAAAACAAAAGCCATGAACCGACCTTTTGATGTAATATTCCGCATTTTGCACGTGAGCGAGCTTGTTATATATATATATATATATATATATATATATATATATATATATATATATATCTATATATATATATATATATATATATATAACCTATTCTTTATGGTTAAATAAAACATAGCATAAGTTGAGATTAAACTCATTGCAATGCCTTTTTCAAGTTTTCAAAGTTCTAGGAAAGTAATATGGAGAAATTATTTTAAAAAATGTTAAAATCCTAGATTAGATAAATACCTTAAGGTGCTTTACAAACAAAATTTACAGTCTAAGCCAATAATTTACAAACTAATTCAAAAGCTTAATATGGTAAGAGAACTGAGAATATACACATTTCAATACCTTTAAAAATTAAAATTAAACTCATTGCAATACCTTTTTCTTAAATTTATAGTAAAGTGATATAGAGAAATTCTCTTAACAAATGTCAAAACTCTAAATTAGATAACTAGAATAGATAAATACCTTAAGGTGCTTTACAAACATAATTTTCAGTCTAACCATATCATTTAAAAATTAAATTCAAAACCTTAATAGTGTTAACATATCATTTACAAATTTAGTTCAACAACTGTAAAAAACTGAGATTACACTCATTTCAATACCTTTTTTTTAAATTGTCCAGTAGAGTGACATGGAGAAAATATTTTAAAAAATGTTAAAACCATAAATTAGATGAATGCATTAATGAATATTGATCGTCTGTCTATAGTTATAATTCACTAATTTGGGATATTTCAAAATCATCAATCCAGCCATATTTCAAAATAACCTTATGTGAAACATAAACTAGATACCAAGTAGAAATCACTATATTCATCAACAACTTTTGTACAAGTAGCTGAAGCAGAAACAAACATTATATCATGTAATCCAGTCAATTTTGTAGAAAATATTTTTATTTAAAAGGACAGAAAGTTCTCAGACATGCATGCGTAACAACTAGAGTAATAGTATTCATGTGTAACAACTTAGAAGTAATTATTAAACAAAAAAAAACCTTCACACACACACACACAGATATATATATATCTGACACACACAGATATATATTTATCTGTGTGTGTGTGTGTGTCTGTGTACAACTAGAGTAATAGTATTCATGTGTAACAACTTAGAAGTAATTATTAAACAAAAAAAAACCTTCACACACACACACAGATATATATATATCTGACACACACAGATATATATTTATCTGTGTGTGTGTGTGTGTGTGTGTGTGTGTGTGTGTGTGTGTGTGTGTACAATTTTCTAATACACAATACAATGTTGAACCCAATATTATCTTAATCAATCCAATATTGTGCAACCTAGAAAATTTATTAACCTCGAGGAGTTCCATGCCCATGTTTTTGAGGTTGTGATGCACTTGCTTCAAATTTGAGGTCGGGATGCACTGGCTTCAAAGATGGGATGTCGTAATGGTGACATTACATCTATTAATATTATATGATCGCAGATTGTGAAGATGATATTTGTTTTATATTGTGTGGAAATTTTATTTTATGTATGGTTGCAAAATAAAAAACAAAAAATGGATTAGCTTTGCATTGATCTAAGGGAATTATATAAAATTCGTAGACCTTGTTAAAAGAAACCTGTTGAAAAGCCTATTCCAATGTATGAACATGTAACATATATTTTCTTATAATAGTATAATACACTAAACCAAATCAATGATTTTTCTAGTGTGCATTAAAGAATACTCATGGTGAATAATATTCAGTTTGAACTTATACTAATGTATGAAAATGCACCATACATTCTCTGATAGTAGAACCATGCACGAAGTTAATCTGACTTAGTGCGTCGTGGCTATAATATTCGTCATAGTGAAGATAAAGCTAGCCACGCACCGTACACCCTCTTATAATAATATCATGCAGGATGTTAATAATTGGCACACCCTCTTATAACAATATCATGCACGATGTTAATAAATGGCACACCCTCTTATAAAAATATCATGCACGATGTTAATAATTTTCTTTATACATGGTGAATAATACTCTCCTTAATCTGAACACAGCACATCATACCATCAAATCGAATATTGTATTGGTGATAATATTCATCATAGTGAAGATAATACTCGCCATAGTGAAGATAAAACTCGACACACACCGTACACCCTCTATATCATGCACAATGTTAATAATTATCTTAATTCACGGTGAATAATACTCTCCTCAATCAGAACACACCACATCATACCATCAAAGAAAATATTATTTACCACCACATCATACCCTCAAAGCGAATATTATTTACCACCATATCATACCATCAAATTGAATATTATGTACTATGCACTCAACCCCTTATTGGTTTAATGCATGTCGAATCTTTCTAGTAGAATATTATCTACTATGCACTCAATGACGACTATTATCTACTATGCACTCCACCCGTCATCCGTTTAATGCCTGCCCAATATTTTTAGCAGACTATAGGTTCTGCCAGGTTTCGCCTCCTCTAATTTCAAATAAAATCTACTCTAAGCTCTCCTATAATGTTAAATCAAACCTACACTACTCTCCTATAATGTTAAATCAAACCTACACTATGATCAGATTCCAGCGATTGGATTACATTTTCAATTGAATTGTCCATTTTTTTTTCTTCTTAAAACATATAATACAAGTGCAATACAATAAAGGGATAGCATCATCCATGATCAATCCTAGATGACACTATAACCAGCCAATTCATTCTACCACTTATTGTATCTTGCTTTGAATTTTAAAATCTCAATAATTTAGAGTGACAATGCACCATACATCATCAATATCATAGACTAATCATCTAATATTATAGACTAAGTTAGTATTTCAAATCATCTAACGTCATAGACTAAGTTAGTATTTCAAATGAATATGCACCATAAGTCATAAGTTATCTAATAATTACACCTATTTTAATATTCCAAATGACTATGCACCATAATTCAAGTTATCTAATAATTACACCGATAGGTATTCCCTTTTGAAACTATTCACAGCCGACTTTGTCTACCTTTCGCCTTACCCTTTTTCCTTGCTCTGTCTTATATGTTTAAGAATTTCAACCATAGATTTGAAATGTGTGAATCATATGTTTGACACTTTCAACCATGGATTTGAAATGTGTGAATTGAAAATTTCAACGACGAATTTGGAATGTGTAAATTGACAATTTCAACCATGGATTTGAAATGTGTAAATTGACAATTTCAACCATGGATTTGAAATGTGTAAATTGACACTTTCAACCATGGATTTGAAATGTGTGAATTGTCACTTCCAATTTTTCAGATCGTTGTTACACACCTATAGGGCATAATAAGGTTTCAACCATGAACAATTTTAAAAAGAAACGCCTCACGGCGTAATTATTAAATGACTTAAGACACGTAATTATTAAACATGAATAATAATGACCAATAATCAATTGACATACTACATGATGAATAATGATTGAATTACTACATGATAAATAATGATATGATAAATACTAAGTATTTAAAATGACTATGCACCATAAGTCATAAGTTATCTAATAATTACACAAATTTTAGTATTCCAATAAATAATGATATGATAAATACTAAGTATTTCAAATGACTATGCACCATAAGTCCTAAGTTATCTAATAGTTACACAAATTTTAGTATTCCAATAAATAATGATATGATAAATACTAAGATAGTGTTTCAAATGACTATGCACCATAAGTCATAAGCTATCTAATAATTAGACCTATTTTAGTATTACAAATGACTATAATTTAGTATTCCAAATGAGTATGCACTAGAAGTCATAAGTTATCTAATAATTACACCGATAGGTATTCCCTTTTGAAATTATTCACGGCCGACTTTGTCTACTGTTCCCCTTAGTTCGTCTTATATGTTTAAGATATTCAACCATAGATTTGAAAAGAGTGAATCGTATGTTTGACACTTTCAACCATGGATTTGAAATGTCTTTCATATATGTTTGACACTTTCAACCATGGATTTCTATTTTATATGTTTAAGAATTTCAACCATAGATTTGAAATTTTTATAAGACTTTCAACCATAGATTTGAAATATCTGAATCATATGTTTGACACTTTCAGCCATGGATTTGAAATGTGTGAATTGACAATTTCAACCATGGATTTGAAATGTGTAAATTGACAATTTCAACCATGGATTTGAAATGTGTGAATTAACACTTCTGATTTTACAGCTCGTTGTTACACACCTATAAGGCATAATAAGGTTTCAACTGTGAACAATTTTAAAAAGAAACGCCTCACAACGTAATTATTAAATGACTTAAGACACATAATTTATAAATGAATAATAATGACCAATAATAAATTGAAATACTACATGATGAATAATTATTGACTTACTACATGATAAATAATGATAAATGAATAATAATGACCAATAGTAGATTGATGAATAATGATAAATAATAAATAATAATGACCAATAACAAATTGATGAATAATGATTGACTTACTACATAAGAAATAATGAATAATAATAACCAATAGTATATTGATGTAAATAATGATATCTTGATAAATAATGATATGATAAATAACATGAATAAATAATAGCTTGACATACACATGATGAATAATGATTAATAATGATATGATAAATAATATTAATAAATACATGATGAATAAATAATAGATTAACATACTACATGATGAATAATGATTGACTTACTTGATAAATAATGATATAATAAATATTATGAATAAATAATTTATTGACGTACTATACGATGAATATTGATTGACATACTACATGATAAATAATGATATGATAAATATCATGAATAAATAATAAACTTGGACATACTACATGAATAATGATTGACTTACTTTATAAAAAATGATATGATAAATAATAACATGAATAAATATATGATGAATAAATAATAGATTGACATATACATTATGAATAATGATTGACTTACTTGATAAATAATGATATGATAAATATCATTAATAAATAATAGATTGATATACTACATGATGAATAATGATTGACTTACTTGATAAATAATGATATGATAAATATCATGAATAAATAATAAATTGATATACTACACCATGAATAATGATTGACATACTACATGATAAATAATGATATGATAAATAAATGATGAATAAATAATATATTGACATACTACATGATGAATAATGATTGACTTATTTGATAAATAATGATATAACTAGCAATTGCACCATATGTTGCAAAGGAAACACTGTAAAGCAATAATATAGGAAAGTAATAATATAGGAAATAGTAGTATAAAATAAAAAATCTTAAAATTTCAACCAATCCTAATGAAGAGTTTCAAATTACCCCTATTACCATTAATATTAAATTTAAAAATTGAAATATATATATATATGATCAAATATTATATAACTATGGGAGAAAGTTATAACATAAAACTACTAAAAAAATAGAAATAGTTTACAAATCAAACTCTTCCAAAAAAAATTTTAATCTAATTATGATAAGGTAAAAAAAACCTCTTGACCTACCATAGCAAATTTTATCATATAACGTAACCATAGGATCACATCCTTAACCTTCCATAGCAAATTTTATCATATAACTTAACCATAATTTTAAAATTAGATTATTATGGAGATGGTTAAATTTTAGAAAATTACATAGTCTATTTTAAGAAATTGTATTAAACCAAAAAATTATTTTAATCGAATTATGATAAGGTGAAAAAAACATAATGATGCTGGGTATCCATGTTGTGACCCATCGCCATCCATTGTAATGAATTTGTCGGCATCTTAATACACGTGTTTATTAGAAGGTGAATAAATGTAATTTTCTCTTTAATCACAAGTTAAATCCAAATTACTGAATAAGTGAATAAATGTAGTTTTATTGCTAATTCCAAATTTCAGAAAAGAAGGCCACAACATATGCGATATTGTACACAGGTAAGACCGTTAAATTTTATAAAATCGTGCAAGCTTGTTAAAACCTATACTTCGATGATGATGAAACCTGCGACACCCTGTAAGAAAATGATGCGCGCAGCATTGCACCTTTTTCCATTCAAAATCAAAATCATAAAGCCTTGTTATGATTTGTTTGACTTGAGGATCTGGACATGCACCATTTTGATTCAAATTTTGCTTATCCGAACCCTATGGAAAGTCGAGACATGGAGGAGTTACAGTCTCAACTACCTACAAGGTGGCTGGAACTCGATAATCCAGGCAAGCTCCAAGCGGCTGGACAAATCTGGGTTGAAGACTTACATTGTAAAAGCTGAGTCCATCAGGCCATTCCTGGGTTGAATTGGGCACCTGGTTGAGGAGTTTTGGGAGAATATCAAATTTGGGCGTTCTATAGTGTTGGGTTACAGGATATTAGCGATGCAAGAAGACATTTTCAGGGCAACGGGACTGCCCAACAAAGGCCGCACAGTGGGTTATTGGTTTGGAAACAGGGAGTCCATAGTCAAGAGAATTGGAAAGGAGGCTTGGAACGCAGAGCATGCGATGAGATTGAAACAATTGTGTGGAGTTGAGACAAATTTGAAGCATGACTTCCTTGTGGATATGATCAAGGACGACACTACAAGGTATGTGGCTTTGCTGGTTATGGAGCATCTCTCGGGATGTTCTACTGTTTCTGATTGCAGCTATGGATTTCTTGATGCCATTGAACAAGGCATGAAGAGAGAGGTCACTAACTCGTGCACCCATATTGACAAGAGGATGAAGTTTGTCTGCCTAAAGGCGCGTACTGCACACACAGAGGGGATCCAAAAGGAACTTCGCTATTGCATTTCTTGTTAGAGAGCAAGCACCTGATCTGTGGCGACGGGTTGCAAAAAAAGAGGGGCGGGATCTTGAATTGTTGAAGAAGAGAGGAAGGAAAGAAATAAATGGGGTACAGGATATTGGGTTGTTGAAGAAGAGAAGGATGAATAAGATCAATGGGGTGTAGGGTAGGGAAATGTTGAAAGAGAGAAGGATGAAGGAAATCAATGGAAATGGGTTTTAATTGGAGAATATGAAAGCAGAGAGGAAGGTTGAAGGCAGTGAAGTAGATAGATATAGGGAGAAAAGGCCAATGTTACCAGTGGAATTAGTGAATTTGGAGCAGGAAATGAGGATTGAAGATACTGAAGGACTTCAAATTCAAGGCAAAGTGGAAAGTAAGCAGGACAGTCCGGGTTATCAAGGTGCAGGGGCAGTTTTGCAGAGGATCAAGGTCTGGTTAGCTGAGGAATGTGCTGAAACTGCTGAACATTATCTTGCGGATCGAGAAGCATGGATGGAATTCACTATCCAAGAAGTACCAGATGGAGAACCTTTGGAGCAATATCACAGTGATCTCACCTTTGGTTCAGGGGATTATGTTTGCGAAAATTGGATGCATTGTATTCCAGTGAACCAGTGGAGAAGAATTGCTGGATTTTTTGAATCAGCGAAGAGAAAGAGGATGAAGAAAAGGAGAGCGATGGGGTATGACAAAATGTTGGTAATCAGTGTAGAGTATATCTTGGCTCCCTTTGTTCACAAAATTAAGGTTCCTTTTACTCATGGTGACTTGTACGTGCTAAACATTATCTTGCTGATCAAGAAGCATGGATGGAAGTCGTTGTCCAAGAAGTACCAGATGGAGAACCTTTGGAGCAATATTACAGTGATCTCACCTTTGGTTGGATGGAAGTCGTTGTCCAAGAAGTACCAGATGGAGAACCTTTGGAGCAATATTACAGTGATCTCACCTTTGGTTCAGGGGATCATGTTTGTGAAAATTGGATGCATTGTATTCCAGTGAACCAGTGGAGAAGAATCGCTGGATTTTCTGAATCGGCACAGAGAAAGAGGATGAAGAAAAGGAGAGCGAGGGGGTATGACAAAATGTTGGTAATCAGTGTAGAGTATATCTTGGCTCACTTTGTTCACAAAAGGAAGGTTCCTTTTACTCATGGTGACTTGAAGGTGGTTCTGTGGTCAGAAAAACCTAGAGAGGTGCATGATTTGGTCCTGCAGCATATTTTGGGATAAACTACTAGTTTTGGTCGGATTCTTTCTTATTCCGTTGAGGACTCTATCATTATGAGAATCACCTTAAAGGGAAATGCAGTGCATGGATGTTGTAAGGATTTGACTAAAGTGTGGGAAGATCTGGGAGACTATGATAACGTAAATACACTTTTAATTGATACTTCACCTGTGACCATGCTTAGAAATCAAGATGCAAATGTGATTTGCCCCATTCCCTACCAGTATTCCTGAATTTGTAAAGAATATCCCATTTTTCCCGGAAAAGGGATACACTTGGGAACGATCTCAATTTGAAGAAAGTACGGTTACTCCTTTGTTTGGAACCCCTTGTCCACCATGTCGCCATGGAATTGTGAAGTATTGGAAATTGTTTCCAAGCATTGTAACTGAAACTTCAAATTCTCAATTGGATCTATTTAATATTCAATGTCGTGGGATTAATAAAACTGGGAAACAGTTACCCATCACAAGAACTAGTATCTCATTTTCACTGTTAGTTCCACCTGCAGCTAACTTAGGAATTTTTGAAATGTATCACGGAATTTCATCAAGAGAATTCTTGGTTTTTAGCAATTATATACGGAGTAATAACAACATGAATTATAAGAGGGAACTCATTAAACAAAGAGATGATAAGATGAAATTTATGAGAGTGCTGATTAAAAAGGCCAAAGACGATATGAAATATACGAGGGAATTGAATGAGGCAAAAGCTGATTTACATAACATGGCATATGAGAAGAAAAAACTGGAAAAGAAGCTCCAGGAAGTGGAAGATGTCTCGGAAAAATCACATGAAGAAAAGATAAAATTGGAAAAGAAGCTCTGGGAAGTGGAAGATGCCTGGGAAAAATCACATGGAGAAAAGATAAAAGCAGAGAATAAAAATACCAACTTATCAAAGGCATTTGTAGAAAGGGACAGGATTTTGAAATAGATTGAACTTGAGAAGAACTGGGAATTGAAAAAGAGAGAGAACACTATTTGTTCTTTGCAGAGAATTGTGCAAGCTCTGCAGAGAAGCTTTGCCCAGAAACAGGAGGAGTTTCAAATATTAGTCCAAAGGGAAGTTGAGAAAGAAACAACGCAAATTCGTTCCATTTTGACAGATATTATTTGACTCAAACAAGAAGAGGATCCTATGATTGGAGCACAACAGCTGATTATAGAGTCGAGGCAACAATGTAAAGTAAAAAAAAGCAATAACAAGGGAACAAGTTCTCATATGAGTGCAGATAAGAGCACAAGTGATGGAAGTCACCTACTTCTTACAAGTGATACTGAGGCTCTGGATTTTTCTATTTGTGTTGAAGAATGGACAACTGCAGGGGATCACCGTAGATAAGCTTCAAATTCTTGTGAGCACCATCATCGGATTCCCCCTTAACTGAACCTGTTAGAATTAGAGCAACATAATTTCTAGGATTGGAAACCATGACCTTATTGGTACTAACTTCCCAATAAATCTTGTCAATATTACCCCCTGGGTGTTCAACAAGAATACTTGCAGAATCTGAGGCCTGAAAGTTCCCCATAGTACAGTACTTGAAACAAAGAGAAAACTCAGATTCCCCCTTAACTGAACCTGTTAGAATCAGAGCAACATAGTTTCCAGTATTAGAAACCATGACCTTATTGGCACTAACTACCCAATAAATCTTCTCAATCTTACACCTGGGTGTTCAACAAAAATACTTGCAGAATTTGAGGCCTGACAGTTCCCCATAGTACAGTACTTGAAACGAAGAGAAAACTCCTAAAACTATATATTTTTTCAGTTTTTACAACCAAGAAAGTTCTATTATAACTTCACTATTCAATATTGTGGTTAGAATGGTTAGAAATTTTCAGGAAGTAAGAATTCAAATATAGCTTCACTACTCCAATTAAGAAATGACATTATTCTTACTAATATTTCCACCAATTGCAACCAAGTAACACTATTCTGGTCAAGATTTTTCCTGTGTTTAATATCCTGACCAGGATTTCCTAGACCAAATTTACCAAAAAGAAAAAATGTATCTAAAGTTAATGACAGGAACAAAACTTGTACGAGTAAATATAACTATGACAATAGTCTCATTGCCAAAAACTAATTATCATCACCTACAACAAGTTTGTAGCTGCATCAACATTATCTAAAACTAATTATCATCCCCTGCAACAAGACTGCACCTGCTGCAGCAACATTAGCTAAAACTAATTATCATTTCCTCCAACAAGACTGTACATGCAGCAACATTAGCTATAGCGACTGGTTGAATTAGGGATTGGGAAACCCTGCGATATATATAGCGGATAGACTTATATATAAATCCAGAAAAATACCATCCATGGAACAATACTATCCACCTAAAAATTATAAGCATGGTCAAAAACAAAAATAGAACCGATGAAGACCGAAAAAATAATTGCAAACTGAGATAATAAAATTATTAAATTTTCCTGACTGTTCTGGCTGCCAAAAAGGTTACACTATAATTCATGTCAAGATCCATTCATCAAACAATTTTTTCTTTCCAAGGACTATTAGTTCAGCCGTACAAGAGACAATCAACCATGTTCCCTACTTCATTAATTGTGGACAGATCCATGAGAACCTTCACCTTCTTTAAACCTTTTGCCACCAAAAAATCCAATGAGATTATTTCAACCCGAAACACCTCCTTGAGCTGGACTTCCAACAGTTGGAAGGCTACCTAAAAGTCTCTCGAGTTCGTCCCATTTAATTAGGAGAAATTCAAAACCCCAATGGATTCGGCAAAGAGGTGGAAGGCTACCTAAAAGTCTCTTGATTTCGTTCCATTTAAGATTTTAGCAAAGAGAAGAGGCAACAATGTACCTCACCTTATCTCTCTACAAGAGCTATTCATATCCTACACAAGATGAACAAACTCCTGGCTTTAATGGTTTAATTTGCAAAGTTTACAGAGCCACCTACAAATTTGTATGCTCAAATCGGTTACAAATTTATCGTGAAGCCCACAAGAAATCTCTAACTATGAGAATTATTTGACAGCTTGTAAAATGCATTTCAAAGGGCTCATAGAACCGATTAGAAACCATGACTAGATTTTTCCATGCACGGTCCCTCGAAAGCACCTTATAGATGTCTCATTAACATTCTCTCCAAATTATTCGCTTTGAACACATCGGCTTCTTTTAAGAGAGATACATTATTGAGAATGTTATTGCAGCATAAGTACTCAAGTGAGCAAAATCTTCCAACCTGGTATATAGAAAAAAATATTTTGCGAGAAACTTTGGATTATAGTGAACCTTATTTCTATTATGGCAATGCTTACACCTAGGGTTTAAACCATTCATCAATAACAATAGCCCATATAGCACTTGTGACCCAACCAGGGAACCAAAACGAGAAATTCCAAACCCTATGGATTCTGCAAAGAGGTAAAAGGCTAAAAGTCCCTTGATTTAGTTCCATTTAAGCTTTTAGCAAAGAGAAGAGGTAGCACCGTACCTCACCTTATCTCTACAAGAGATATCCATAGCCTGCACAAGATGAGCAAACCATTGGCTTTAATTGCTTTATTTGCAAAGTTCAGAGCCACGTACAAATCTGTAGGCTCAAATTGGTTGCAAATTTATTATGAAGCCCTTCACAAGCAAAACTCTGCAACTTAACAAAAAAAACTTGAAAAAATTTGGAGATTAAATATCCAACAATATACCTTCAAAGCTAACCAGGTGATAGAACAAACTCCTAGCTTTAACGGTTTAATTTTTAAAGTTTACAGAGCAACCTACAAATTTGAATGCTCAAATCGGTTGCAAATTTATCGTGAAGCCCTTCACAAGCAATCTCCAACTGTAAAAATTATTTGACAGCTTATAAAATGTGTTTCAAAGGGCTCACAGAACCGATTAGAAACCATGACTGGATTTTTCCATGAGAAAAAATGAGCTCGATATTTGTGACCAGAAACCCTCACGGAGTTCTGATGTCGGTAGAAACTGTGAGATAGTTTTGATGTTCGTTAATATACCAGCAAAATCCACATAATAAAAGCATTTCTACCATGAACGTAGACTTCAATTCTCTGTGCAAGGAAGGCCGATTGAAGGAGGCCTTGGGCTATTTGCAAGTCATGGATGAACGAGGCCTTGTGGCAGATGACACTATGTAAGCTTCACTGCTGGATGCATGTGGCTCTGCGAAGGCCTTGGTAGAAGGTAAGAAAGTCCATGCCCACATGCTCGCAAATGGGTTTCAGCAAAATATGTTCTTAGCTACCAGAACTATGGATATGTATTCCAAGTGTGGAAGCCTTGCGGAAGAAGTCGTTGAAGACCCACGCCATCTGCTTCCGGTACAAACTGTTTTATCATCTTAGCTACCAGAACTATGGATATGTATTTCAGGTTTGGAAAGCCTTGCGGAAGAAGTCGTCGAAAAACCCATAGAACACCATCTGCTTCCGGGAGCAACTGTTTTATTATGTAACTGATTTATAATAACAGTTTTTAATCTGAAGGTGCAGAATGTTTCAATCGTCTAACACTATCATCAATGGTACACAATTGTACACCTGTCATTTAGGAAAGTTGTTTTCAAATAAGGACGCTTTACAGCGTAATAAATATCATAAATAAATAATATATTGATATACTACATGATGAATAATGATTGACTTGCTTCATAAATAATGATATGATAAATATCATGATTGATATGATAAATATCATAAATAAATAATAGACTTTGGACATACTACATGAATAATGATTGACTTACTAGATGATGAATAATGATATGATAAATAATAAATGATAATGATATGATAAATAAGAAATTGACATAATACATGATGAATAATGATATGATAAATAATAATTAATAATGATATGATAAATAATAATTGATAATGATATGATAATTAATAAATTGACATAATACCTGATTAATGATGAATAATGATTGACTTACTTGATATGACGCATAATAATTGATAATAATAATGCATAATAATTAATAATAATATGATAAAAAATAAATTGACATAATACATGATGAATAATGATTGATGAAAAATATTATAAATAAACAATAGACTTGACATACTAGCATGATGTAGTATAATGATTGACTTACTAGATGAAATTTGATGAAAAATGTCATGAATAAATAATAAACTTGACATACTACAAATAATAATGATTGACTTACTACATTTGATCACTAATAATTGATAATGATATGATAAATAATGGTTGACTTACTAGATGATGAATAATGATATGATAAATAATATGATAAATAATGAATAATAATGACCAACTAATCCTTACTATATTTGATAACTAATAATTGATAATGATATGATAAATAATGGTTGACTTACTAGATGATGAATAATGATTGACTTACTACATTTGATAAAAAATGATTGTACTACATTTGATAACTAATAATTGATAATGATATGATAAATAATGGTTGACTTACTAGATGATGAATAATGATTGACTTACTACATTTGATAAAAAATGATTGTACTACATTTGATAACTAATAATTGATAATGATTGATAATAGATTGACATGATAAATAATGTAACTAATAATTGATAATGATATGATAACTAATAATTGATAATGATAATGTAACTAATAATTGATAATGATATGATAACTAATAATTGATAATGATATGATAAATAATGATTGATAATGATAATGATATGATAAATAATGATTGATAATAGATTGACATGATAAATAATGAATAATAATGACCAATAATCGATTGACATACCACATTATGGATGAATAATGACTAATTGCAACGTACTACATGTTGAATAATGACTAATTTCTTTTGTAAGTAGATATTGTAAATATTGATTAATAACCTTTTGTATATTGCTTATACATTTTTCTTTTAGATATTGTAAATATTGATTAATACCCTTTTGTATATTACTTAACATTTTGCATTCACTTTAAGTAGGTATATTACTTAAAATTTGCATTGCATAAGTAGGTATATTACTTACAATTTGCATTGCATTAGGTAGGTATGTAAAATATTAATTGTAAGTAAATATTGATTAATATTATTACTTAACATTTTGTCAATTGCCTTTGCATTCATTTTAGGTAGGTATGTAGAATTATTTAATAATATATTAATTAACACAATTTTCCAAATACCTCTAGCTGTATTAATTAACATTTTTACTAACAACCTTTAACATTTTTCCTAACTACCTTAACCTGTATTAATTAACATTTTGCCAACTACCTCTACCTGTATTAATTAACATTTTTCCTACCAACCTTTAACATTTTTTCTAACTAACTTAACCTGATGACTGGAGTTTACTGCTATACCGCCGCTTCAGTTGGGTAGATACCTTTACCTGATTTTTCCTAACTACCTTAATCTGATAATCTGATGACTGGAGTTTACTGCTATACTGCTTCAGTGTAAATACTGTGTATTAATTAACATTTTGTCTAACTACCTTTACCTGATCACTGGAGTTTGGGTAAATACTGTGTGACTGGAGTTTACTGCTATACTGCTTCAGTGTAAATACTGTGTATTAATTAACATTTTGTCTAACTACCTTTACCTGATCACTGGAGTTTGGGTAAATACTGTGTGTATTAATTAACATTTTGTCTAAATACCTTTACCTGATCACTGGAGTTTACTGCAAGACCGCTTTGCCTGAATCACTGGAGTTTACTGCAGGACCGCTTTGCCTGAATCACTGGAGTTTACTGCAGGACCGCTTTGCCTGAATCATTGGAGTTGAGTGCTGGACCGCTTTCCTCGACGTCAGTGCCTACACCAATTTCCTCGACCACAAAATGTCACCTTCTTTAGCGCAATCTCTATGCCTTCCTCACGGACCACCGTACCGCCTTCTTTAACCGCTTCCTCAACTAACCACAATTCCTAGGCTTCTCAACTACCACCGCATCAATTGCTCCACCACCTTCTTCAACTGAAGTTCATAATACTCGTAGCATTGCTACTCCTTCCACCACCACCTTCAACTGCAGTTCATAATACTCGTAGCATTGCTACTCCTTTAAGGCTTACCATGTCTGCATCCGGGGCAAGGTATGAAAAAATTACGATGGAACGTAGTTTTTGATAAACAGCGAACCAAACTACAACATCAAAGAAAGACGCTAAGCTCCTCCTTGTAGGTGTTGTAGATCAACAAGTTGCAGATGACTTGGAGCAAGCTGAACGTCTTGCCAACACCCACCATGTCATACACACCGATGACCCCAGTGAGCCATGTCAATGAGATTCGGTGAGCCATGCCTGCAGCGGATAGTAGATACTAAGCAGATCAAATCGCCAACCCTATGACGTTGGATTGTAGCACACAGCTTGAAAAAGTAGGTATGCTTGTGGTGCTATAGGGGACACAATCTACTGAATATCGACATCTAGCATTTGGCTAGTCCAATTAGAAGCAAAGGGCGCAAGGAGATGTAATTGACTCAGTCATCCATACTTGGTCGATAAGGGTTGGTATCTGTGAGTCTAACCTTCAAACCTTTTCCATTGGGATCAAGCCATGAGATCACATAATGGAACAGCCCCAGAATTTCAGAAAATATCATGCGATTCTAGAGGCAATGGTCATCGCGAATCCTTGTAGTCTAATCTTGCAGAGAACCGTCACGCCCTTCCAAGTCATATTTTCCATGGTAAGTAGCAGAGACAGAACGAGTGGGAACTGAGAGAAAGAGAAAGAGAATGGGAATTACTGGAATGAAGCATAGCTTGTTGAAACCGTTGGAGGGACTTTATTGTTCCACGAGCACGAGTTGCAGAGAAGATTCGAAGCCAGAGCTTGGGATAGAGGGAAATACAGATCCATATCCATCCTTTCTGATTCCATAGCCTCTTTCAGTTTCTTATCCTCGAGTTGCTGAGGAGAAGGCTTCACCTAGCTTTTGCCCATAAGGGTGCATTTGGAAATGCGCTTCACCTGGTTGCCTCTATTATTCACACCTAGTGGAAGCCAATGAAGGGCTCAGGTACCTAAATAACAGCTGGCAATCTAGATCAACTAGCTACCTAAAACATTCGCAAGCATCTTCCACGTGCTATGTATGCATGCAATGAGAGATATGACACCTCCACGTGCTATGTATGCATGCAAACTTTTCGAAAACAATAAACTTCCACGTGTTATGCATAACCCAGCTAGCAAGCTTTAAAAGAGCAACAATCTTCCACGTGTTATGCATGCAATGAGAGATATGACACTTGTATTTATGCATAACCAAGCCAGAAAGCTTTGAAAGAGCAACAACCTTCCACGTGCTCTGCATGCAATGAGAGATATGAGTATCGTATTTGTGTGAAAACCGGAAAATGCTAACTGTTATCTCTATCGGGTGGCGTTGAACTGTCATCTCTTTTAGCTGGTGGCTCTCACTGGAGCGTGGTGGGTGGGTGGAATTGGAGGGAGACATGCAATGCTATGAAACTTCATTGAATTTTAATTTTCAGAAGAGTTATGGATTTCAACCTCAGGAATTTCGCCGGCTTGTTAATCAAACTATTTGGAAATGACTATTTGTTTCCAAACCACATATTACATAACTAAATATTATAGTTTTTCTTTCTGAAAAAAAAAAAACTAAATATTATAGTTATTATTATAAAATTATATCATTAAATCCTAACTATAGTAAGATTTTAATATATGAAATCTCGGTGGGATTGGAGGGATCCCCACGATCCTATAAAACTTAAATGACTTTCAATTGTCGAAAGACTGGTCAAATTTCATTATGTGGTATCCAGCTGGTGGGTGGTGTCACGAGTATATCTATTTACAAATTAGAGCTTTCATATTGCCATGTTCTAACCAAATTAAATATTATTTTATTGTTTTAAATCACATCATTAAATTCCATACATAATCAGATTTCACTACATGAAATTACACTTGTGATTCATTAAAACTTAATTTTTCTAAAACTCATTGAATTTCAATATGTGGAATTTAGAGTTGGGATTATTTGTTTTCCAATCAATGGTATCGTATTAATAAACAATATATTAATAATTGTAGTTTGATTTGAAATAATAAACAATATATTAAATCTATATTGTTTCGTGTATTTGAATTTTTATTTTTTAATTTAGAATGTGCAATATCATGAACCAAGTCAATGATAATTTAATTTCTTATTTACTAAATGAGAGAAAAGAAATGCCCATATCAAATCAAGAAAATATTATTAGAACAATCCATAATTAAAAATCTTATTTATTAAATGAGAGAAAAATATAGAGATTGGTGTAGGACAGAGACCTCGTATGTATGTCATAAATTTTTGTAAATTCATGATGTTGTTTTGATTTCAAATGGTGTAATTATGTCAATTGAAGGAGAAAGAGTGTAAATCGTTAACCATATGGCTAAGATAATAATAATCCATTAAGGCTTGAATCCATGATAACAAAAAGGATTTTTAAGGGAAAAATATTGTGATAAGTCATTTACTTTAATCAACCAAATGTTGTAAAGACTGAATACAAAGAAGAGTCCCCATCTTCCTCCTACAACTGTATAACAAAAGGTTTCCATCTTTAACACTACAAATGCACAAGCAGAAAGATTAGATAGGTTCATTTAGTTCTAAATTTATATAGCTACGTTGAAATGTAAAATGAAAGAATACAAGTTTTGTACATACATAATCAACCCCATCTAGAACTTGAACTACAAGTTTGGTTCCTAGTGAAGTTAATCTCAAAACTCTGTTCAAAATTAGTGATATTCTTGCAGAAAACATTTGAAAGGTGGGAAAAGGCTTGCATTCTTTCTAATGTAAGCATATAAAGTTAGATTTGAAAAACCTGAAAAAATAACCATGCTCTGCAGCAATTCCAAGGTTTTTAGAGGCTGAAAACCAGTCATTCAAAGTTTGTTGCCCTCGTCCACTTACAATAAATACCACATTCTTTAGATCATTGCAAAGGGTGTTTAGCATTGTTAGGACATTTGATTTTGGAGTCTTTTTAATTGAAGTTTGAGGCATCATGGTACCATCATAATCCAAAAGAATGGCTCGTCTATTACTCTTTTTGTAAGCCTAGACAATATGCTCAGTTGAAAGTTTTCAAAAATTAGAATCAAGATGTACCAATTTGAATCCCAATCCAAATCCTAGTCTATAACATCGGCTTCTAGAGTGCTCTCTGCAGGTTCTTTGCAATTCTCCTATGAAACTCTGGGCCCAAAAGGCTACATCATGAGTGCTGACATACCTAAAATGATTTTCATGTCTCATTTTCTTCTTGGCATCTATCATTGCACTGGTAGTATTCATAGCATCATCTAAAGCTTCCATATTCCATGGATTTACACGAATAGCTCCACTTAAACAAGGGGAGCATCCAATAAACTCAGACACTACTAGCATACTTTATTTCAGGTTATCAGATGTGATTCCAAATCTGCCAGCTAATTTTGTAATACCTTGTTGCAAACAACGTATTCATACGAGATAAAATTCATACCATCTCGAACTGTAGATACAACACAACATTGTGCTATTGTGTAATATGCAACCCTTTCATACAAAAAAACATGTCTCTGCACCAATTCAACAATTTGATATGTTTCAGTTCTGAATGACCCATTTATCCTTTCTATGGTGATAGATATCTCTGCCTGGACCTCCAAAACATCCTTACCTCGACCACGTGCAAGGTTGGGAATTTGGACCATGACCAATTTACCAACCAATTCTGGGTACTGATACAGAAGTTGTTCCATTGCCAAAATTTTCAATCCTATGCCCTTGGAAATTTCCATGTCATCAACCCCAAGAAGCATAATCTTGCCCTCATACTTTGCCTTCAACTCAATAATCATTAATACTTTGTCAAATATCTACACCTTGATTGAGTCTTCATGTAAATTTTTTTCCCATTTTATTTCAACCTAGATTACAAATACCATAATAATGAAATTTTGACACAACTCCTAACAACAATGATCCGAAAATCTAGAATTTAATTGTACTAAAAAACAAAAATTTTATATGTAAGAAATATCAACAATGCATATTGGTTTTTTTGTTAAAAATGATCCTCACATCAATTTAAATAAGCCTATCCACCACTGTCATAAGTAATGTACCACCAATAATTTCCCCAACAACACTTCTCTCCACTGTAAGCATGCTCTTAACATACAAGGCATTCCACTGTAAAACATAAAACAAACAACACAAATAAGAGCTTCATATTTCCCTGATTGAAGGAAAAATTAGATAAATTACAGCGAGTTCTTTTGGAAGGACCAACAATTTTTTTACATTTGCATTGATACATAAATACCACTCTTGATATAAATAAAATCCATGAATTCATGTGCTGAGCCATGCTCATGGTTACAAATTAAAGTTTAAAATGATGCCAAAATATATCTCAAACTTTAACAATTTGTTCTGACACATAAACAACTTTCTTGGATAAATTTTCTATTAACTCACTTTCTCGGTAACATATCTTTATTCAAAGGTGTACAATAGGGATGAATGTGATTAATTTTTGCCATCTTGAAACATACTACCACATATACCAAAGAATCCTTGATGGAATTTGGCCATCATCCTTTATATAGAGGAAACTCTGCTCCCGAAATCAAGTATGAAGATACAACATACTTATAGATAGAAAATTAGTAGCATCTTGGAACTCATGTATGCTTAGAACATTTTCTGTTAGTGTTATTTTTGAATCAGTTGTACCAACCTCACTTAGCAGATGGAGAGAATTGATATCTGAAGATGTGGTTAAGGCAATTAATCAGAGAGGAAAATAAGCATTTCAAAAAAATTAGTAGTTCAAGTTGTTGACAGATATAGAGGTATTAACACAGAACATAACATAGCAGTATGACTAAAATTTGAACACCTTGAAGCTAGTTAAAAGTAATGGAATAAGTAAAAATAAAAAACAAGATTGAAGAAATACATGAATTTTTCAAATCCAAGGACTCGTACAATAGATCATCACTTAAGACGGAATAAGAAACTCAAGAAAGCTATGGTATAATATAATGCTCCTCTTGAGAAAGTGTATTTGGAGATATGTTTGAAGCACAACAATGAAGAGAAACATTGCTAGAGAAACATTTGAAATTACATTGAATGGTATAGTAGTTGAATAGAACATGATTTATATACAGATAGATATACAAAATTGCTTGATAGTTCAACGAAACATGAATGCATTTGAAGGTGAATAAATATACATGTGTACAATAAAATTTTGTGATGTCATGTAGATGTAAATAATAGTAAATATATAATCATATATACATGACGAGGCACGACATCGGAAACACCAATTGATGTCTATTGTGACCCCATGTTGAGAAAGTCATTCTTGCCATTCAACACACATTTTCTAAAGTGTATCTCTTTCATTTATGTGGATTGTTTTTCTTATGATTTTTCGGATCTTTTTTAACAAGCCAATAGTTGTACGCAACTGGTACAAAGGCAATGTCTCTGGCGGCAGGAATCTCAACTATATATCATGTAAAGTAAGCTCCTATTGTTGAATTTCTTGGTAGCATTCATAAAGCATGTTTAAATAGTGTGAATCCATATATGTTGGCCATGAAGAAAGATAAATAATGATTGTTAGTGTAAATGGTTAATGAAATTGTACTAATTTTAGAGTTAAAAAGTACTTAAAGTAAGCATAAACTTTTTTTGAATATTAAGAGCAAAACCAGTATTAGAACAAACGTAAAAGCAAATAATTGTGTATGGAACTTGGAAAAGGTTAAGTTTTGTTTACCGTTGGTGAAGATGAAGTGAAGAGTTTATTTTTGGATAGAGTGTACTCTTTTGCATGGATTTCGATGCGAGCAATGATTATTCTTGCTTTCTGCGTTGTAGATATGGATTCTCTTCCATTCGTGATATGCATGAGAATGGATATGTTGGATGGATTCGAAGGTTTGATAGAGATCTTACTCTTGAAATGGCGGTGAATGTTAAACCTTGGCATTCTTTGGGGCCGATGTCAATTGTTGCTTTCTCTAATGTCATTCCTTGTGACTTGTGTATTGTTAAAGCCCATGCCATTCTAAGTGGTATTTATCAATGTGCACCTCTTGTGATAGGGGAAATGGGTACATATGTTGGGTGTGAAATTTCCCATGGTGTTCCTCTGTATTGTTTAAAATCGACTACCATGAAGGATGAAAATTATGGGGGCTTTGAGTTAGGTGCATAAAATATTGAAATGACTATGCCAAGTGCCCCATTTACAAGCCCTGTATTTACCCACAAATTGCTGGTGAGCATAAATGTTTGTTCATTACATAAGAGAACCTTTGCGTCTAGTTGTTCTTATTCAGATGTAGTAAAATTTTGTTGACGATGTTTCTCCATGGAGTAGACAACTACTAGCATGTTTAATTTTTTAAGAATTATTTTGTTATGCAATGCAACTAAATTTTTTGTTACATATAGGTGCATGGAGTCTTCAAATGTTTTTTTCTCTTCATGTGTAATAGAGGAATCTGTCCTCGACATTACGAGGTTCCATCTTCAATTATAGGTGTTCCATTCCTGAGATTTGTGAGAACCTAGTGGAAGGCAACTTGGGAAGGGTCAGCACCTTGTTGGCGAAAAATAGTTGTAAGCGTTACAAATGTATCAAAGTTGCACCAAAGTGCAGTGCCACGTGATGTGATAGCATATAGAGGAATGTCCTTCACAGGTGGTAGCTGGCCTAAATCCCTGACAAGGATAATGGATCGATTGCCGAATGGTGTATTTCAATGAAGGGGAAATGCCTCTCGTAGGTGATCATCAATATCGGAAAGCATTTTCGGTCCGATAAAACTCATTTCATCAATGAGGATGTATTCTACATGGCGGAGTTGTTCTTTCAAGTGTAAAAGCGGTTGTCGTTCAAGACGATGCATTGTTTGGATAAGGATGTGGAGGGCAGCATGGACTGTAAGGGAATTTATGTTGAAAGCTGCAACGTTGGTGGGTGCAAGTAGCAACAATGGGCTTATACTTGTTGAGGGGTTTTCGATAAATGCACGTTGCAAAGATTTTATTAAAGTAGATTTTTTGGTCTCGACTGTCCCTTGTATGATGGTTCTGGTTGGGGGTTTCGGTAGAGGGTTTTTGAAGTGAGAAATAACATGTGTGCATGTTTTTTGTTGGGTGGGAGATAATATGTGATTTTCGAGAAGGGTTGAAAAAGGACGATGTTGGCTTTCACTATTTGAGTGGTTGAATTCAATGAAATTGATGGCAGTTTATTGAAAGTGGAGAGGTAGAGAAGTATGAGACCAATTATGATTAACATCAAAGTCACTATGGCCAATGGTTTCAAGGCTATTAATTTCGATGTTTTCGCCTGGGTGAAGATGAGACAGGATTTCCCATTCATTCATTTGCACGGGATCAAGGGGGATGTCAGGAAGGGTAGATACAGGAGTATATTCAACTTTGGATTATGGAGATTGTGGGTTTTCATTTTCACGATGAACATGCCATGTTGTATATGTTCCTTTATTTTTTTCATAGTGTGAAATTATGTCCTCATTGTTGGATCCAATGTCATTGGGGAGGGTACGGAAAGGGAAATACAATATTAATTTAGCCCAACAGAAAGTGGCATAACTTGGATCAGTAGGGGAAGGGATTGTGGTGTATTGTGGAAAGATATGGAAAATCATCGAAGGAGAAATGTGTTTCCATTGGTTTTTTTTACGACGAGGAGAAAATGACCAAGAGCATGCAGCTTCAATGATGGGCAATGGCTCTAATGGAGAAGGTCTATTCATGTATGTAAGAATCAATAGTGGTGCTTAGGCTAGATTTTTATAAGCATGTAGAACACGTCTAAGTATAGTTCTATTAACATTTAGAGAAACAAATGTATGACTACAGAGTGTGAGTGGTAATTTATGTAACATATGGCATATTTCATGCGCCCCAATGTCTCTCTTTGCTACGGTTTTTGTAAGGAGTTTCCAGAAAACAGTGATAGTAGGTGCTTCTGGAGTGACGTTGTTCGAGAGGCGTGATAAAATTTGGCTGTAGCTTTCTGATTTTGTTCACGCTTTGGCTGCATATTTTGAAATATAGGTTAACACGACATGGCATGATAGAACTGGCTAGAAATCAACATTTTCTCTCCAGATGGAAATTAAATCGGCATTATGGATGTTCAATCTAGCATTGTTATGTGCAGGCTTGTAGGTTTTATGACCTTTTTTGTCTATGAAGAGTGAAGATGTGGGGTTAAACTCCCACGGTACTTTGTAGCGACAACTGAGAACATTATTTTTTTGCGAAGACAAGAAGATGCATGACACTTTATATGGTGTCGGACACATTTGACAAGCTCTTCATAGTCGTCTGTCTGGGTTTACGCAAAAATTGATGATGTGTCAAGAAGACATGGGTTGAGCTCTGATGATTGGTGAAGTACATATTCACGATGTTGGGGTTGTCACGGGTTCTAAGCAGTGACATAATGGTCAAAATATTTTTGAGCATTGAGAACTTCTGTTTCATTGTTCCAATTGAGGGCATCCATGTTTGGTGCATCTTGCAACCAAAGGAATCCATGTATGTGTGCAGATCCTCTATGTTGTCATTCGTACCTGAATGTAACATCAAAATCTGTTATTGCTCTAGATCTATTATAATTTAATATTAGGTTTAAAGAGGAATGGTAATTAAAAATAATTGCACCAATATTCAATTGCATGGAAGCCTTTCTGTAGGACTTCTTCAAGAAAAATTGTAAATTTGTTGTGCATATATTGGGATGTTAACACTAGTAAAAAATGATGAAATTAGTGACTAGGTGACTAAAAAAGTTAGTCACCGCAATTATTTCAAGTGAATTACTACTAAATTTGAGCAATTTTAAGTGACCAAACTAAAAATGACTAACTTAAATGACTAATTTAGTCTAGGGATAAAATATATGACTAGATAATAAGTGACTAAACTAAAAGTGACTAACTTACATGGTATTTCATCCAATTAAAGATTGAAATACATGCTCTTTTTTTATTTCAAGGAAAACTTTATGGAGAAACTTGAGATCAACAACTCATTAGAGTGACTTGAGCTACACTTGAGATGAACTAAAATGATTTCCATTGTAACCCGAGTATATTCAATATGTTGCAAGTCCATAATAATAACATACAATTCAACGAGGGTCGAGACATCTCTAAATACACTTGTGGGGTGGTCACACTGCTTGGGGAAACTACCATTCTAGATCGAAAGTCATGTTATTTTTCACTTCTAGGGAAATTTTATAGAGAAACTAAACAATGGTAATTAGTCGAAGTGGTTTGAGGTACACTTGAGATGAAATGGAATGATTGCCAATATAACCCAAAAATATATCCAATATGTTGATATTATATATTAATAACTTTTGATTTAGTAAGAATGGTCAAGACGTTTGGACATACACTTGCGAGGTGGTCCTACTCCTTGGAGGCTTCTACCTTTCAAGTGTTATAAAGATAGGAAAAATGTCTTATCAAGAATTTGAACCTAAGTAGAAGAATTAAAAAAATAAACAAATATCATAACATTAATAATAAACAAATTAAACCAACCAACCTAATAATATTTTTCCCTTAATAATCCTTTTTACCCTAATTTATTACTCCTCTTATCAAAATTTCTCCACAAAATTCTTTGAAAAACCCCTTATCATGGAATTTTTTCTACTATAAATTTTACCCTTCCTTATATATCTAAATTGATCGTCTCTCTTTACACATATAAAGTTTAATTTTCCACATCACTCAAAATTAAAATACACATTCAAATTTTGTTCCAGAAAACAATAAATGATAAACATTTTTGAAAATAGGACAAATAAAGACCGTCAACATTATTTTTCAAAGCCACTAGAGAATTTAATAGCTTTCAAAATTGGAGCCTCAATTCCCACCTTAAGCAGAAATCACACCATAACTTTCAAAATTGAAGCCTCAATTCCTGCCTTAAGCAGCAATCATAGCATCACACAGTGAGTTTAACAGATTTCAAAACTGGCGCCCTAATTTGTGCCTTATGAAGCTGTAATCGCACCATCACACAGAGAGTCTAATAGCTTTCAAAACTAGCGCCCTGATTCGTGCCTTATGAAGCTGCAATCACATTCAAAAATTTGAGGAAGGTTCAACCCACTATCTCTATGGAGAGTGGCGGGAAGAATGAGGGCAATGGCATGCCGACGATGCACAATTCAGGAGATGATGCAGTGGTATTTGAGAAGACTATTTTTCTTCTGCAAAAGAACGGATGAACACATGCCCTACTTCGTGCCTTATGAAGCCGCAATCACATTCAAAAGTTTGAAGAAGGTTCAACCCACTACCTCTATGGAGAGTGGCAGGAAGAATGAGGGCAATGGCATGCCTACGATGCACAGTTCAGGAGACAACATAGTGGTATTTGAGAAGACTATTTTTCTTTTGCTAAAGAACTTATGAGACTAAATGGTACAATGAAATCACCCATTGAAAATCATTCCGGCGAGTCCATAGGAAGAGGAATGACCATTAGGGCTTTTAGGGTTGAGGATCAGTTATTGAAGAAGAACATAGACATTATTGACAAAAATTCGAGCCCCTTTTTCTACAGTTTCTGAGCCATTGAATGGTTGATTCAGCGTCTAGAGGTGTTAAATGCAACTCTTCTTTCCTCCTCTGCTCTTGTTATGGTTCTACTCCCGCTGGGTAGCTTCAATATTGGTATGAACAATGAAATTAAATGTCAATTGTTGGTGATTTCTGCTATTGTTGAATGTTTTTATGTATAAGATTATCATTTCTAAAAATTTGAACTGGTGCAAGTTTCATTGGGATGACCTTCTCTTATGGTCTATCATTGAATAGATCGTGTGTTGAAAGTATACATAACAAATTTACACTTGCAAACTACATTGTTTCTTTATAACACATCAAACCGTACATGTGCATTCCTAGTGAGGCCCCAGTTGTTATAGAAGATCGCAGAGCACCGGATAATGGATAAATTAGTGGCAAGATGGAGTACCTAACACACACTGCCCCATACTTTTCCTTGTTTTGGACCATGAGCACAAAGATTGAAGAAAAAAATAGGATGCTTAGCACTAAGAAACTTTTCCTTATTTTGGACCATGATTACACACTTCTAAATTCAACTAAGGTGTCATAAAAATATAAACCATCTTGTTATAATTTTGGTAATTCCTAGGCAAAGAGGGATATGAAGTAAATAAACTGATTCATGATAATGTGTGTATATAAATGTTTCTAATTCATGATTATTTTTTTCCAACAATTTATTGAAATAGATCATGTGCACAAGGAAATGCTAAGGAAGCAGGAGCAAGACCAAGAGAAACCTCAACATCATATTTTTCGCTTTCCTTATATAGGAATGTGGACTAAATTGTGGCCTAGCATCTGAAATTTTTTGGACAAGGTTAGTATAATTTGGGTTGAACTATTAATATCCTTGCAAACTGTAGTTCTTATAGGAAACATTCGATTTACAATGTGGTATTGACAACTTGTGTATGCTAATAGATGAATCTATTATTTCATTATTTGATATTTTATGTTGTAGGAAAGAAAGTTGTATGAACTACATGTTTATACAATACGCAACAAAGTTTATGCCACAAAGATGGCCAAAGTACTTGATCCCACATGAACTTTATTTGCAGAATGTGTTATTTTGAATGGTGATGAGGCTGATCTAGATGGAGATGATAGGCCACCTAAAAGTAAATATCTAGATGGTGTTTTTGGAATGGAATTTGTAGTAGTAATTATTGATGATTCTGCAAGGGTTTGACCTGATCATAGATATAATGTAAATGTGGTCAAAAGGTAAGTTCATTTCAATTCTTTTTTAGTGTCCAATCAAGACCTTACAATTGTTAATTTTTGTCTTTCAAAAGTGGTGATTAAAGATATATGTTATTGTTCCTAAAACTGAAATACTACCATGTATAAATACATGTGTTCTCCCTATAGTAGGTGCCAATTTGGATTTCTAGGGTTGTCACTGTTAGAAGTAGATGTTGATGAGAAGCTAGAGGATGAAACACTGGCATCTTCTTTAGCAGTGAGATGCTAAAAAATAATCTCTAACACACAGTGTGTTTGTGACACCTCAAAATTTAGAGAAATTTCCTGAGTTTTCACTGTATGGTTGCTTTTATAATACATATACCCTTTAATTCAAACATAGGTGATTGAGAAAATTAACCATAATTTTTTCTCAAACAAACAATTGCATGAAGTGGATGTCTGGGATTTCTTGCAGTTGAACAACAAAAAGTTTTCAAAAATTGTAAAGTTGTTTTCAATAGGGTTTGTCCAGTTCGAGAAGTGTAGCTGCATCTTCACCCTTTGTGGCATATGGCTGAACAATTTGGTGCAGTATGCACAACAAAAAATGATGGTAAAGTGAATCATGTTGTAACCCTTTCCCCTAGGACTGACAAGCTATGCATTTTACCTTCTGTCTAGTATGCAAGTCTTGGCATGCATTTTTTTCCCCAAGAAAAATCATAATTTTATTAATGAAAACAAAATTACATGTTGTAGATGCTTGCAAAGCATTCCATCAAGCCAGTCAAGATTGGTGATCATAGAGCCAATAAATAAACTACTTTAATATGAAGAGAAACATGCTACCCTTTTCTCCATTTCTTCTTTTCTACTTTCTACCATTCTCCTTGAGATGGGGTGGTTGATACAAGTGCCAGCTGGTTCTCTACATATTTTCTTTGATTTTCCTTATATGAGTCCGAGCTTTTAGATGCATGGTGACCTTTGGTACCCCCTAGCTCCTTTTCTTTTGGAATCATCTTCGGCTGCACTGTTGGGTGTGGGTATTCTGCCACTTCATGATTTGATTCCTCCTTTTCTACACTTTCTTGTGGATTCTGGACTTCTTCATTGGTAAAGGGGTCCGTTTCTTCTTCCTCCTCTTCGTCCTCAGGAAAATGCAGTGGAAATTGCTATCCTTTGGGTTGTTTTCTGGGTTTCTTCTTCCTTCATGGCTCTTTCTTGGCATCAAGAAATGTATTTTGAAGATGACCCATCTGTTGACATATTCAACATTTGAAGGTTGTGTTCTCAAAAAAAAGGAACTATGTCCGACACTGCTTGTTGTGTGTCAAAAGGATGTGATCTGGCAGTCCTTTGCTAAGGTCCACCTCCACACAAATTCTAGCAAAAGTGTAGATCCCCTCTTTAAGTCTTTGTATATTTGTCTTTATGTATCACCCTAAGAGGTTCCCAATGCCTTCCAGTACTTATGATGCCAGAAGTGTAGGGGAATATTATGCAACTTGACCTACACCGGAATTCTTGAGACTACCATTGTGTTTGCATCAAAATCTGGAAACCATGGGGTAACAAAAAGTCTTGTAGATCCCCAAAACCATGGGCCTTCTCGCAAAATATATTCTCGTTCCTTTGGTGATGAAAAATATACTATGAGGAATCCTTTGGAGCAGAGGTGGATCTCACAATTTATTGTCCAATTTGTGAATATCAAATGAAAGAGATCCATCGATGTTGGCCAAAAACTATTGAATTTGCTGATTTTCCATGACCTTGGGTATAGGATAGAGTCTTAAAAATCTCTGATGCTACCAAACCAAGAGTCTAAACATAACTAATTTTCACAGCAGAATATAAACAATAGTAGATAACATATGCACAAAATATATACAAATTTTTACAAATTTTCAACCCAACTTCATTATATTAAACAACATATAATACAACAATCTATGGCTCTCGTACCTGGGATAATGACCCTCATAAATCCACTAGTATAAGATACAAAATAAGATACTCTGACCATCTCTTTGTACATGCTCTCATGGCTCCTCTCGGTCGTACCTTATACCTGCCTGGTCCTTCGGCTCCCAATCTGCAACTCTTGCCTCTATCAATGCTCCAATTCCATATGGCTACTAAAGGTCATTTGTCAATCTACTCACTAGTTTTGCCGTATTCCATCAAGGGCATAACACATCGAGGCTTCTGTTGAGTTTTTCACAACTCCAGTTGTGAAAAACTCTCTATTTTCCCACAGTTTCTCGTCAACTACTCAGGGACTTCAACCCACTATGGTCTTCCTGCGTTGCTTTGATGAAGACCAACATGGGGCACGAAGGGCTTCCACCCATCGTTGCAATATGTCCATCTCCCACAATGAACACTGCCTAGGAAGACTGCCAATCATCTGTTGTATAAGTACTTCTCCACACACAAGTCTCGGGCTCCATAAATTGCTCTTGGCTGATTAGAACCTTGAGCTTCAAAAACTGCCTCTCTAGCAACTATCTTTGTCCATCAAGGTGTTGCACACTGGGTTCCAACATGGACACTATCATGCTGTCCTCCAACAGACCCTAAATGCCCAATCCACTTTCACACTTGGTCCACTCTCATGTTGCCCTCCAATAGTCCATGAGTGACCAAGTCCACGTTGTAGCATCTGCACCTAGTTAGGGCATCCTTACACCTAGGATACCCTTACACATGGCTTCCAATAGACTTCACCAATCTTCCCTTTGCTCTGCAATAGACGAGCTATTGCACAAATGTAGGAGCCAATATTCACTGTGGAAACTACCCACTAGTTAGGGCTTCTAACATGCCATGTCAACCCTACCTCCTTGGCTTCCACGGGCTGCAACAAATTTTTCCACACTAGGACACCTACATCACTCCATAGCGGGATATTCTCCTAGTTGGAGTTCCTTCATGCCCAAGGAAACTCCAACAAATGGCTCGCAACAATCAACAATGTAGACTGATCCGAACTGATCCTTCAAAACACCACAAAACCTACCTTTCTTCACTTCTGGACTAATGTGCCTGTTGTCACCTTAGCTGCTTGGTTAGGGATTCCTAACAATCCTTGTTAGGCTCCTCCAAATAGCTCCTAAGGCCTCCTATAGCTCTCATCAACTGATCCAACACTGGTCACTACAATGACCCAACATAAATGATAAGACAATAAAATTAATAGCTAAGATTACCGTATCAAACATATTTACAACCTTGAACATGATTGATGGACTTGCACATGATATTTCAATGCCTTCCTTAATGGAATTGTCTAGTATGGTGTTTGAATACTTTAAGTGAAAGCCTTTTATCTTCTTAGAGGGAATAATTTTGGAAATATTGTAATGCTAGCTCATGCACAAACTATTATGGACCAGCTCTATAGAAGGGAAAAGACTCGTGCATCTTGTAAGCTTTTGGGTATTATGAAACATGCCTTTATCTCATAACTTTTTGGTTTCTCTAATAAATTTCTACACCAGTCTTGTAATATTTGGTGTTTATGAGTGAAAATATTTTTTTGTGTACATCCTTTGTGAAGGTCTTAAGCATGCTAGTGTAGATGCTTAAATTTCTCTCTCAGCATAGATGATGCACACTTTCCCCATTCTACTGTCATGTTTGTTAACACTTGATTTTTCAGGCAAGAGATGCTGTAAGAAGAGTGTATGAAAATAAGTGTCTTCAACTAAGCCACCAGGAATCCAAGTGAGAATGTTTTGAAGTGATGGATAAGACAAGGGATACAATAAAATATCTTCACTCAAGACTCAAGAGTCACGATTTCCATTGAGACAATTGACTTAGTTTCAAGGAGAATCCAAAGATTAAGGGATGAGGAATTACAACCATAATTTATGGAGTTAATAAAAAGGTAATTGTGGTTGTTTTTACTTATTAAATTTCATCTTATGTTTTGCATGGTTTTGTTCTTGGTATATAAATGATAGCACAATAGATAAAGGAATGGTTAGTGGTTTAAGTTTCCATGAGAACGTGTTTGTACAATTGGTACGTATCACTTGCAAGGAGTGTTCACGATTGTGTTTTTTAAAGACCTTGTTCTGCTCATGTCATCATATAATGTACTCTATTAGGTTACCATGCCACCATTCTTCCAATTAGGGTTTTCCAACCAGGGTCTACAGATAATTCAGAAACCATTAGAGGCTTTAGTATTGGTTTAAGGAACATATTTAGGTTATCCTGGAACAATCCATGGCCATTGGTTCCAAGCAGTAGACTGGGAAAATATTGGCAAATCAATTTGGTCATTTGATCTCAACAATCTCTACTTAGATCGAGACTTGTGGAAATACCATGCTGCACATGATATCCTTTTCAAAAACAATAAGCTTAGGTGTAAGGGTTGCATCATTTTAAAATTCATATAGATATCTAAAGGTTGATCTCTTGCTTGGTTCCCACGTGTATTTTTTCTACTATACATATGTTCTTATGTTATACTTATGTTGTTTTCCTGCTTTGTATTATTTTTGACACTTTCTAGGAGTTTCACTAGTACTCCCACATTGTATTCATGTTGGTTGTACTCTTCATTCCGATTGCCCTATTTTTGTGGTCATTTGTTGGAAATTAGTAACATTATATGATCTTATATAAGAATTGAAAAAGTTCATGATTACCTTGTATGTAGATTCTAATTTACTCCTTTTGGAAACGAGTCTGCTATTTACCTCCTTTAATTATAGTCAGCCATTTATTATGCATTTTTAAGTCCCACGGTGTTTGCTTTAGATGTAACTCTTAGTGCCATTAACCTAATTTGTGGTCATTTGTTTAGGCACGGTTTTAAATTATCCTATCCAATGCCTAGCTTCGCTTTCCAATGGCATGGACTTATTTCATCCATATTTCTATGTTCGCTTCCTAGCTCGCACTATGATTAGGATGTCATCGCTAAATTTTCAAACTATAATTTTTATGAACCAAAATCGAATGCATTGACATCCAAAGAATTATCCATGTCATGGTAAAAAATAACATAGTTTTGGAAAAAGTAGTAGCAACTATATAAATGATAAAAAACGATGTTATGTGGAGGACAAAAGTTCAAAGTAATATCCAAAAATATCTTTTCTATTGTATCAAGTTGTAAAAAAATATTTTTGGTCAAATTTTAAAAGGGGAGTGTCTATGGTTTGGAATAATTTCCTAGGTAGAAAAGATCTAGATCACCAAGCATACGGTGTAGAGGATATGTTTTTCTGTATATGTGGACTTACATGTATCTTTCAAGAACAAGTTAAGAGGGAAAAAATTAGTGGGCATTAAAATTGTAGTTTTTGCAAAGTTATGAGTTATTGACTTTGAACTCAACTAATTTCTAAGAAGAAGATTGTAGGGCTAGAGAGGATTGGAAAAAGAGATATAAGAATGTTGAACAAGCATAAGGAACAAAAAACATAATTGATAAGACATTGGAACATTTCACCTCCTCATAATTGAACATTGATAATTTCACCTTCTTCATTTTATCCACCTTTCATGGTTTGTTCATTTTACCAATAATTGTTATGTAAGGCCTTTATTTTCTCCTACTCAAAAAGCATATATAATTGTCCCCGATATTTTAAGTAATTGATTTTACTAACAAATAATTAAACATTAAGGGCAACACTAGCACTTGTAAGGAGTCATTTTCTCCACCTTTCATGGCTTGTTAATTTTACCAATAGTTGGTATGTGAGGCCTTTTCCTACTTAAAAAGTAGATAAAATTGTCCCCCGGGATTTTACGTAATTGACTTTACTAACATGAAAAAAATTAAACATTAAGGGAAAAAATTAGCATTTGCAAGGAAAAAATAAAAATGGATTGACTCATGAATGATTTTTTATTCTGTTAGTTTAGAAAACTTCACACTCTAAAGTGTTTTTCGAAATGGTGGTATTCAATGGTGAAAGAATTCAATGCATGATTATGTTGGTTATCATAAACATGGTTGGGTGGCTACAATGGCTAGCTTTCTTAGTGAAGATGCGGGGAACCACTAGTTTTTTTGAAGCGGAATCGCCTACATGGGAAATTTATCGTATTTTTTTTATTACAAGCTCCTGTAAGGAGGAAGGCTTGATTTAGAGATCGGTGAAAGAGATGTTCCAACCACCAAAAGAGTCCCAAAATTGAAGGCAGAAGAAGTACTAGTTTATATTGAGCACACATTATGCTCCCGATGTTGTTATGATATCAAAAAACATGTCCCATCCTTTCATGAAGGAATTCATGAAATATATCTACCATGCCCATGCTATGAAGTCCATCTCACTCCAGCTCCTTCCTTTAAATTTATAGCGGGCACCGTATACCTGCAGGTATGGATGTGGAGGATATGTGGATGCATTGTGTCTTGGATAGAGGAAGAGACCGCTGCAATCATGCTTGCTCATAAAATATTTGGAACTTTGAATGATTGTCTCATGTCATTTGCCTACTTCCATGTCTCGTGTTTCTTGAGAAAATAATGCCATGGGTGAAACCAAGGCCCGTCACATGTGTAGAATGGGAGATTGACAGAGGTGACTCGAGGTGGATTCCCCCGCGTACCTATGACATATTTTATATTGATCCCTAATTCATCCGGGAAAGAGCTAACTTATATCCGCATTCCAATGTGAGTGGAGCAAGTGATGATGACTAGAAAATGTTGCTGATCGTATGTTTCATGTCTAAAGATCAAGTAGATAGAGAAGTGAGGGTATTAGGTTTGGATGTCTTGTTTATCTTCATTTCCGTAGCAGCAAGGAAGTCGTTATTAGTAGAAGAATATGAGGTCGTTTCCTTAATTAAAATAAATACAAATAAACTTCCTTAGAAACATTAATCGATATTGGTACTAACCGGGTCGGTTAAGTATGGATGGTTCTCTAGCTCTTTGGTAGCTTTAAGGGCGTTGAGAGATTATAGTTAGACAACAAAGGAACCGGATTTTTTACCAATGCATTTAACTACTTCCGATTAAGTGTAATTCCAATAGCACTTGTCAATTTTTGAGTTTTAGAGGTTGTCTTATAGCCGTAGGCATGAGATCCTTGTCTTTAATAGTGGGTTCTGTGGAACTCTGATTTATTCTATCGCTTGGATTGTGCTTTTTGGCCGTAGGAAGTGCCAACAACCGGCATGGCCATAAACTCTATGGCACCCTCTAAACGTAGAGTTATCAGAAATGAAAACCATTGGTATTTCTTTGGGGATGGACTCGCTTTAACTGTATTTAATTAGAGACACTATATTTAAGAGAAAAAAGAGTCTTATGGTTCGGGTGTCATTGGATTGGAGATAGGGTGCATTGTAAGGGGAAGTTTGGGTGCCAAATATGGGAGATGGGGTATATAGTGTTCTACAAGGCCTGGTTTGGGTCAAGTGGTAAATGGGAGGTTGTCTCTTGGTGACCATGGTTGAGAGAAATATGATAGAAAAAGATAGTGAACTCATGTATACTCAAGGAGATAAAATTTATCACTAACAATATTTCCAATGTATTTAGCTATGGAATTATGGTGTACTCTTTGCATTCTTGTTGAATATATATATATATATTTAAAACTTCAAGCCATTTTTAACAAGACTATGAGTATTTATATTGCTTAATAAGCGTTTGTATGTATATGAGGATGATAATGAATCACTCATCTTGATCATTCTGCTGGTTTCTCCCATAAAATGAACTTTCCTTTTCTAGCTTTTCACATAACTTCATTTCTAGCTCTTTTTATCGGCATACCGACACACCGATTTTGTCATGACATAGACACTACTTTTGTAATCTCAAAGACACTTATCAATCGTTAAAAACACCATGAAATACTTAAAAACATCAATTTCTTTAAATTGTAGCCAATTTTTCAAATTTTGTGGTTGAAAATTCTTTCTCCTCGCTCTCCTATGGTTCAAAAATTTTAATTAAATTTGTCTTCATTCAACGTCACTTGAAGTAAAGCACATCAAATATGCTCGTTACTTCTCTTCCGTTGTGTGCCGAGCTTTCCCGGATATTCCTCGTCCACTCTTAGCAAGTTTCAAGGTCTACAAGATGAGTGCAAAATATTTGGTGATTCATGTGTATATGTGATGAATACGTCTTCATTGGTTACAAAGTCATTAGTGATATTGATGTTACACGAAATAACCGCCAATGTGGACTTATTAGCCCTCCACATCATGATATTTATTCCGTTGAATATCTAGCACAACTTATTTTAATTTATGATTTTAAGGAAATTATAGAGTAATGACTTAAAGGAAAGTATAGAGACCTGTCTTCTCAAAGATATTCTTCCTCCTTAAATAATGCAGCCAAAACCAAGTCCTCTTTAAATGGTGAATGTAGGAATCCCGTACTCAGGCATTTTAGCCTTCAAGGGGAATATATGGGTTTGTACATCATAAAGATTTGAAAGAGAACAAATGGGTTTCCACATAAAATATGTAGTCTATGAAATGTGAATGAAAATCCATGGTGGGGCCCACAAACCAAGTGTGAAATTCCATGTCATGAATACCAATGCTCCTTGGGTTCTTCTAGAGGAATTGTAGGCAAAGAGACGCCACAAAAGGTGGGAAATCTTCCAAATTAAATAAAAATAATTTGTAATACATCCAAAGCAAGGTTGTAAGTTGGCTTCCAAAATGAACAAAGTTGGTCTATTCCAATTTTGTAGTTGGCTCATTAAAACGTTTCCAATGTGGAACACGATGTAAATATTTATATATACACCCTAAGTCCCCTTATCACCATAATTATGGATCGATGGGAGCATTCCTCTCTTGAGGTATGTGCTCTTGAACAAGGGTTGTTTGGGATCTATTTTCTTTGATTATTCTCTCTCTTCAAAAGCAACTGAATCTCGCTAACGAGTCCGTCGCTTGACCTATGCTAAATGTCTCAGAGGCATCGGCTTTATATTTTTAATCCTCAACATCTTTGAAAAACCTATCCTTATTTCACATAGTAAGATGACGAACTTTCAAAATTATCTCTGCTTTCTAAAGATATTCGACAATGCCAAACATCGCTGCCTAAGAGCCTCAATTCCAAGTTTGCTATAGGTGAAAAATCATTGCTTTTCCTAGAACATCAAGTACTATAATGATGCCACTATCTCCACTTGGAAGGAAATACTTAATGTGATCTAAGGTTTGTATAAAAATACTATTTCCAAACACCACTCTTAACGTGAAGAGTATCATGAGTTCATATGTGTACAAGTTTCTTGATTCAATGATGAAAATCTATTTTCTCAACATGGCTTTATTTTCTCATATCATTGGATCAAACAAGGTATTTCACAAATGGAATATGGAGGTCCCCATGTATAATCCTTATCTCTTAACTCTGAAAGAAACGTTGCATCAATTTAAAAATCTCGCAGCCTCATCATTAACTCCACTCTTTCCAATAATTCTTTGACTTTCAAAATAGTTTTCACCCCTTGAGTTCTCACTTCCATGAAATATCCTCTTAACATAATCAAATTCCTTCACAAGGGTTTTCCTATCACAAGCAAAAAGTGCACATTGGATGAAAAACATCCTTTACCCTAATAGTTCCAAAGTTTGTTCTCTTACAAGCCATACATATGAAAAAGCATTTCGGATGACCCCCGCTGTTACACAAGAATTTGTCATCGTCCCTACCATTCCCCGTCCCGCACAATGGAGGACCCATAATGACCTCGGTGAATTGGCCATGCACCGAAACATCATCATTAAATTCTCCGAGTATGAGCCATTTCCCCTTGAGACATCTCCCTTGCAAAATCCATGAAAAACAAATTTTTGTATTGGCGGTAGACAGCTCAGCATCAAGCAACATCAGTGAAATCCCGTAAAGAGGTCGTGCCACTGGCGCTTCCACATAGAGCAAAGAAATCGCGCCACCCATTTTAGGGACTGTTTTTTATATATGGATGGCGGAAGTTGAGTTCAAACAAACTCACAACCACTGCCTATCTTGAGTTGGGAGGTTTGGCTACGGGAGGTCTATGGAAGGGAAGTAGTTTTGCCACCTTCTATGGAACCTTCCTTGTTGATAGGGCCAATCCCATAATAATAGGGATCCCAACTCCCTCCTTCCCCATATATATAAGCTTGCTCAGATCCATGGCAAGCTAGTCTTGAAGTGCTGAAGCTTTGCATCTCCCTATTTCCCAAGTGCCTTTGTGCTGTAAAGAATCCCTTCTTTCCCTTAAGGCCCATTAAGCAAGGAGACCATTGTTACGAGACTCTGGAGAGGTTTCCCTTTCCTTGGCGAGCTTTGCGAGACGTGGACAACCGGGGACCCGTTCGAAGGAGGCTGCGACGTCAGAACTCGGTTGTAACTTCTGTTCGTTTATCACTTTAATAGATGACTATGATTATGGTTCCACTCCTTTTGCAATCATGTTAATGCGAGTAATATCTTTTCTGACCGATATTTAGTTACGTATGCTGGTTCCTATGCATGTATCTGTTCGTCTCTTCTGTGTGCAGGTGTTCATCCACGGAGATCGTGGAAGGATTGTGATCTGCCAGGGCTGAAGGACGGGGACATCTTCTTCTTCAGATCTAGCGTTGGAATCCAGGTAGGCTCTTATCCCAAGTCTTTCATTCGTAACTAGGAGCTTGCGTCATAGCATTGTTTGTTTGTTGCTAGACCCCTGCTGGGCTAGTAGGGATCGCCTCTGTCCGCAGAGGGGATTTACCTCCTCAACAAATTGGCGACTCCGCTGGGGATCGTTCGGTTTTCCTTGTCCCGTTTATGATTGGTTCGCTTTGATTGTTTCTCCTTGCTTGATGAACCTTCTGGGTTGGATTCTTTCATTATTTTAGCCTCTTGGTTTGCTTAGCTTGTGTTGGTCTCTTTTCAGATTAGCTTGTTTTTTAATTTTCATTGAAGAACTTGACTGGCGCGGGTTTTTACCTGACAGTCGCGCCACTTGGCGCGTGTTGCATTTGTCTGTCTCGCGCCACTCGGCCTCTGGCGCTAGTTTCAAGGCCACAGTCGCGCCACCCCTGTGACTTTTTTGAGTTTCTTCAATTTTTGGCTTTCTGAGCTTGACCGGTACTTTTCTTCTTGATTTCCTGATTGTTTGAGTGTATTGGAGTCTGGTTTGACTGGAATTCACCGCTATCCTTTGGTTGTTTGCCTCTATCTATCGGTTTCACGATTTGAGCCCTAGGGCATCTAGTGGCATAGTGAATCGAGCCCTCCTTGGGAGTTTTGGTGCCTTGATTGTCCCGTCGACTTGTTGATTGATTCTCCACGCCCTCTTAGCAGTCTTTGATTGTTTTGTTGCGTCTTTTGAGTGATTGTTCATTCTTTCATTCAGAATTCGTTTGCCCTCGCTTTGGACCCAGATCACACGGTCCATTGGGTGTTTTCGAGTCTTTCTTCGATTTGAGAGACTTTGGGTCGATTTAGAGATTTGGTTGCTTGCTTTGTTGAGTAAATGTTGCTTGCTTCGCTCTCTTAGTTATCATTTCTCCAATTGTTCCTTTTGTTTTCAGTGCACATTAGCCATTAAACATTGAAAATCAAAAAAATATGTAATCTCTTTTGTTTTTAATTAGTGCAAATTGTCATCTTTTCCGTATTACTAGTGATTAGTGTTTGAATGAAAAGTGTGCAATTGCATTAGTTGCATTAGAGACATTCTTGTTTGTATTCCGTTCATTTCGTTTGTATAAAAGCTCTCAACTCTCATTTAACTAGTTTTCATCGAACGAAATGTTGCATCGTGGCATATAGCTTGCATTTGGGAGACACTACATACGATAAGGCCTGGAAATTGAAACTTAATTGAAGATCAACTGTAAAATTCATTCAATTAACCTAAGGCAACATTGGAACTTAACGCAACATATTTAGAAGATCTAGGCTAGAGACGTGTTCCGGCGTCGTTAAACCTAGCAGCTGTCGTTCGCCTATTGGCTTTAGACAGCGCTAGTACGGACTTGCGCTCCCCGTACCGTCGCGTATAAAAAGGGAGACCCCTCTAGGTTTTCAATCCTTTATCCACAGGAAGCCGAGTCTGCCGCCCTATACCCGTGATACACCGAACACAGCATTCGGGGAGACTCCCTGCACGTACGGAAAGTCCTTGGTCGATTTCTGTTTCATTATTGAAACCAAGGTGTATATGGCAGTTCACGGATATTTGGTACACCCTTTGTGCCTAGTTTTTCCTGAGCAGTCATTTGGTCTTTTCTGACTCCCTAAACTTGAAAAGACCGTCAAGCGCTTGTCCTTTCACGCTTGTGTCAACTCTGAAAGAGATAGAGTCATCTTTTTATCGTTTCTCGACTCTTAAATCATGAAACGGTAGAATTTGTTTATTTTCCAATGTGGTAAAATCAATCTCCCACGATAACACACCCGTTTAGATATTGCTTGTGACTGTTTGATCGTGTGTCTTATTTCATTTTCAGCCCGTGTGTGTGTGTGTTCTCTTCTTCTGGTCTTTTGTCACGGTGGCGAAACCCTCAGTTTCGTCTACTGGTAGTCCTTACACGGACGATTCTTCAGAGGCTTCTGAGCCTTCTGTTCAACCACAGCAGCCTGTTGTTTCCGAGTTCCCTGACGGGGGACCGGTCCTCGCCGAGCAACCCTTTGGAGAGCCAGTTGACTTCCACTGGCCCTTTTCGGACCCTCTGTCTGAATTGAGATTGGGAGCTGATTTCCTTTCTCTTACATCGGGTTCACCGTTTTTGCTGCTGTTTTTCCTCCTAGTCCTCGCCGTCTTCTGCGTGATTTAACGGCAGGATCAACCATGAGTGATTCTGGTGAGGAAATTCCCGGGTCTGATGACTACCAGCGCATCCCTCGTAGATTGTTTGAGGGAGATGAGTCTGAGCTGGCTACCACATCGTCGGCTGGTCCTTCTTTGCCACAGGGATACAGATCTCTGGGTCAGATTATTTCGGCTGCTGCCTCTATGGGAATATCATCTCCTGCTTCGAGGCCAGCTGCTACTACACCCGGGGTGTCTCCTTCGACGCCCGTCACTTCTGTTCCTGTGCGACCCACTGTTTGTGTGGCTGCCTCTTCTGCTGTTGCCTCAGCATCTGCTTCTAGATCTGGGCCAACTCCAGAGGACATTTATCTAGCTACTGCTATACCGGAGAATATCTCTCCGGAGGAGTATCGGTTGTTTTTGCAGCAGCCGAACGCCGGAGCTAGACAGCTCCCCCAAGATCCTTATCGGTCTTTCTTTTCGCATTATGCACAAGACGGCACTCCCGTGTATGATTTTCCGGGTCAGCTTGACGAGCATGGGGACATTTTGCGTCTCCCTGCTCCTGAGGCCTATCTTTATGTTCAAGGTTTACCGTACAACCAGGCTCAGAACTTGCAGGCACAACCTTTCCAAGGTCAACCTGCAGGCCAACCTGGCTATCAGTACGACCCACAGGGACAGCCCAATCAAGGCTACTCTGCGGGCCAGCAAGGGCCATTCTGTAATCCGCAAGGACCATATTATAACCCTGCTGGTCAACCTGCTCAGCCTCAGCCGGGGTATCAACAGGGACCGACCTATGGACCTGGGGGGCAAATCCAGCCTTCCTTACCGATGCAACCGCAGTATCCTGTTGTCTCTAACGTTGCATATCAGCAAGGACCACTTTATGGTTCTTCTTCGGGTCAAACTGGTTTCCAGCAAGCACCTGGTCCTGTTCCACCCCCAGGCCAACCGGGTCATCCGGTACAACCTGGTGTCCCGCCTCCAGGCCAACCGACTTATTCGGTGCAACCTGGGGCTCACTTACAACCAGGGCAGCCTGCGCAACCAGCGCCGCCCCCTCATTCAGGCCAACCTGTTCATTCAGGAGCGCCCCCTCATTCAGGCCAACCTGTTCATTCAGGAGCGCCCCCTCATTCGGGTCAACTTGTTCATTCAGGCCAGCCCCCTCATTCCGTTCACTCTGCTCACCAGCCTGCTCACTCAATGCCGCAGCCAAATCAACAGCTGCGCCCTACGTACCAGGCTCCGCAGGGTTCCACTTATCAGCAGTCTACTCATCCTCAGAGTGGTTATTATCCGCATGGTCAATCTCAACCGAACTATAACCACTCTGGAGGCTCTCAGTATCCTCCTCCTCCTCACGGTTCTAACTATGCTCAGCAGCCAAATCCAAACGCTGCTTATACGGGGCAGACACCTAATCAGGGCCCGAACCCTGGTTATCAGGCCCCACACAATGGTTACCAGCAACCAAATCAGTCTGGCTATACGAATTATGCCCCTCACGGTCAGAATCCTACGGGACAGAACCCATGGGGGCGGGGATATTCACAACCATCGTGGAGCATGGGTACCGGACCTTATTCTGGGACTGGCATGGGAATTAACCCTCCATTGCCATTCCTGGCTACCTTGGATCTACCGGACGTTTCGAAGTTGACCAATGATCCGATTGCTCATAATCCATATTGGCCCCCGGTTCCGACCAAGATACCAGGAGACTATCCCAAGTTTGAGGGCAAATCTGGAGAAGACCCCCAGGCGCATGTGATGACGTATCACCTCTGGTGTTCGTCTAACTCTTGGACTGACGATTCGGTTCGTTTACGTCTTTTCTAGCGTACGTTAACAGGAGCTGCTGCTAAGTGGTACATAGAATTATCCCGTGGTATTTTTCAGGATTTCAACTCGTTAGCTATGGCTTTCCTCACGCATTTCCAGTTACCAGTCCGGTATGAGACTGGGACGCACCTCCTGTCTTCTCTGAAGCAGGACTCGGCCACTCACATCTCGGATCACATCCACGAGTGGCGGCGCCGTCGTCGACTGATCAAGTTTCACATACCTGATCAGATTTTGACTCACTGGTTCACCACCTCCTTTGTGAACAAAATCGCTCGGGATATCGCAATGGGAGCGTGTGTGACGGAGGAACAAGCTATCGCGCGTGCCCAGTACTTGGATCTTGTTTATTCACAATCTGGCACGCTTTATGACATCCTGCCTGATGCACCACGGCCCGGAGCCAAAAAGACCCAACCCACCCCTTCCGTGGATGGTGTCATTGGTTCCGTTTCTCAAAATTCGAAGAAGTCTTCGAATGGGAGGCAGAAGGCTAATTCTTCCCATAATACCTCTGCTAATCTCGCCTCATCCGATTCTGGTAAAACCGCGGAGGTAAATGCCGTCCAGGCCAATCCTGCGGACAAATCCTCCAAGGGGAAGAAGAAGGGCAAAGGCAAATCAAGATCTGATGCCCCAAAACCAGAATCTAAGTCTCGATCTGAGGATGGCTCACAACGTAAGCCGAAATTTCCTTGCCTCATCTGTGAAGGAGACCATTACACTAAAGATTGTCCAAGACGATCCGAAGTCAGTCAACTTCTTAAAGGCTCAAAGGGTACTCCGGCTGTTTTAAAGGAGCCATTTCCATCTCAGGAGACCCAGATGGTCGAACAAGGTTCATCATCTGCACCGTTTGGGTCTCAAGTTTTCATGATGAAGACTAATGCACCTATCACTATCGCTACGAGGTCCAAGGATTACAATAATCGGCAGCAGGCACCCGGGAAGGCAGTGGCGGATGGACCGCCTCCCGCATCTGCTTCTGGTTCATTGGAAATTGAGAAGCCGACTCTCGAACCCGTTGTGAAGCCACCTCCCAAGGGTGTTCTTCGGAGATCCTCTTATAATCCAAACGCCCGTGCCGCCCAACATTACGGTATTGTTGAGGATTTGGCCCAGGCGCCATGTGCCATGTCTGCACTTGAGGTTCTTCAAAGTTGTCCTTCACAACGGAAGGCTTTGCTGTCTGCCATCGGTGGTATTGATCCCGCCGATTCGAGCCTTCTCACCTTTGATCTGGAGAATTTTACTCCTCGGCTTCCACATCAAATCGCTTTGATTATTCAAGTCAGGATTAACGGCCTGGATGTTCACAGAGCCGTCGTAGATGAGGGTGCATCTACTTGTGTTATGTCCTCCGCTTGTTGGAGAGCCATCGGTTCTCCAACTTTATCATCATCTCCCAATGCCCTTGAGGCATTTGATGGCCGGGAATCTAAACCCCTGGGAGTTCTCGAGAGTCTGGCGATTACATTACAAGGAAAAACTGTCAACGTGGAAGTAGAAGTAGTTGACGCTAAACTCAACTACAACATACTTCTTGGCCGCAGCTGGACCCATGCCATGCTCTGCGTGCCGTCTACTGTCTTTCGCTTCATCAAGTTCCCTCACGAGGGCAAGATTGTCACAGTAGACCAGTTGTCATTTTTTACCTCGAGCTCCGAGAACAACGTGCCGTATGTGGATCAAATTGCGAATCCACCAGACAGCATAGGACCTGGTCTTTTCAAAGACCCAGTCCTCATGGGTATTTTCCCTGCGCCGCCACCGAATACCGCTCAAGTCAACATGTTGTCCAGGACTGATGACCCCTGGCTGATTCCTACACCTGAGCAGGTATATGAGTTTGGAGAGTCCATGCCTTTAACGCCGGTAGAGATCGGCTACTGTGAGATTGTTGCTGCATCGGACCCTCCACCTCCTCAGCATGCTCCGATGAGCATGGCTCTTGACGTCTACTCACAATCCCCCTGGCTTGGTCAGGCTGATTCGCCTGATCCTCTTAGAGAGACTTTTCCCTCAGATGAGGCTATAATTGAAACTATGTCTCTGGAGGAGCTACCTTGGGGCGATGGGCATCATCGTTCCTCGTTTATGCCTAGCTTGGGGGCAATGACGGATTGTCTCGAGCGCTATGCTACTCGGGTTCCTTCCCCTCCTCTTCAAACACCGATCTTGACGCATGAGGTCTTTTCGGAAGGCAATCTGAGTAACATTACTCAAACGGTTCCTATCAACATCTCTGTCAAACCAGGGATTGTTGAGAACATTCATGTGGGTGTGACCTGTTCTCCTGAAGAGATCCGGGTCTATACGGAACTTTTCAAAGAGTTCAGAGATGTCTTTGCATGGTCCTACGAGGAAATGCCGGGAATTGATCCTAGTATTGTCGTGCACGAGATTCCAACCTATCCAGGTGCGAAACCCGTGCGCCAACGCTTGCGTCCCATGCATCCTCGGAAAGCCGCCGCTATCAAGGCAGAGGTTGAAAAACTTCGAACGCGGGGTTTATTTATCCTATCCCCCTTACAGAATGGGTGTCCAATATCGTCCCTGTCGATAAAAAGCAGGGTACCATTCGAGTCTGTGTGGATTATCGCGATATCAATCGCGCCTGTCCTAAGGACAATTATCCCACTCCGTTTATCGATCAGATTATCGACGATTGCGCCGGAAGTGAGATCTACTCCTTAATGGACGGTTTCTCAGGTTACAACCAGATTAACATTGCACCTGAGGATCAACATAGGACCACATTCATCTGTCTGTGGGGCACTTTTGCATATAAAAAACTCCCGTTCGGCTTAAAGAACGCTGGCGCCACGTTTCAACGTGCCATGTCATATGCTTTTCATGATATTCGCCATATTGTCCAGCCTTATCTGGACGACTTGCCTGCCCATTCGGGTAAGCGAGAGGATCATCCGGAACATCTTCGCCGGATATTTCTTCGTTGCAGACGCTACAATATTAGGCTGAATCCTCATAAGTGCGTCTTCTGCGTCGACTCTGGCCGTCTTTTAGGCTTTATAGTCTCGAAAGACGGAATTCGCCTCGACCCTCTAAAGGTTGAGGCCATTGTAAATCTCCCGTCACCCTCCTCCCTTGATCAGTTGCAGAGTCTGCAGGGGAAAGCAAATTTTCTTAGGCGCTTCATCCCGAATTACGCCGAGGTGGCCAAAGGATTCACTCGTTTGTTAAAGCAGAATGTTCCCTTTCATTGGGACGAAATCGCTCGAGAATCCTTTGAGAAGCTGAAGACATTGCTAGTCAATGCTCCATTGCTTCGTCCTCCGGACTACCACCGCGACTTTACTTTGTATCTAGCCGCCGCATTAAGCACCATCGCCATGGTCTTGGTGCAGGATGACGAGAACGGTGATGAACATGTTGTTTATTACCTTTCTCGGAACCTTCTCGACCCGGAAACGCGTTATGCACATGTTGAGAAGTTGGCCTTAGCAGCCGTACACGCTGTACAGCGCTTCCGCCATTACATCCTTTTGCGCACGATCACAGTGGTTTCAGATTGCAACCCCATGACATATATTCTTTCCAGACAATTGCTGGGGGGCAAGTACTCCAAATGGATTGTCATCCTGCAGGAGTTTGATTTGGAGTTCACCACTGCCAAGTCAACTAAATCACTGGTCTTCGCGGATTTGATTTGTTCTCTCCCGACGGACTCTCTTCCTGAACACACTGAAGATCATATTCCGGACGAAACGTTGTTTCTTATCGATACTCGTGATCCTTGGTACGGGGACATCATAGTGTATCTTCAGACCGCGACATTCCGGTCTGAGTTGGATAAAGCTGCACGCCGTCGGATTCGGCACCAGTCCCAACCCTACCGCATAGTGGGAGATACCCTATATCGTATTGGAGTAGATTCGGTGCTCCGACGATGCCTTAACTTGGACGAGGCTGAGAAAGTCTTGAATGACTGCCACAGTGGCGCCTGTGGTGGACACATGTCCGGATATGCCACTGCCCAAAAGATTCTAAGGGCAGGTTACTTCTGGCCGTCTATATTCAAGGATTGCATCACTGCGGTCCGAAAATGCCATCCGTGCCATATTTTTCAGCGCAAGATGCGCGCGCCGCCGTTGCCTTTGCATCCCGTTATTACCGTCGGCCCTTTCGCGAAATGGGGCGTAGATTTTATGACGTGTAACCCTCACTCGGCCGGGGGGCATGCGTATATCATCGTCGCCGTCGACTACTTCACTAAGTGGGGCGAGGCGATGCCTACACTTGCTGCTGACGGAAGAACGGCTGCTTCTTTTTTATTCAACCATGTTATTGCACGATTCGGGGTCCCTCAAGCTATCGTCACTGATCACGGTACTCATTTCCGTGATTACATGATGGCGGAGCTGACAGCTGCGTTGGGCCTGCGTCACGACAACTCAACGCCATACTACCCTCAAGCAAACGGTCAGGTTGAAGCGGTGAACAAGGTTTTGGTCACTATGCTTCAACGAACAGTTGGGATTCATAAATCCAGTTGGCATCTCCAACTGTTCTCAGCTCTCTGGGCGTACCGAACATCTACTAAAAGTGCAACCGGATTCACACCATTCCAACTGGTGTACGGTCTGGAAGCTACTTTGCCGGTTGAATGTGAAATTCCTTCGCTTAAGTTAGCTGTGGAGCTCTTACCGGATACTTCTCCTGAGGAAGAGCGTCTTCTGTATCTTGAACGGTTGGATGAAACCCGTAGTCTAGCTGCTTTGATCATCGAAGCACAAAAGAAGAGGGTCAAATCTCATTTTGATCAATCTGTTTCTCCCCGTTCTTTCATTGAAGGAGACCTAGTCCTCTTGTATGATCAGGCACATGATAAGCTTGGTGTCGGTAAACTCCAGCCCATGTGGCACGGTCCCTATATAGTAAAACGTGTTTTGAAAAATGGGGCCTATGAACTTATAGACTACGAAGGAGTTCCATTGGCGCAGCCCAGAAATGGGCTGTACCTCAAGAAGTACTACGCCTGAAATGATTTCTTGGTGTGGTGTGTGTACATAGGTGTGTGATTGTCATTTGTGTGCATGGTGTGGTGTGCTTGTAAACGTCTTTCTGCTGATCGGGTCTTCCTGGTTGTGCAGATGTCTACTCATCCGTTTGTTGGTTTCGCGGACGGTGCCTCCCGCAGTACCAGGAATCTGTCTTCTGCAGCCTGGGTAATCTACGATCCTGCTGGTGAGTTGATCGACCTGCAAGGTGTTTGTTTAGGGCGTACCACGAACAATATCGCGGAATATAGCGCCGTGTTGGAATTATTAACCGAGGCAATAAACCTTGGTATCCTCGAATTGCTCGTGTACCTAGATTCACAGCTTGTAGTGTTGCAGCTGAACGGGCACTATTCGGTAAGAAACCCGTCCATTTTACGATTGTATTTGCGTATTCGATTACTGGAAAGGAGTTTTGAATATATTACATATCATCATATACCCAGACATTTGAATGCATTAGCAGATACAGTAGCAAATTTGGTGTTAGATAGACATTTGCGCAATTTATAAATCATCATCACATGTAAAGAAGACTCATCCGGAAATAGATATGCATATATAGATATCGAAATGTTTACATAGAAGTGTGTCACATAAAACTCAAAAAATATACATAAGTGTCTTAATACATCCGGAGACACTGAGTCTCTCAAAAAATAGGTGTGGCTAAATCCTAGAGACTAATCGGCATGGTGCTCATGATAGCACGTTACTGCACGCACTAGCCGCCTCAGGATTCGGTGGAGCCGATTTGGGACTCCCACCGTATGGCGCTGGTACTCCAATGGTACATCTGACAGTCGGGCATAGTCTGGGATCCCATGAACGATCCCCTCAAGGTTCTGAACCAGTGCCCCTCCTCCGGCACCTTCCCCCTGGATCTCAGGGGCGAGTTGTGTCCTCCGGAAGATAGGAGACATCCCGGCTGGTCTCTCAGGTCCTACATCTGCATGCATGTATATTTGTGTTAAGACAACTGTGTATTAATAAAAAAAAATCATATAAACATGAAATCAAAAATATGAGGTCTTACCCAGCTCTTCGTCCCAGTGGTCTCCTTCTGGTAGCAGGAGATCCGGTTCCCCTGTAAAGTCAGTTCCCGCATAGGGCCAATCTTCCACAACGATCAGTTGGCGCCGTATCCATCTGAAGAACTCGGGCTTCCAGGACATCTGTTGCCCGCCTCCAGATCTGGGCATCAGTGCTGCCCAGCGAGCCATTCTCGGCTCTCGTGGTACTGGACTCGCCACAGGGGCCTCTTGGCCCTGAAAGGTTGGTATGCGTTCCAGAATGAACGACACCAAGATGGAACCATACCCAAACTGCTTCAGTTTTCCCTTTTTGCACTTTGTGAGCTGCCTTTTCATGTTAATGGTGACAGCTGTTGCCCAGTCATACAGTCGGGGACCCATGCATTCTGAGGCCAGTAAGAGTTGAGCCTTTGAAGCCTCGTGCGGTGCCTGCGATCCAGCAGCCCGCGTAATGGTGTGGAGTACGACTCTCAGTGCTAGGTCGGGGATGGTTGAGATGTACACCTTCTTACTCCCTGTTCCTGTTTGTGCCCCACGGCACACCCGCGCCATTACTTCTTCCATCTTCTCCCCTGATGGTCTGCTCCCAGTCAGTACAGGGATTGGACCCCTGTGGGATAATCCAGTAACAAAGTAAATGTCGGTGACCTCCAATTCCAACACCTGGTCTCGTATTCTGAATACCTGGTCATTTTCATCCCAGAGGTTGATCAAGTATTGGAGGAGCTCAGGCTGAGCTCGTAAGCATGGCGTGAGGAAGAATTTCTTTAGGCCACAGTCCCTTAGAGTGTTCATGCAATTCTCATTTTGCATGGCCTCTTCGTCCTCATCTCCGTGTTCCCGTTCCTTCCATTCAATCACCATTCTGACTGTTTATCTGCATTCACATGGTTCAAAGCCCTTGATTAGATCTTCTGTAAGCTTAAAAATTCAAGAATTTGGCATATAATAGAGGTTTTTTTAGGCGGAAATTTGGGTTGCGCCGCTGGCGCGACTGTTTTTCTGACAGTCGCGCCACGTGGCGCGGGCCCTTTGATAAAAAGAGCTCAGTGGCGCGGGTCCGTGCCCGATACCCGCGCCACTTGGGCCGGCCCTAAAAATTCAAGAGTGCCCTTACAGAGCTGATTTCTAAGGGAAATTCATTAAAAATACATGGAAAGAAAGAGAAAAGGAGCGCCTCTTACCTGTCACAGACGAGACGCTGAATGGTTGCCTGGATCGGTCGCAATCGCCGTCAGAAGATTCTGCTCCAAATGGACCACTGCTACTCTCCACAAGGTAAATAGTAAAAAGTAATTTCATTTTTTACCATTGGACATATTTATAACTTTTCGACGTTAAAATGTGTTTTAAAAGTTATTTCTTGTCAAATATTTGCATGTATTATGTCGGAAATGGATTTTACGCTTGTTGGGTATGTGCAGTGACAGGTTTTGCGACTTAGAAGGTGGAAACGAGTTGTATTTTATACTTTTTCGGACTCGGTAAATACACGAAAAAGTCACTCCGGAGTCATCTTTCAGCTCTTTTCTGACTCTCTAAATATGAAAAGATCGCCGAGGCCCTTGTCGTTTCGATCTCGTTAAAATGGACATGAATCGACATTCACCCGGTATAAGTTTAACCCTTTTTCGGGCCGGGATGGATTGATTACGAAAAAGGAATACCCTAGCCTATTGCGACTAGGAGGTTTTTCTGGATATTGTTTTCTACCTTTTCGGATCTGGGGAACTATTTACGAAAAGGGACCTGTGGAGTTTTCTTTTCCGCTGTCTTTTCAAACTCTCTAAACATGAAAAGACGCCGAGTTCTTCCTTTGTCAGACTCGTTAAACCCTGATGACATTGGATTCCGTCGCAATGACGTTCTCAGAGTTTCTCCTTCCTAGGACTCGTTAAATGCACTAGGATGGATTCGCCCGAAGGGCGGACTTATATCACAAGCATATGCTATCCCCTTCAAGCTTGTTATCAAAAATAATTGGGGTACTCGCCGGAAATGGTGGGGGAAAAATGGAACCATCGTCGTTGTCGTCGGCAGTATGTCGCTCTTGAACATGGCACTTGTCTGCATTCGTGTCGGGTTGGGGACATCTCATCTCGTTGCTTCACTTTGCTTCCATGGGTTTGGGTAATCTCTTTTGACCTCTCATCTGTTCACTACCTCGTCGCCATGACCTTTGATCTGTTGACGTCAAATACTGCCAAGTCCATTGTCGTGCCGTTTATATGTTCAAGAGAAGTTGGCCTCTGCGAATATCAACCTTCCTCTGTTTCTCATATGGCCCTGATTCACAACAAAACATTATGTTCCTCTGTCTCGTGTCGATGATGTGGGAATCATTATGGCCCACCTTCGATCAAGGTCACTTCCTGTCGACTTCAACTCATTATCCAGGAAGTTGGTCTAGAGACTCCTGATGGTACCTTGGAGCCTGCATGCCTTAATGGCAGGTTCGTCGCATTCGACGAGAGGTTTTCGTTATTGGCCTCCGATCGGATGATTCTGCGGGTGTTCGACATCAGCTCATTTATTCACACGCCGTGGATTGTACCTGTAGTACCTTGAGAACCATCGTCATTATTGGTGGTTTCTCCAGCGTCTGTTAACGGCTTTCATCATTGGCTGGTAATCAGACGATGTTCTTGCATGTTCGACATCAGCTCACACATTCGCATGCTAGAACTTGTACTTGTTTGGGTCGAGATGGAGCGCAAGACCCTGGATTGTGTCTGTTGTAGTCCAGGCTGCGATTGTGGATTATTGTCATTATGTACGTGACTCAATAATTGGATGGCTGCGACCATACCTGAGTCTATTTGTTTGATCTTAGTTGGATGGTTGCGCCCATACCCTGGATCCGGATTATAGCATACTCTGTTCGGATGGCTGCGTCCATACCATGTATATACATCATGTACTTGAGATATCAGTTGTATCTGTCTGTGCAGGTTTTCCGACGGCGGGCCTTCAGTTGGACATGTTCTCGTAAAGCATTTCACCCCTCTCTCTCTCGGGCCTCATGCTTTAGGGGGCATCTGTTACAGAGTAATTTGTCACCGTCCCTACCATTCCCCATCCCGCACAATGGAGGACCCATAATGTGACCTGTGAACACTGTCATGCATTGAAAACATCATCATTGCATCCCTCTGAGTATGAGCTTCATTTCCCCTTGAGACATCTCCTTGCAAAATCCATGAAAAACAACTCTTTTTGCATTGGCGCGGGTAGGCAGTTCAGTACTCGCGCCACTCAGGGAAATCCTGAAAAGAGGTCGCGCCACTTGGCGCTCTGTCATAGAGCAGCAATCGCGCCACCCATTTTAGGGACTGTTTTTTATATATGGATGGCGGAAGTTGAGTTCAAACAAACTCACAACCACTGCCTATCTTGAGTTGGGAGGTTTGGCTACGGGAGGTCTATGGAAAGGAAGTAGTTTTGCCACCTTCTATGGAACCTTCCTTGTTGATAGGGCCAATCCCATAATAATAGGGATCCCAACTCCCTCCTTCCCCATCTATATAAGCTTGCTCAGATCCATGGCAAGCTAGTCTTGAAGTGCTGAAGCTTTGCATCTCCCTATTTCCCAAGTGCCTTTGTGCTGTAAAGAATCCCTTCTTTCTCTTTAGGCCCATTAAGCAAGGAGATCATTGTTACGAGACTCTGGAGAGGTTTCCCTTTCCTTGGCGAGCTTTGCGAGACGTGGACAACCGGAGACCCGTACGAAGGAGGCTGCGACGTCAGAACTCGGTTGTAACTTCTATTCGTTTATCACTTTAATAGATGACTATGATTATGGTCCCACTCCTTTTGCAATCATGTTAATGCGAGTAATATCTTTTCTGACCGATATTTAGTTACGTATGCTGGTTCCTATGCATGTATCTGTTCGTCTCTTCTGTGTGCAGGTGTTCGTCCACGGAGATCGTGGAAGGATTGTGATCTGCCAGGGCTGAAGGACGGGGGCATCTTCTTCTTCGGATCTAGCGTTGGAATCCAGGTAGGCTCTTATCCCAAGTCTTTCATTTCGTAACTAGGAGCTTGCGTCATAGCATTGTTTGTTTGTTGCTAGACCCCTGCTGGGCTAG